>VZRW01008839.1:16275-112208 GCA_013398125.1 Aegotheles bennettii | reverse complement strand
CTGGGGAGGGCGGGGGCGCGGCCGAGGCCTCTGGGCTGGGCGTGCAGGCGCCCCGCCGTAGGGAGCAGGGGGTGCCGAGGCACCCAGGGGCGAAGCGAAGGTGATTAAAGCGCATAGTGAGCCCCTGCGAGCCCGGGGCCGGCCTGGGGCTGGCAGTTGGGTGGTCTGAGCCGCAATGGGGAGCAGTGACCTTTGCTCCGTGCCACAGCCACTTACAGGTGACCCCAGGCACCAAAAACTCTGTCTAAATTTAAGCAGTTTTGCCGCAGAAGATGCTCGTTAGCTCCAGGGTTGCCAAGTACCACATAAGCAGGTTGTAAGTGCTTTTGTTCCCTGCACTGGTAGCCTGCATCGCTAGGAAGCAAGCCTAGGATTTCTGTCCAAGCCAGTGTAATTACAGGCACGGATTTCTCCGCCATCCCAGAATGACGTCTCCCCTCAGGATACATGCCCGTGCCTGGAGGATTCAGCCTGGAGCGGAGCATCTGCTCCCTGACCTCCCGCCCCACCTACCCTCCCCGCTGCTGCTCTGTGGGGAGGAGAGGCATTAACGCCCTGCCCATGGAGATAGCTGGGCGCCATATGTTCACGTACATCTATTTTACCTGTCAGCACAAGCGTGAGCCCTTTCCAGCAGGCGTGCTCCTGGCCACTGCCTCCTCAGCTGCAGACACTGCTCACCTGCACCCACGCTCTGGCAGCTGGGCCCGAGTGCCGAGCCAGCTGCAAGCCACCCCCGCATCAAAAGGGAGCAATCCTTAAGCTGTAATTTTGTGTAAATTTACAGCTGGCATAAACCAGGAGAGTCACAGACAGCCCTGCCCACTCTGCCCTTCCCCTGGCCCTTGGTTTGCCCCCTGGAAGTACATACGCTGCCACACCAGGACCCAGATCAAGGGAAAAAAATGCTTGCTTCAACACAGATCACTTTGTGCATTCAAAGCAATATGCAAATATGAGCCAGTCCTTATTACTGTGTCCTTGTTAATACACATAGATAAGGTGACTCAGTTTTAAGTATTTGTAGGATAGCTGAAAGATGTATCTGGAAATACATCTTCTCCGTCTTTATTAAAGCTGTTTTTCAACCCAACTCTCAATACAAACATCCTGAAGTTGGTCTAGTTGATTAAATATTGTGATTGAACATGTAGAGGATTTCAATTAATCATACATTTAGAAAAACAAAATCTTTGCACTCTGAACAGGTAATTTTGTATTATTAAGAGAATTCAGCCCTAGGTGGAAATATCTTTATACGACAGAAGGATTCATTCCCTTACTGCAACGCTCCCAGTGCAAAGAGAAGTACGGCAACAGTCAGGCTTATTTTTCCTCTTGGGTTCACAGAGGAGAGGTTTTTCCAGTAGTATTCAGTCCTGCATTTCTGGAAAACCTCAGTACGAGTTAGAAACCTCTGTGAGTGAAGCAGCTCCCCAGGTCCCTTTTGGAGCAGAGCAATGCCCAGACATGTCTGAAGCAGAGGAGAGGGATGGTGGGTGGAAGCTCGTGGTTTTCTAGGTAACATATTGCCACCTAGCAGCACTGAGCGAAAGTAGCACAAACCTGACCTTCAGTCCCATAAACGACAGTTTGGTTCAGTTTTGGTTTTATTGTGTCGTATCATATGCAACACGATTATTAGAATAGGATGCACTCAGTGCAGAATGAGGGCCGGAGGAAAAATGAACAGATGAATGGGATCCTTTTTGAAAACAGACACTAAAGACCTGTTATGGGTTGTAACTTCTAGCAGGGTGGTGACAATAGTCCCTGCATATTTTAGTGTACAATAAGGAGAAATTAAAAAATATTAACAAAAATTTTAAAAAAGCACAGTTCTGCAAAGTTTCTTATCCACGCAATAATCCTACTGATTTCAATAACGCTTTCTCCTTGCATCACTAAAGCAGTACTGCCCTAGGAGGGTCAGGTCACCACCTGAGTTATTTAGTCTGTTCCCAGCCCCTATCACCGACCCAGAAGCTGATGATGGTGTACTGGCTAAAAGAGCAACCCTTCACTTTCGGATCCAAGGCTGCCAGACTGAAATATTGAATTCCGATAGATACAGAGCTCCCTACTGCTATTTTTACAAACTTGTTTCAGAGCCATGGAACAAACTGATGACAGCTCTGGGCTTACATCTCAGGAATTATTGGATACTAATGGACACATAACCCCACAATCGGTTCATAAAGGGTCCCTTGACTGTAATTTTTGGGAGGCAAATTTCATCAACTCCGTGTGGAAGTGTAACAGGCTAAAGGATGGCCTAATGCATAATCCAAAGACTAGATCCACAAAAATGATGAGGATACCTGCATTATATTTCTAAATTTCTGAAACCTTTCTAAAATTCAGATTTCTGGATCCAAAATTATGATATTCAGTTTCTTCTCACAGCCTAACCCTGGAGGCTCCCAAATCCTGTTGATGCCTGGCAGCTGTGATTCATAGAAAGAGATGGTTTATATCAGGCTGTCTAACAAGACTACCACCCCAGCTGTCTCTCCTGTCCCCACTGAGGATAACTGAAATATCTCTGAGCTGCTGCAGCTTTCTAAACGCAGCCCTGCATGCCAAGTTTAATTTGGTTTGACTTTGTTAGGCAAGGGGTGGCTGGGAACAGGGCAGTCACCGGTGCATACCTCAGGGCTTTAACCATATCAGGCACATGTCAGCCCATCCGTCTCATGAATCAATGCCACCAGCACACAAGAATGGGGTTATTTCCCATACAAGATTCAGTCACTGGACATGTCCACAAAGGCCTCAGCTCATACCAATCCTACCATGATGTGTTGATTTTATGTTCTCTGCCCACGTCATTGAAGGGTCTCCTCCTGCAGGTCCTGTGAGAACCACCAGAGCTGACCCCCAAGCTCCACCAAGACATGGCTGGAAGAAGAAACAAAGAAACATCCGCTTCTTGTAGCACAGCATGGGAAATGTCACTCAGCCAGGCTGAATGCCCTTTTCTGCCCAAGCAAACCATCTCATTTCTCTGGGGAAGGTGCTCTGATCAGCAGGCTGGGCTGTGTTGTGAGGAAGCTGCAGGAAAGGAGCCCAGGCCAGCTGTTTCACTTGGTGCAGCATAATGAAATATTCATCAGGGCAGACAGCAAGGGAGAGGTTTGGCATGACCACAGCTTGGTGTTTGCTCGCTCTCTCAGTCACCTAGCAAATATTGATGTATTTAAACATTAATAGCTACTTAAGTTATTATATGCAAGATAGAGCAGTTTGAACAGGTAGGGTAATCATATTCTTGCTCTGCAAAGCCCTCTGTCTGGTTATGGCTTATCACTGGAGGAGTGAGTTCAGTCCAGCCAAAAGGGCCAGGAGGTTCCTGCTGCATGGTCCCACCTTTCACTTTACCAGCACTGTCATTTGATTAGACATTAGTTGTCTGGCAGGAAATGTATACAGTACACATATATGTTCATGTGTGGTTTAACTTCCTACATAAGGTAAGATCTGATTTCACAAGACTGCCCAATTTACAGTACAGCTTAAAATACCAGGTCATCTCTGCTGAAGGGTAGTGGTCCCACAATTCTTGCTTCTGCTTCCTGGGAGTGAGGACCAAGGATGACTGCACGGCAAGCCGGTTGAGCTCACTGAACTGCCAGGAAGTTGCTTTAGTACAACTAGTTTTTGTTTTGATTCCAGGGCTAAAGAACTGAACCAGCCTGGCTTGCTACAAGGTGTGTCTCGGGGACACAAAACAGAGGAAAGAAGATGGATGTAACTGTAGGAAGAAGACCATCCCATGTTAGCAGCACTGAATTATCAAATCAGTTCAGTTGTATTATTATTCCTGACTCTCCTGTGGTGCTCAGGGCATTGCCAGTTTGAGGAGAGCAAGTGGGTTAAACATATATGGCCCCAGGGCAAAGCCGAGAGATACGTGAGGGGGTGCCCCTCTTTTGAGGGGGCAGCCAGTCACTGGGTCAGACTAATTGCATAGGAAAGCTCCACCCTAAATCCCTTTGAAGACCTGGCTGTTTCCTCCCTCTTCCTCAGTTCGCTTTCACCACTCTGTTCTGTAAAACTTTCAGGAAAAAGGGGAATCATGCCTTTTTCTCCAAGAGCATTTGAATCACACAGAAGTAGGCCAGATGATAATTGCACAGCACATTGCAGTGCTGCTTCAATGTAAGCTGTTAATTAAACCTCTTCTGAAAATGGGCCATTAATTAGGGCAAATGCAGCCATTCTTTATGAGTTCTGACTAACCAGTGAGGAAACCCATTATTTCAACATTGGCATTGTAATTGTTCTTTTTTATTTGTCTGAGGTGTGTTTATAATTTAAAAAAAAAAAGAAAAAAACAAACTGAAAAAAATATAACTCTCTGAACTTCTTGTTCTTTCTTTTAAAGGGAGTTTAAAATAAATACTCTGGCACAAGAATATACACATGCAGACAGATTGCAACAGGGAACATTTCAGTATTAGGTCCAGATGTCTCTAGGAGTTGTATAAGCTTGGTGGGAATGCTTAAATGCTGCAGATATTAAAATACAGCTCTGACATGCGAAAACAGCCTGTGGTGACACTTCACTCATGTCTTTCTGTTCTTAAGAAAATGGCACTACCTGCATGAATAATGTTACACAGACACCGAGATGTTTGCTAAACCAGGGCCAGAAAGTAAGGCATGTGCTTCCTTGGAAATTTTCTAAACCGTCGTGAGTTAATAGGGAGAATCATAGTATTGATAAAGGATGTAAGTGTTCCAGACTAAAGAGATAGATATAGATAGATACATATAACTCCAAGCTTTGAAGCTTAACCACCTTGATTTTTGTCTCTTTGGCCTGGATTCAGCAATGCAATTAAGCCCCTAAATAGTCCCATTGATGTCAGATCCATTGTGGGTGGGACAGGCAGTGGGGAGAAAACAATAGATGTTGGTTTTCTTTAATACTTGTTTCTAGTTCCCCTTTTCACCCGAAGAGACAATAAGTGGTTCTGGGTGAAATGGAAAATGCTGGGATGAGATGTGAGGATCGCTGCTAAATGAGCAGAACTGGAATATTTTTAGATACCTTTTTAATTTTTTTTTTTCAGGTAGTATTATTCCCTGTTTTCATTAGCCTTTTCGTTATTTCTCTTCATTCTTTTCTAGACATGACTATATTTTGCTTGTAATATTTTTCTAGTTCACACGTTATGGAGAAAATGGTAAGAACTGAGTGGCAGCAGGAGCTGTGGAGAATTTCTCTTTAAAAGCAGAGCTGATTTTATTTGTCAAAGTACGTGTTACGTAAGTATATCACTTCCACAGCTGAATTATTTCAAAAGATGGATAGTGAGGTTCTCAGCTGGGTCGAGGCAGAGAAGTCTGCTGAATCCTATGATCCCAGTATCACCAGGGCTACTGGACTTTACATGGGAAAGCTGACAAGCTTGGATCTTCTCTTGTAATAGACCACATTAAATAGAAACACAAGGCATGTAAAAATACTGTAATGATAGCAGAGGTAATTGATAAGAAGAAACGTCTGACTATTACTGGAGATTTCATGGTATTAAATCTAGATATTGTCACAGTATTAAATAACTGTTAATGGCTGCGATCATGTCTCTGAAGTAGTTAATTTAGGAATAAATTAATTTATACCTACAGGTCAGTATTTTTTAATACTGTAAAATGCTGGGTTTGTATGCATTTTTTATGTTTTTCACAGAAAAAAATCTTTAGGATCTACTGTTCTTTAAAATTAACCCAGCTCTGCACTTTTCCTCCACTGAAAGCATAATCCTGTACAGGTCTAATGTTATAACCCATTACTTTTTTTACAGTGTCAAAATTTACTGCTTTTGCAGTTTAATTTGAAGCTAAAGCCAAATACAGAGAGATTTGGAAGCAAAATAAATCTTGAGATTCCTGTTTTGTCACTGACTCTTCCTGTGCCAACCCATTTCCACCTGTCAACAGATGACAACTGGACAAACAACATACAAAATCTCAATTAACTGTTTATTGGTTTTTTTTAAGTAAGTAATTTAAGTCTAAAATAACACCTAATGTGAACAACACTGGACTATTCATATCTGTGAGTTAGCTTATAATTCCTTCTATGTTTTCACTAGCAGTGCAGTCAAACGTTCTTTTGCTAAAATCAATTTAGATAGGTGCATATTGCCAGCTGGCCTGAAGTAACGGGTACAAAATCCCTGGACTAACAAAAGCAACCAGGAGACGGCAGGCTGGAGTCAGCCTGAGTGTAAATTTCTATGATCTGTGCCCCCGAGGCAGGGCTGCTTCTGCTTGTGCTGGTTGTGCATAATCTGGTTGTACATTCAGAGAGCTTTATTTCAGGATGCTGCTGGGGAGTGAATCTGAAAATATGACCAGCCTACCTGACAAGAAAGGACATAAAGAATTTAAAAGATTACTTTGTTGATTTTATCATCTTGCTTTATTGCCTCTCAGGTACATGTGAATAAAATAGGGTTTAAAATATTAGCAAAAAGCCTGAATTTTCACAGAATGCCTGTCTTTCTGTTGCTTAAACAACATGTACTTCCCAGTTAAATACTAAGAAAACAAATTTTTCAAGCTCTTAACTGCTGAATCAAATGAATAAATCACAATTAATAATTTATTCAATGCAGAAGAATTAATTTTACTATTCCTATAAAGCTGATGTTGAGGTACTAGGTCATCGTTTCCAAAGGTGTTTAGTATTTGTGTTGTTTTTCCCTCCACCACACTTGCTAGCCAGGCGTTACGGGGAGTTGCTCGGCTGGGAGAGCGGCTGGCTCATGTGCGTGTGTGCCTGCACGCTGGTGCAGTGCTGAGTACAGACCTCAGTGCAGTTTCACAGGAGGGCAGGGGAGCTACGTGAGCTGGCAACAGAGGATGCTCTGCCCGTGGGGTTGAGCTAACATCTCTGCTGAGAGTGAGCAAACATTCCCCATCGATGAAGGCAAATGGGCACTGGCAAGGGGAGCCTCCTGCCTTTCAATTTACCTCCCCTTCCCCTTTTGCAGAATGATGGATAGATGGATAGACAGACATGCTTTATATAGTGTTTGGTAACACTAAGTATTGATGTTATTCATCAAATGTGATCAGACACCTGTGGCCATATATATTTTAGCAGCCTCTAGTCTGGCATGCTGTGCAGTATTCTGTCTGCTGTTTACTCATCCAAGCAGGAAGGGATGGGTAGAGAGCATAATAACATCTTTTAAAAAAGCCCTGCAAAAGAAAATAAGATAAATTAATATTTATACTGACTGCGCACAAAGATGCTGTATGGAGCATTAGCCCCATACAGTCCTAGATTGTTAAAGACCTGCCTGTGACCTGGTACCCAACCTGCCTGCAAGTTTGGGAACCTTGGAGCAGTTGCTGTGCTTTGAATGCCATTGAGGGTGGAGGAAAAAAATTGAACCAGGATATTTGTCAGGACCCTTTGCATGAGATGGGCTCTGTCTGTCACATGCTGAGCCACACAGCAAGGGTGGAGACCCCTGTAAATAGCATGAGCACTCACATGGATTTATGCTGCTCCCACAGCACTTCAGTCTCTTCCTCTCTTGCTCCATGGTGCACCACAGCCATTTGTCTAACAGCTACAATAACACATCATTACAAAGTAGAAGAGAGGCCAAAGTGCTGCCTTAAACGCATATGATATAGGTCTTTGAGAGGAAGGTAGAACAAGTGTTCCACCCAAAATGCAGTGATGGCTGTCAGATCCTGTCTCCCAGTGGACTCCAGTGCAGATCACTGGTGAGTCCGCACAGTGGCACCCAGCTCCTGCTATGGCCCAGACTCATTCAGAACCAGGAGCTGAGCCATTGCTTCTCACAAAGGTTTCTCAGAAGAGATAAAGGGTTTTTTCCATGCTATTATTAAAAATCTGTCCTGCTATGACTTGTAAAGCCTTTGTCAATACAAATCATTAATGCAAATGAGCTCTTCCATACTAGAAGATGAAAGATGGAAGATGGGTTTATTGGCCTAGGAATAGAAGCCAATGTTTATTTTAAGAGACCTTTTTTTCAGGATTCTTTTTGTCAATCACCACCAATAAAAAGTAGAAAACTCTAGAAGTGATTCTCCAAAGTTTTCTCTCCATTAGCTGCCATGTGAGCGCATTCTTCTTCCTACCGTGCCCTGTCACCACCTAACAACCTGGGACTTTTCAGCTCCCTTGTTTGCTACTGTGTCTCTACTCTGCCACATTGCTTTTGAAGTGGAATCAATACTGTTTCAAACAGCACTGAAATCCTATCTTAATTTACTAAATTGAAATGTATATTGAAGGTTGTAGGGTGAAAGAAGACAATGGACCACAGCAATACCAGCATTCATTACCTCCTGCACTCCAAGGCCAGGAGACTAAGTATTGGGACTGACCGCACTTTTTTCTGTGAATGAGACAAACAAGATATGCTTTCCTATGGATTTGTGCCTTGTCAGATTACCTGATTACACCACCCTGTGAACATACATGCATTTGTATACATTACTTGTTTGCAGCACAGTAACTTCAGAGCTAATCATGGTGCAGCAAGAGAAGCAAGGCCACGGTCTGGGGCCCCTTAACACCTCTCAGTACACATTGGGTTGGACTACAGACTTGTGTTCATGGTGTGCTGGGCATGACTGCAGGAACTGGAGGCATTGCATTAACAGAGTTTCCCCAGAATCAGTAGCAGTGTTGCAGCAGTTTATGTAGTACCCTGCCTTCCTCTAGGAGCTCACTCCTAACCCAATACTTCCTCCATCATGTTGGCACAACGGTTTGTGTGCCCAGATGATGAACTGAATTGATGTTTTGGTTTGGCTGAAAAGTGGCACGGCCAAAGAAGTGAAAGTTGACTTTCAGACAGGTAAGTTCTCTGATCTAGTTCATTGCATGACTATAACAGCGGTTGTGCCAGGCAGAACGGAGGGTGGAAATGTGGTGTTTAAACAAGTCACCACTTGTCACTTGTCACAAGTCACCAGAAAAGACCACTTGAGCAAGTGTTGCTGCAAAATAAAGTTTCACAGAGGTATGACCCAGGCTGCTTTAGCAGAAACTAGTATTTCTAATCATTCCTGCACCAAGCATTATCTCCTGCATTAATAAAGCATAGAGACACTAGCCCTTCTTGGCAGCTTTTCTCTTTTTAAAATGAAAGTAAGTTTCAACAATAATGTAGCATGTCTGTAACAATGACATGACATAGCCAGAGCATATATCTGAGTTATCATAACAGCTTTTTCAAGGGAATAAATATAACATTTCCTGCTTTCTCTCTTCCCCAGTATGTTAATGTCTTTTTGGCATTTCATCTGCATTGCTCTGTACTCTGAGATGCCTTTCTGGATCCAGTCAGTCTGATACGTGGAGCTGCATGTACCTTACATCAGGGAAACCTCCACTTTTTCCTACAAGCAATCACATATGCTAGATACTAGAACTGCTTCTGGTAAATATAGCTTTCCTCTGACACCAGACTTAGACACATAAGGCCTGCACTAAATTGTAGGGCTGCACACACATCTGTCATCTGCAAGCAGAATGAGCTCAGAGAAGAAATGTATTATTGAAACATGCCCATCTGCCCAAGATATTCAGGTCTCCCTGATACACTTTCCTAGGTTTTATAGCTCATGTAATATGGGTAGCTTAAGGACTTCAGCTGCCTTTTCTGACTCCCAGAAATATGATGATAATGTGGGAGCCTACAACCTGGCAGCAGTGGAGTTTTCTTCCCCTTGTAGCAATAACATTTATTTCTTCCCAAGGGGGCTGCTCCTCTGTTCTTGCCTTATAAAGTCAAGGCAGGAAGGAACAAGGAGCAAGGCATTAATAACAATGGCAAGTTTATACAGTGAAGGCAGAAGGGAAGTGTCAGGAGAGTAACAAAAAAGAGGAGTAGGGGAGGAAGATGAGTGAAGTGTTGTGAACAGAGAGCTTACTTGGCCTCACCAAGACAGGAGACAATCAAATCCGTTTGTGAAGACAGTATTGGCTGGCCAATGCTTTTGACATGAAACAGAAGGATCCCTTGCTGTGGCCATGCTTTTTGAACTTTGCAGCTGCAGGGCTTGTGCTGATGATTAAACACTGTCTGTGTTGTATATCAACGCCCAGGTGTCATCCTGTCTGGAGTGGATGCATGACACAGGTCATAATCCATTTACTGAGGCTTCAGTGAGAAAACCAAGATTAATTTCTCCATGTAACACTTCATGGTGACTCATCTGGAGAAGAAACCAGGAAGCAATCTGTGTTATAGATAGGTAAGTAGGTGGGTAGATAGATAGATAGACAGACAGACAGAGGTGTGTGTGTGTATACTAATGATAATGGTTCAATTTGACCTCACCATGGTCTTGAGATTCCCACTCTACATAGCCTTATCTCAGCATAAAACAAGAATGATAATTTTAGCAGCAGGAACACCGTAGTCTGAGACCTCTCTTTTGAGTTAAAGGTGTTTGCTGAGAACATACAGAGTTATTGTCCAAGCACATCCTTTAGCCTCAAGTTCAGGGGCTGCACTATGTTTCTAGAGGAAAAGGTGGTGATGCACTCTATTTAGTCCGAAGGACTCGAGGATCATAGAAACAGTGTGATTCACAGCAACATGCATCATGCAGCCTGGTCTCAGACTTAGCCTACATGTTTCAAGATAGGGATGCAATTGCCCCTTTCTTACCCAGCAAGAGTCACTGCACCCATAGCAGACTGGGGAAGAGCTTGCAACACGGCTGCCCACAGTTTCCTGAGGCCAGAGACAGAGGTTGCAAGCTCTGGTGCTCCTGCTGAACCTTTGGGTCTGGGGGGACAACCACTGGGAGTGGTTTGTTGTAAGCAAATAGTGGAGAAACTGCTCATTGTCTCAGCATTTCCTCCAGAATAAACAATAAACAATTATTATTAACCAGTAATAGTGGTTGTATGCATTCCTGAAGCAACTGAGCAATACCTTAACAAAATTAAACAGAAATACAGTTTTCCTACAACAATAAGCCAATTCAAGTTCCACATAGGGTTAGACAAATGGGAGAAACCCAACGTCTACAGCAGGACAGGAGAACACAGGACAACGTAGCTGGCACTTTCATGATGTTATCGATAGAACTCCAGGGAATTCAACACAACAATCAATATTACATTTCTATTTGTCCTGGTATTCACAAGACAGGCTTGACTTCAAGAAGGAAATAACATAAAGCCTCGTGCCTGAGGCTTACCCCAGTGTGGAGACTTCAGGAGTTGAAGCTTCTTGATATGAAAACACCTCAGCTCCTCATTTACTGCCGTGTTTACCTAGTTTTGAGGGATGGACATGCCTTCCACCGTGGAGAGGCCAGAGTAATCACACTGACAGGCAGGACCTCAGGTACAGGTGAGGATGAGGAGATGAGGTAGGCAGCCCTGCCTGCACGAGGTCAGGCTCACAGGAGCCACGCTGAGGCTTGTGCTTCACGTATACCTTGGCTCAGTATTGACATCCCCATGGCTGCACCAGCAGGAGGTACCACCTTCTACATGACTCTTCATGTCAGCAGAGAAAATAGTCATGATGTGAACCATTGTGAACCAGTTAAGGCCAGGTGAGAAATCTTTCATGTTTTCAAGTGAGAAAACAGGCACACATTTTTTAAGTGCTGGGTTGAGTGGGGAATCAACCATAGGAACAAATGCCAAGGGAACTTGTGGGGGTTTTAGCTCTTGGTGTCCATATGACTCAAATGTGTTCTAGTCAAATTCCCAAAGGACTATGCTTAATGTAGGAATAAACGGGTGAAATGCAATGCTCTGTTTTGTTCAGCTGGTCAGATGAGATGGTTCCCAGTCTGTCCCTGCCTCAGAGTTTATAAATCAGTGTCCAGCACCCAGTGCCATCTTGAGTACATTGTGTTACAGAAGGCTAAGTGCAGCCTGGAGATAGAAACAAGCATTTAAAAAATATTAGTATAGGCAGGGAATGTACAATGATATAACCTAAACTTCAGTTAATGGTGTCCCAAACTACAAAATGGGGCTATCCTACAAAGCCTATGTACAGCTGCAGCAGCCAGAGCTGCCAGCTGTTTCTCTGTAATCCAGTAATCCAGTATCATACTCCCTAATTGACCTGGCTCCACTCCTGCCCTCACAGGCAGGCAGCAGAAATTACATCACTGTAATTATAAAACAGCCCAGACACACTCGTGAGACAGAAGCAGATATGTGCCCATCTCACTGTGATATGATCCAACACAAGCTCCATGAAATGTGTTTTCAGCTGTCATGTGTGAGACTGTTTCCTGGTCCTGTTGTGGGAAGAAATCTGCTGTCTGTTGACCATGAGCTGCTTTTCTGAAGTGCTGCATAGAAGAGGTGATCAGCTCTGATTGATAGCACAGGGAAATTGGTGCTTTATAAACCTGTTAAAGTTGGCTTTTATTAGGCATTTGCAAAATTACTATAGTTTGAGCAGCTGGTTCCTCCACCCTAGACTGAACTGCCTCAGCCCAGCCTTGCCTTTTTCCTTAGTGATCCAGCTCCTCGTGATGCCCAAGTGATTTGACCAGCGAAGGTGACCAAAGAGCCAATTTTCTAACATTCTGTGCAGAACACAAATATCTGTCATTTTAAACTGTGATTTTCCAAGCTGCTGCATTGGAACCAGATCTCAGCCCCTGCATGTCTACAGCTGCATTCAGTTGATGACCTGAGACTTCCACTAACACACAGCAACTACAAAGCACGTTTCAGGTTCATGGCCACTGTGTACCTGTGGTGCTACGAAACAGCTGCAGCAAATGGATGGATCTGACCAACACAGTAATCAAATATTCCGGAACCTGTGTGGGAACAAATAGGAGAGTATAAAAACAGTTGATTGTGGGCAGGTTTTTGTAGGACAACTGAAGAAAAAATATCCTGTGGTGGCAAAGAATGATGATATTTTGAAATTGCTCATTATGAAGTTCAGTTATTGCTCTGCATGTCTATGCCAGGGAATACTCTGTTCTCTTCCACACAGTTACCAGGGAAATTAAATGGGAGGTTGCTGCTATTATAAGACTCAGAATGAAACATAAAAGTGTTGGTTTGGTGCAGCAGGTTGAATTTGCAGGGAGTCTCCAGGCCAGGCTGTTGAAACAGACTGAGAAGGGCACATAGGTCTTTATTTTTCATGTCAAAAGCAGACTTAGGCTCTGATTTTCCAAGCAGGAAAAATTGTAGTGAAGATGTGTGCCTCTTACCTTGCCTGCAGTAGGGAGTGAAAGAAGTTAAATGTGAACATGCTGTTCAATGAAGCACAGCTCTGCCTTAAAGGTGTCGCAAAGACTAATGGGAGAAGTGCTTTTACTGCTATGCCTCATTTGTAACCCTTGGTAGTTATTCTGGCAGCTGCACACTGACACAAGAACTTTGCCAAGAGAGGCTGAATGCAGCTCACAGGGCTTGAAGATGTGCTGCATCTGAAGTGAAAACCAGAGGTTCAAATAGGAATTTCTGCAACGTGACCCAAGAGCATTCCCTCCTCTCTCTGGGAAGTCTGGTTTCTTTTTCTCACAAACTTAAAAAAGCTTAAGTGTATATAGTCACCGGAATATGGAATTAAACAGGGAGGATAAATGTGGAGAAGCAGAGTTATTTGCTATAGAGATTTATTACAAGAAGTCACAACAGGAAGAGCGGTGGCAAGCAAAGCCTTCCTCTATATCTTATATTTTGATAACTTCATAAAATTAATGACATGGTTTTACATCCTAAAATTCACTTGCGGTGCCTCTGAAACTTCCTCTGTGCTCTGCAATGGCATATGAAAAATGCATCCTCCGCCACTGCTGCTCTGAGTCAAAGGAATGAGCAATCATAACATCATAGAATGGTTTGGGTTGGAAGGCACCTTCAAGATCATCTCATTCCAACCCCCCTGCCATAGGGGCATGTTGCTCTAGATCACGTTGCTCAAAGCCCCATCCAACCTGGCCTTGAACATTTCCGGAGAGGTGGCATCCACAACTTCTATGGGCAACCTGTGCCAGTGTCTCACCACCCTCACAGGAAATAATTTCCTCCTAATATGCAATCTAAATCTACTCTCTTCCAGTTTGAAGCCATTCCTCCTTGTCCTATCACTCCATGCCTTTGTAAAAAGTCCCTCTCCAGCTTTCCTGTAGGCCACTTCAGGTACTGGAAGGCTGCTCTAAGGTCTCCTTGGAGCTGCCTTTTCTCCAGACTGAACAACCCCAACTCTCTCAGCCTGTCTTCATAGGAGAGGTGCTCCAGTCCTCTGATCATCTGCATGGCCCTCCTCTGGACTTGCTCCAACAGCTCCATTTCCTCCTTATGCTGGGGGCTCCAGAACAGGCCACAGTACTCCAGGTGGGGTCTCATGAGAGAAGAGTAGAAGGGGAGAATCACTTCTCTCAACCTGCTGGTCACACTTCTTTTGTTGAAGCCCAGGGTACTGTTTGCCTTCTGGGCTGCAAGTGCTCATTGCCTGTCCAGGCTGATCTCATCAACCAACACCCCCAAGTCCTTCTCCTCAGGGCTGTTCTCAATCCATTCTTCACCCAATCTGTATTTGTGCTTGGGATTGCCCTGACTCATGTGCAGGACTTTGCACTTGGCCTTGTTGAACTTCATGCAGTTTGCATGGGCCCACCTCTCAAGCCTGTCAAGGTCCCTCTGGATGGCACCTCTTACCCTCCAGCATGTCGACTGCACCACACAGCTTAGTGTCATCAGCAAACTTGCTGAGGGTGAACTCGATCCCACTGTCCATGTTGTTGACAAAGATGTTAAACAGCATTGGTCCCAATAGCAAACCCTGAACAACTGTATCTGCACTGCTCTATCCTCTGCTATAAGGAACTGTATCTGCACTGCACTGACAGTGTATCAAATGCCACAAGTCCTCAGTTAGCTCCAGAGCATCTATTTAAATGTCTGGTGGGGGATCAGAGCAAAGAAGAAACGTGTTAATCAGATACTGCCAAGGAGTCCCTCTTGGCTGCAGGGACACACGCTACCCTCACTGACTCCCGTGATCACCGGAGTGGCATGGAGTTAAAATGGAGTCACTGGAAGAGCACAAGACCCCTGAGAACAGAACAGCCTCTTGGCAGAGCCCAACCCCCTCCTGTCAGGCCACGCAGCACAGGGCAGCTGATGTCACTGCTGCACCTTGAGCTGTGGCACTGCTGTACCCTGAACTCACATCAGGAGTGACAGAAGTCATCTTCAAATGCTGCTTCAAACCTTTGCTCCCCTTCTCCCTCTGCCTACCTGTAGCTACAAATGAAACACCAGGGTTTGTGTTTGTCCAGTTTGCAAAATAAGAAAAAATGTGACTTTTGTGAGAAATGCCACCAGGGGGAAGAATCGTATTATTTACAGGGCAGCATTCCTTTAAAAAGATTTGGTTTGTTGAGTCAAATTAAAACAGATTGTTCTACATACCCATTGTTGAGTGAAGCAGAGAGGGATAGAAGAGAAACAATAGAGTCAAACAGATCTCTAAGACCCAAGGAAAGCTCAGTTAAACTCTTCAAACAACTCTGGTTTTGTACCCAGAGTGGACAAACCGAAGTTTTGCATCATATTGGTGAAAAAATCCCCAGGTTTTTCTATTCCATGCAAAATAAATCCCTTTCAAAAGCAGGTATAGTTTGGCTCCTAGGGAAAATGCTTTTTCTTAGGATTTCATTGATCTGTTCAACAAAAGATTATAAGGGTTCAGTTTAACAGATTGCCCAGCTCTATGGCTGATAGTACTTCCTGTTTTTAATATATTGCAGAAACCAGCCCCCATAATGTTGTCAGAGGCACTCGTGGCAGCCTATCTGGTGAAAGTGCCTGTAGGCTCACTGGGTGTGATTATTCTTTTAAAAAGGTTTTTTTCCTCAACCCTATAACAGTATCTAAGCACCTTGGTGGAAAACGAAAATCCCAGCCACACGTTTCAGGTTTGTTTCAAGGCCACAGCACTTGCTTAGCGAGCAAAGCTGTGGGTTGTGAAACACTGCACTCCCAAGCGCATCTGTATGATGATGTGGTGCTGGGGTTTTACAGTAAAGAAGCAGAGGTTGAAACAACCTGCTGCTTCAGATTAGCACATCAGCTTTACACCCTATGAGCCATAACTGCTAGAAATGTATGTATACATGTAAGAGCATCGTTACACTCAGGGACTGGCATAATGAAGACATGCTTACACGATGCCACTTGGATGCCCTTAGATAGTGGAGCAGTTCAATGAGACAGCACAATGAAATATGGAATGTGAATGGCATTAAAATAGTCTTGGATGTTCCCAGACTTTTTCCTGAGTGGTTTGATTATAAGAAGAAAAAAAGGAGAGACACTGAATTAACATTCCTGGGAAATGAGTAAACTGCTGCAGCCTGATCAGGAAGGCAGATGTAACGTTTTCTCTCCTTAGGAAGTAAGGAAAGCTGAGTTCATGCTGAAAAACATAACAAGGGTTGTTTATCATAAATTAAAAATCAATGAACTCCAGCTGTTCTTGTAGTCCTGGAAGGTTCATTTTCAATGAAGAAATACTTCTTTTTATAGGAGCATTCCAGAAAACAGACATCGCTTTCAGTTATGGTGTGGAAAGTCAAGTTGTATGGGATATAGCTTTCCAAGCTAGCAGAAAAGCTCTCTGATGCTCCCTTAAAATAATAATAATAATAAAAAATAACATGCTAAATAAGGATTTTAGCCCAATTTCTACATTTAGATCAGCAGAATGAGTCTTGTCTCTTCTTCTGAACAGAAGGTTCAGCCTCTAATTTGAAAGTTGTCTCATGGCTTGCCAGGGAGTACTTTCTATTACCAATCAACCACGCCAAAGTATCTGGAAGACAAATCAACTTCTGGAACAAACCAGACTAGCCTTAGGGTGTATATCTAGTAAAACATGGATTTATCTAACCAAGGAAGTATCTCACTACCCAGACCAGTTTGATCATATGGGATTTTGGCTTCTCCATCTTCCAGTTCAGAACTGCTTCCTCTTCATCATTCAAGAATGTCTTCTGGTTAAGTTTGTTGCCTCTGCACAGGGATTAAAGATGCTTTAAGTCCCCTTTGAACAGTAGGAGTTGCCTCTGTGGTAGAAGGCGTGTTAAGGATCTGGATCTCCAGTTTTGCTTATTATTCATATGAACATGGCAATAAACCTGCGTGATGGTTAGGAGAAAAAAATAAATGGAAACTGTGCACCCAGGCAATAAATCTGACAGAACCCTCTTTACTGTCGGAAAAATGTCCCACATAAAGCCTGTTTGGGTGGAAAATAAATTATTTCATAGCTTCTGGAGTTTCTTGTTCCTGTTTATGTTAGTGTCTTTCCCAAGAAAAAAAAATAAAAATCTAGTGGGTTTTTTAAGATGGAGTTAGAGCCAGCCAGCCAGTCATCAGAAATGATCATGTCACTCCTGAGAACAAGCACAGCAAGAAGCAGTGTCAGGGGAATGGCTTCTGTGTCCAGTTCTCAAGCTCTAATAACGCCAGCACATGGGTGAATTCAACCAAGAAACACACTGGAAGAAACCCACCTGTACTGCAGGCAAATAAAGATCAAATTCACAGAGCAGTTTGTTCGGTAGCAATTATTCACACATATTGAGTAAATAACTGTGTCAACAGGAAAGAAGACAAAGGAAGTTACAGTTAAATCTTGGTTTCACATTCTTTTTTTAAGAAATGTGAGAACAGAATAATGTCTTAGGGAAAATGGGAATATTCCTGAAATATTGCTGAAATTTCTTTCTATCCAGTATATATTCAAAGGATCCCCAACTGCAAGTTGGAGCTGTGACTTCATGGGAGCACAAGGCTCATAACAATTGAAAATGCAATGTTTTACAAGTTTTATCATCTTCTAATGGTGATGCAACCAAAGGATTACATGGTCTCACTTAACAGTGCTGAATTTACGTACTTCATTATCTGTATTAAATGGTAAATGTAAGTTAAGTGCATTGATTTGTATGGTAAAGTTATAAAAAAATGGGAGCATTTTTTTTCTCAGTTTCTTCAGGCCACACCTTTCTTGTAAAGCTAATCCTTGCCACCAGCTGCAGCCATAAACAGTACTTGTCCACAAATACATTTCTCTGTATCCATGTCATGGATTTGGATCCTGCAATCCTTTTTTGGAATATGTTACTGTAAATTAATTCAATTTACCTAAGCTGATGAAAAGGATATTTTTTAAACTAAAATCAGTTATCCTTAAAAAAGCCCACACAATTTTGGAATCAACATATGCACAAAATGTTTTAGAAAATAATGTATTTTTCTTAAAAAGATTTAAATAAGATTTTTTGAAATATGAATATGCAATACAGACCAAGTTTTGATGGCTTTCATCCAGATATCAGAGAAAAATAAGCTAAAAAGATCAGTGGTCTTCTACCATTATTTTGGATAAATTTTAGTATACTTGAGAAAATCTCAAATCTGGAAGTACTGACACAGAACACAAAAGAGTTGTCAGATAATTGCAGGTCATCTACCCTGATATTACATTCAATGTAGTATGTGTGGACAGTGTCAAGACACATAATTTATAAAAAAATATTTAGTGTAAAATAATCCTAATTTCACTCTCTGAAGAGTTTAGTTGATAAAAGTAGTTTATCCATGGTTTGGACAGTTACTCTATCAATCATCCAACCCCATCAGGGAGGGAGAATCGGGAAAAGGAAAGCAAATTTGTGGGTTGAAATGAAAACTGATTTAATAGAAAAATAATAATTAAATAATATTAACCACAATGCTAATACAAGATACAAAGCTATACTCAGCTCCAGGCAGCAATTGCGAGCTGTGCGCTCCCAGCAGTGAGAGCTGAGTGCCAACACTGCGAGCACGACAGCTCCAGCGAGAACATGGTGGTCACAGCAAGCGGAGGAGCAGCCGCAGGCACGGGACAGCCGACAAGACAGACAGGACCCTCTCAGAAAGGCAGTCATGGTGGAAGGAAAAAAACACCCCACAGACTTCCCATATATAGTGAGGGTGACGTTTATGCTATGGAATACTTGGGTTGGCCAGCTTGGGTCAGCTGCCCTGGGCTTCGCCCCTCCTGGCCCACTGCACCTGCATGGCTCAAATCCACCCTCAGCCTTGGTCACTACAGAAACCTGCGCACCAGAGCATCTGATCTCTTTTGTTCTCACAGAACTCGACTCTGCAGTCTCTCTGAACAGAAAAATTATTTTAGAATTCTCTCCCAGCAAAACCAGGACAATAACTTTTCATTATTTTGGATATTTTAATAACAGATATGACCTTAACCTAAAACTTTGTCCAATTGTGTGGTGCAATCAACTTTGAAACACACAATATTCTTGTTTTAAAAATTAGTACTCTCTGGCACTCCAGTACGAAGAGATATGTGACCCCATATCTCAAAACTGGCTGTTAGTGAGGAATCATCATTGAAAGCAAATGTGAGTGAGGAGCTTCTGCAGAGCTCAGCTAGACAGGAGCAATAGTAAACATTTTTGTGTGGACCAGAAGTAAATATAAAATTACTGATGTTAAAACTGGTGGCTGAGACAAGGTGAATGGAATAGATAAGATTGAGCTAAAACTGTCAAATGTAATGATCTTGATCACTTGGTAAGCTGGAACTGTTACTTGAAAATGGCTTCAACACAAACCTGCAAAGTTTCCTGTCAAGGAAGAGGAGATACAAGTCAGGCTGGCAGATTGAAAAACACTATCCTAGGAAACAAACAAAAAAGCAGCCAAGCAACCAACCAAACAGAATTACTTAAAGAGATCAATCATTTTAAAAAAAAGATGACACGGTTGTGTGGTAACATTTCATGAGGAAATACATAGAGTTTAATAAATCTCTAATTGTATAGAAATGGTGTTGCAAGGACAGTGGCTGGAAAATGAAGCCAAACTAATTCATGTGGGAAATCAGACATAAATCTGTAACTTGCCTTTGTGTATGTGCGTGTGTGGGGTGTGTGTATATACTTATACAAACTCAGCAATCCAGAACATACTGAATATTATGGCAGATTCTCCATCACCATTGTCTTTAGTTTCTTTACAGAAGCTTTAGTTAAACACATCACTTTTGGGTCAGAAATCAATTATTTCACTCAGTACAGGAATAGCTGGATGAAGTATAATGGCCTGTTGTTTTACAGAAAGATAGGTTTTCTGACCTAACAGTTCCTTTAAATCACTGAAGCTACAAACTAGCACCATTAGCCTGACTATTAGCAACAATTATTCCAAAAGGCAGTCCCAAGCAAAATATTCAGTCAGCACAAATGCTTGTGTTTTGCACATATTGCAGAGATGCCCTAAAATTATGCACTGGAAATGCCATGATATGGGCTATTGTGGCCACATGTTCAGAGACCTGTGGTTCCTCTGTGCCCAGTGAGAGATTAACTTGGGGATCTGCTGTCTTCTTTTTGGTGGTGTGTCTTTCTTACTGTGGCTTAGAGTGGCTCAGGGAGGCAGTGTGGGCTGAGGGACTGCCCGCTGCTTGGAAGAAGAAGAAGAAGAAGGCAGCTTTTAACAGGAATTTTTTCATACAGATTTTATTCATACATATTGAGTCAATAAAAGAAGGTTGCATGTGAAAAGCAGATCCCCAGTGCATTTTGTAGAATCTAAACAGGTTTCTCATTCAGGTGGTCAAGGAGCAGAGACGTGGAGAAAGACAAAAAGTAAAAGTCAAAGAAGACAGGTTAGAAATGGTATCATCCTTTTGAGGATTTCTGCTGGGGTCCTTCATGCCTATTACCTTCATGACTCACAATAGCAACAGTAAACTTTAAAAATATTTCAATATTTATTAAAAAAATCTTTATTATACCTAGTTAAGGACTGACAATGGACCTTATAGTTCGATATTGATTTTTGACTCGCACATTTTAGATGCAAAATAATGTATCCTAGGACAGTGTGTTGAAATATTTTTTGACTTGCTGACTATTAATTTTATTTTTTTTAGCATCTAGCCTGCCACTGAATTTAAAACTAGTGACAATAGGCTTGCTTTCCCTAGTTCCTTCTCACAGACCTTTTAGAAGTAGTCTACAAACCCTAGGTAAAAACACACTGCTCAAGGCAATGTGAGCATGTTGAGTGGTTAAGGCTTGGTGACTTTTATCTTCACAATATATAATGCCAATCACAGCAGAGTAGGACCACCATGCCCAGTTGCAAGTGGTAAATACTTTGTGATAGCTATACACAGCAATTTGTGTAGATGCTGACAGGTGATCATGTCCCTTAAAAGTGAGATGATGGCCTCAAGAAAGGTGAAATGTAAGTGCTAGGAAAATTCCAGGTGCAGAAAGGGACCAGAGTCTTTCCTCATGTAGGCAACATGACTGCAAGTGCGTCAGCTGGCATCATCTGCAAATCCAGGCCATCGTGTACTCTGGTACCTGCTAGTGTCTTCAAATATCACCTTAGCACTGCTTTAGATTTGGCAATGCTAGAGGAATCTGGTGTGATGGGAATACCCAGCCTACAGTAACAGCATTTGAAAGAAGACTTCAGCAGGGTGGGAACCGAATGAGTGGAAGCCCAGGGCTGAAGCTGGATTGTAGAGGTAGACTGTAAAACCCAGCAGCCAGGAGATAGAACAAACTCAGAGCCTGCTTCTTTTTTTTCTGAGCCTTGTTTTTTCTGGCTGCTGGCTGCAATAGAAAAGCTAGTGAGGAAACTAATCTAGCTGTTAAAAGAAGAAATGAGCAATTTGGGTTGTGACAAAGCACAGATATGTAGTAAAACTGTCAAACTTCACTACAGCTATTCAACCTTCCCTGGGTCCCACCTATTTTTGTTTTTTACTTTGCAGAACACACAAGTTCACTATCATTTTACAAACTTCACACGTCAGGGGCTGCTCTCCTTTGAGGTAATTTTCTTTAGACAATGTAAATGTCAGCTGCCAGTTGTAAGTATTATTATTTATAGGGAGCTGTCAAGGAGTGAGGGGGAAATGATGCAGGCAGCTCACTTCTGCCTTGTTCGCTCTCAGGAAAGGTCAGCAGAGTCCTTCAAAAAGAACACACTGTCAAAGCTGAACCATCTTCCAAAATCCACTCTGCAGAGACAGTGAAAGAGAGCACATGCTTTAAAGCCAGCTTCAGTAGCACTAAAGTGCCTTTTTTTTTTCTGTTGCCGAAAATCTCCGTTAGTGACTACTTGTGGTGTAAGAAACCAAAGTGGCCTGAGAATGGACAGAGCTCATGCTAGTAATTGCATCCAGCTGCATTTGTTTGCTTTGGGGATTACTTTTTTTAGCCTTTGGTTTGACCTAACTTACATCTGAGCAAATTTCATCCTCTGACGAATATCCCCACATACCCTCATTTCATCCTCCCTGAGCTGCCAGTAGACGGAGCAGGCCTCCATCCCACAACTTGGATGGGAGCAGAGGAAGGCCCTTCTACCCATGTACCATTTCTTACCAAACTGTACAGGGCACAGCTCTGACACTGAGAGTAGATTTTGTGATTGCAAATTTGGCAAAGGAAAATGGCACATACAGCTGTGAACAGTAAGATTCAAGGCAGATTATGGCACTCAGCTGTGGACAGACTCACCAGAAATGTTATAAATGCAAAAGAGATCTCTTCACAGAGGTTAGGCTCAAATCCTAAAAATACTTAGGTGCCTAATTCCCAAGGAAATAAATAGCAATCAAATGGCTAAATATCCTGCTTGCTACATAAAGGAACTAGAATGAAATTATTTTTCCTCTCTTGTCAGAATTGATGATGCATTTATGCAAAAATCTCCCCAGAGGGGACAAGATTAAAGGAGAAAAGGTAAATTCCAGATGAACGCCATGAACAATTTCTTGGTATCCAGAGGTGCTCTCCCAAGAACATGCCAGCCCAGAAATAGTCTGGAATAGTCTCAAGCACATTGGGTTTCAGACTACTAAATCCACATTCCAGATTTTGGTTTCACCCAATTAAAAAAAATCAGAAAACTCTTGTTTTTCCCTGCAGGCATCTAAAAGAGAGACCCACTTACTATTGTCTCTGTGTAATACTTCAAGAAAATAAAAATGAGCAGGGCTTTATGAACTCTGCCTGTATCAATATTTACTGTTCTAGCTCCTCCTTAGTCAGATCCACATTGTTAAAGAAATGGGATCTGTCCCCAGCAGGATGTGGGTGAAGCCACATAGGAAGAGAGAATCCCTCCCTCCTCCTCCCTATTTTCCAATCCAAGGACAATCCTGAGCCAGACTGCGTGGTTGCAGAGCCTTGCCCCTCTCAGCATGTCCACCATTTCTATTTTTATTTTATTGGTGTGCTCAGCTGTTCTTTTTCCCCTTGGAATCCCCTTTCCCCCTCTGTGCTGGGATCTCAGCTGCTGAGCCCTGCCTACAAAATTCACAGACAGAAAGCACTGAAGCAGAGAATCATTACAATGAAAAGCAATTTCATGTGTGCTTAAGTCTACTGTCACTGTGGGGCCAAGTCCTGTAAGAGAACATCGTGATGTACTTAAATTGGAGATGGAGTAGCTTATTTTCACTGCTGTTTCTGATTCTGCCATAAGAGGTCCTCAGGAGCAGGAACACATGAAGGAAGAAAAAAAGCCACTGCCAGACCACGTTTTGGATGAGGTTATCATGGCTGGAAAAATACACTGCTTGTTTACCCGTGAGGCTGTTTTCCCTTTGACACAGACTCTGTCTCTGCTAACAGATATTGAAGGCTCATCAGGAAAACTTGCCAGAAGTTGTGCTCGCGAGGGAGAGGGAAACGCTGATGCTTTGGTTCCTCCAATCCTTCACCCTTGGCTGTACCCCCTCTGGCCACCCCAGCAAGTTGGACACATTCCTGCGGGAAGCAGAGACCACTCACCACAGCTCATCAGCTCCTGGCTGGAGAGGGGGAACCATCTGATGCTAGGGCTTGAGAGAACCTGGGATTTGTCAAGGTTTCCTGTGAGAACCCACCACCCACACGTGCCCATCTTCACCTCCCCACCTGTAAAATGAAAGGAGTGTTTACCCATCTCATACACTGCCTCTTCATGTCAGCGGTCACTAAGAAGCGCTTTGGATGAAGAGTTCATCAAAATATCAAGCCTTATCCTTTCTCCTCACCATGGCTACTTTGGCTACTTATCCCCAAAGAATTTTATCTGGAGTTTATTATTGCTCTGCTTTTTACTTATTCCCTGGAGATTTGCACACACCCCCCACATTTTATTCCCTTATTCTGTCTATTAATTGTCTTGTTCTCTTACTCTTCAATTCTGCCTGTACTTTATCTGCAGGCTGTGGTTTCATGATAATTAGTACCAGAACCGAGCACTACTTGTCCTAACAGGACAGATGAGATCTAACAGTCACGTTCCTGCCAAATTAACCCAAGTTTGTAGCAGTGGTTTCTGGCAGCCTGAAGCTTTCACATGAGCTGCAGGAGAGCAGGCAGTACCTGATGTGGTGTGAAGTTAAAACAGTGATATAAAGCCAGATGATAAAACCTGAACCCGCTGATGTTCTTTGTACAAGTGGGAGCTGACAGAGTTTATTGGTGTCAGATTGGTTTCAGTGGGCTGGAGAGGTTTTGATCCAGTACTAGGAACCCTAACTTTCCTAGTCTTAAAGTTCTTGTGTGACAAAACTGCAGCGTTACGCTTATAAACACACCAGCTCCTCCATCTCCTCTGCTTGTCCCTCACCACTGGTGGACTGCGCCCTTTCCCATACCCCTGCCTGGCTTTGTGGGTGCGGGGATGAGAATGGAGGGGGAAGAAAAGCAATGCAGGGTAGAGGGCAATGAAAAGCCTTTCACTGATGATGTAACATCTGACCTTTTTTTTAGCAGCTGCTCCTTCTATAAATAAGAAATAAATAAAAAGCATCAGCACATTGAATCCAATAGCACTGGTCAAAGCAAGCGCTGTAAGAGTTTGTGGAGGAGAGTGTGTGCATGGAAGTCTTTGCCCACCCTGGGGCACTCACTATGTTTGCTAGTTAGCTCCCATGTCACTGTGTGTGAAGGCTGCTGTTACGCTCCAGGCTCATGGACGGGCTGTGTGTAACTGTCCCAGTGGTGAGGCTGGCTGGGCAGCATCCCAGAGCTGCTGGTGCTGTGCCAAGCTGTGGTGTCTTGTTGGCCTCTGCCTGGCCCTTACATCCACCTGGAGGGCTATGTGAAGAAAGGTCAGATTCTCAACTCCCCCTGCATTGCCCCTTTGGAAAGTCTGATATTGTGAAGCTTATTATTCCCATGCATAAAAAGCATTTTTTCTTCTCTGATGGCAGCGTAGCTCTGGGACTAATATTGTTAATCAAATATTGCAAAAGGAGAGTTCATACACACTGCCATTTTATAAGTTCCAAAAACCTATTTGTAGTTAAAAGAAAAACTAAAATTGCACAACCACACAGCTCAGATTTATTGTAAAGATGGATTTTTATAATTAAAAACTGATAGAATTTAGGGGAAAGAGTTGGTACCAAGACAACAATTTTCGTATAGATTAGCTCTGTGGGCACTTTCGTAGGTTTATGTAAGAAGTGAAATTAATCCATTCAAGATGCACACTCAGCCTTTTCCCACAAAAAAAAATGAGTCATGCAATCACATTTTGACAATAGGAAACAATATGTGTGTTGCAAGTTGATCTGGCTGAGACTGGGATAAATTTTAGGTTATTCCCACCTGTTTCAGATGTCCTGATGTATTTATCACAGTGAAAGTACCAAAAAGCACCATTTCATGACACTCTTTTCCCATTTCCCTGACCTGTAAATGTTGCTTTACAATTTTTACGTGAAGAAGACAAAAAACAGTAAAAATATGGGTTGCCTTGGTAGAAGAACTGCAGTGCGTGGGGGTGTGTCTGCTTGCACAAAGACTAACCCGAGCAGACAGTTTTTTATGTCCCTCTGGCTCTGCTTGTACTGTGACAGTAATGACGGTTTAAATGAAGTAAACAAGTTTGAATGAAAGTTTTGTCTAAAGCTTGTGCAGGACTATGTTCAGGCTTTCTACAGCAAGTACCCTTCTGGCAACCATTTTCTGCAGAGGGAAAACTGACATGGACAGGACTGCCCTGGAATAGGATCTTTGGTGCAATGGCCTGGTGGACAGCAAAGCAAATGCTGAGGAAAAAGGGTAAAACAATTCTCCATGGCAATAGAGGTTAAGAAGAGAAGGAAGGGTTTTAAATGAAGTGCAACACCAGATGTCCTGTTTAGCCTTTGGATAAAGTTCTCCCTATGGCAGGGATAGCAAGACATGGAAGGGAGCTTTCTAAGGCAGTTCAAGTCTGGGGGACCTTGCCTTGATAACTGAGACTCTTCCTAAAGCTGCTTTCATCCTTATTTCCTATCATTTTATCAGCTATTTCAGAAAGCAAATAATGTTTCTGGGGATTGAACTAGCCAGTGAAGTTGTTCTCTGTTTCAGGCCTTGCATCATACAAAAACAATCTTCCTATTATTAAACCTCAGGACATCTGGGAATTTCCCAGGGTATTCCACGTGCTAATAGTTTTAGTGTGATTTGCTTATGTGCAGAAATACCTATAATTCCCTGGTAATTCCTGCTGTAGCAGGTAGTCTTGCATCAGCCAAGAAGCAAAAGTCCACAGAAAGTATAGCTAATATCCATGTCACCTATATATGACCATATAGCTAACATAGGGAAAAGAAAACCCAAACCAACAAAACAAACAAACAAACAAACAAAACCAATGGCAGTTCTATAGCATGCTCTGGCAAAACCACAGCTGTGTAAACTCACAGGCAGACCTTGCTGAAGAAAAGCTAAGCTAGCTCAGTGCTTTCTGACTTTCTTTGTTTTGAAAGCACCAGGCATTTCCCAGAGGAGAAAGAGTCTTTTTCCTGACTTCCCTTATCTTGCTTTTCCTTCTATGAACCCCTCAAGAACCAGTCCATGCACACAGTTGACCACAGATACTGCTATGAGACACAGCTAATTCAGACTACTTTTCTGAGCTAATTGGAAATGTCAGGTTGTATAAGGAGAAGAAAGGGACTAACAATTTCCATGGCAATTCACTACCCTATTAAACGTAAGCAATGTAATGACACTAATGAGTAGCAACTTCTTGCCACAGAACAGGGAAGCAGGGAGCAGTTTCATGCTGTCCACCCATACCAATGCAGTGTTCTTGAGATGCTAAAGTGGAACCAGCAAAACAGAAAACTACATTTGACCTGATTTTTAATTTTTAAAAGTTTGCTGCATCCAACAACATTCCTGACATGAGCAGGAATTGCATGTGTCAGCATCTCTGAAAAACAAGGCCCTAACAAATATATATACATGAATGCAGAATCAGGCAATATGTGGCAAGAAACAGCCTTCTTGTATGTAGGTTTATTTACAGTCTGTTTCAGTCAATACAATCCTATTTCTAATGAGGTGTCAGAGCCCAGAACATTTCCCAAGAACACTTACATCAGTAAGAAAAGACCAATAAAACCAGATGAAGATCTCAGGAGGCTTGTTTTAAGACATTATAACTTTGGCAGTTGTGTAGTAAACAAAGCTGTTTTCACATCTGTAAAAAGAGATTTTGAAGAGTCAAATATGCTGAGAATTTTTACTCTTAGTGCCAGGTATTCGTAGTGGTTTTCTTGTTCAATGGAGTTCAATGGAGTGCATACTTTGTTTTTATGTTGTTAAGTGATTCTCATTACATTTTCATGGAACAAATACCATTTCTTCCAGCTGGATTTCCAAAAGAACTTGCTGCTCAGCTACATCTGATTTTTACAGAATTTTGTTTTACTGCTGTCTTTAATGGAGTTGCTGCCATTGGCAAATGCCTCCCCACGTGGCATCACAGGCACTTCTCACCACCCCTCTAGTATGTTTGCAGGGCTACCACACAGCAATTCCCTTGGTGCACACTGACATATATATACCTCTTTGAACATGACATTAAAATGTGTCTCTTTAATGTCACATGCAGTAAAGAAGATACTTAAAATGCAGGAGAGTACTTAACCACTACATTTGTTAATGTTTTTTAAAGTTTTCAACACACTTTAGTGCAGACAAATTCCTTAGGAGGAGAGCTGCAGTGCATGGTGTCAGCCTGTACCATCTGCTGAACTCATTCATCACAACCTCTGCTCTGGGACGCTAAAACACAGTGGCTTTTGTTAGCGGTGGGCACCTTCTTGGGCACCAAGAGAAAGGCACTGGCGCAGCTGGGGGGTGGCTTTACACACAGTTGACAGTACCAGATGGGGAAGGGTTTTTCCACCCTGTGATCAGCCATACTCACCGTCTGCCCTTGGTACACATATTAGGGTTGACATACTTCCAAAGGCAGGGTGGGGGCACGGAGAAGATGTGTTGCAGGGTACAGGGTGGGAGCACGTGTGGCACTGGCTGGTGCTAGTGGCAGAACTCCTGCAGCCCACCTGGCTAGCCCACCTCCGCACAGCCAGCATGGCCACCAGCCCTCTGCCCTCTGGGCTTCAGCTGAGAGCCTCCAGGGACAGCAGCTCTAGGAATGAGCCAAAAATCCACAGGCAATGTCGCATGCATCTCTGTTCGTGTGTGGTCTTTCCTTCCCTGTGCCAGGAACAGGATAAGCTATGAACTGAATAGCTGAAATTCAGACACTTGGGATTGAGGAGCATGCTAAAGATTCAAAACAACATCAGACTATCAGGTAGGCACCTTGTGAAGCTCATGACAGCAAGATATCTAATGGAAAGCCCGCCCTCCAGTCTTGGCCTTGCTGTCACAAAGCTGCTTACATGCTATTAAAGTCTCTGGTACAAGAATTTGGCAGTAGCGGAGGACGTGGAGAGCTGGCTGCTTTCAGGGCTGAATTCCCTTGTTTTTGTTCAGTCTTTGAAGCAGAAGGAGCCAAACCACGGGAATGGCTGGAAAACAGCCCCTTCCTAGCCGGCTGGTGCCCAGCAGCAAGCTGGGGTCCCCCAGGCAGAGGGGGAGGCATCGCT
Organism: Aegotheles bennettii; assembly: GCA_013398125.1. Taxonomy (NCBI): domain Eukaryota; kingdom Metazoa; phylum Chordata; class Aves; order Caprimulgiformes; family Aegothelidae; genus Aegotheles; species Aegotheles bennettii. The sequence goes on along the minus strand of VZRW01008839.1, from coordinate 83,247 downwards.
CCCCCGCAGGAGAGGATCTCCTCTTCCCCTCCAGCTCCTGCTCCAGGAGCACGGCTCCTCCTGCAGCAGAGCAAGAGCAATCTGGCTAAAAACCCCACCTGCTACCGCATGGTGTACAGCATAAACATGTGTCCTACAGCATATACGTGTGTGTCCATCCAGCAGCAGTCAGTGATGCAAACACACGTTGGTTCATTCCTTACTGCACTACAGTCCTTTTCCTCCCCAGTGACAGTTAATAAACAAAAATACTAGAATGATACTTTAAAAATAGTTTTACTATAAGAGCATGTGGTTGTAATTACTGTCGTTATGGACAAATCTTTTATTTTTCTTTCCTTCCATCTCCTCTGCATTATAGGAAACATTCCAGTTTTTGAGCAACTTGTTTCATTACTATTGGAAGGAAAGTTCCAAAAAGCAGAGTTTGTTTAACACAGGCTCCTCAGCCCATCTTGAGAGTCACCCCCAAAAACTGAATTGGAACAAGTCTAAATGAACTGAAGTTTAAAAGATTTGCAGGCATTCAACTGTTTCTTCAATTCCTTTCTTTATTTCTCTCCATTAACGTCCTACATGTTTTCTTTCCCTCTTTCTTTTCCTGATTCTTCTTACTCCAAGTCCAGCCTCCTTCACCTTCTCCCCATTACATTTCTCTGTACCATCTCTCTTTCACCCACAGCCCCCCCTTCAGTCCTCATGCCATCCCAAATGCTGGTCTGCTCCCAAGTCCCTCTACTTTCCCAGGCAGTTCCTTCCATTCCCTAGCATCCAATTTCCCTCCTGGGGGTCTGAAATCACCCTGTATCCTTATTTTCCCTCTTCTGACCTCCTTCCTATGGTTTCCTGTGTCATGATCTTTCCCCCTCCCTAGCCCCCAGCTCTACATCCCTTTGTTCAGCCGCTCTCCAGCATTTCCTCACTCATCTTCCCAGGGGTTTTCCTTTCAGGGCTCCCCATCCCTTTCCCCATTGCCTCTATCCACCAGCCCTCTGCCAGAATCTCCATCCAACAGTGCTCCATCACTCTCCCTCCACACTGGCTCAGTCTCCAGTGGTACTGGCATTGATGTGACACAGGATTTGCACAGAGCTGCAGTGTCTGAATGGTTTGCCAGGGTGCTGCCACCATACTGGAGCAAGCACTGCTCTCTGGAGACACTGGCAGACGCTTTCCACCTCCATGCCGGCCCAGGGAACTGCTGTCAGAGCCAGCAGGCACAAAACAGCATGGGCTGCAGCCCTACTGTGAGAGGTTTGTTTATAATTAAAACAGTCCTGCTGAATTAGGGGAAGCAGCCTTTTCCAAAAAACACATCAGATTTCAATATTAGGTGGGGAGAAGTGACCAAAATAACACAACCAATGAAAAACCTTTGAACTTTTGAGTTTTTGGCATGACAGCAGTGGTCATGGTGTTGCATCCAGCCACCAAACCTGTCCTGTTTGCATGGCTAAAATCACTCCTGCTATTGCTGCTATAACTGCAGAGTCCTGCCTCTCACTAGAGAATCTGGGAGTGCAATACAAATGCTCATTAATGAATTATGAGAACACCGAGGGCAAATAAGTGTTTTTATTATTCTTTCATAGACAAGAAGTCTGGTCAGGGATATGATGGCAACGTAGTGTTTCCAGTGCCACTTGCCATCTTCATTCTCACATTCTTTGGGTACAAGAAAGATAGTCTAATGGGTTGGTGTGAGGTTTGATAATCCAGGAAGATGGGGCACCGGGCAGTCACTGGAGCACTCAGAAAGTTAAAATGCATTTTTTGTAACAGTATTTTTGATTTAGAGATTTGGGGATTTCTTTTTGGGGTTTTTTTGGGGGGGGTTTTAAGCATGAACACTGACAAAACCTGAAAATATAAATGTCTGTATTTAGCATATTTCTATGTTCAAGAACTGAACCTTCTTTTAGGGAAAATCTGTTCTGCTACAATGCAAATCTTGCATCTGCCACCTTTGGTAACACCACGCTGTCACGTACCTGTCACACGTGTAGACACATGTGCACACACATGCAGAGTATTCCCCCTAGATAATGCACGCAACACACCCCATAATGTTAATTCCCAGTCTTTGCAGGGCTAGAACTGATCATTAATTTGTAGATTCATGTCTTTCTAGAACAGAGCAGAAAAAAACTAAGGTAAGTGGAAAATATTGGAAAAGCAAATATACATGCTTCTAAATTTCCAATATTATTTCTTGATATAACATTATCAAAAACTATTGCCTGAAAGATGGTTTGAGTTTCAGAGATGTCTGGCCTCTGATTGCCCATTACTGGCAATCTCAAGTCTGCGCACGTAGTGACATTTGAGTCTGTACAGAGTCTTTCACTGCAGTCCAAAATGGCTCCCAGAACCTGGGTGACCAGCCTGGGTCAAGCCAGTAGCAAACGGATGGGTGAACAAGGAGAGGGATATGCAGGCCTGCACGTGGAATTAGGGAAAGGAGCAACTGGAAACGATACTTTCCTGGTAGACTAAAACAATCCAGAAAGAAACAAAGGGTGGTGTGAAGGGAAAATAATTGCACCAGACATGAACATATGAAAGAAAGAACCAGAACATAAAAGTTGAAGAGTGGAAAAAAATACACAAATACAAATACAAGTACTAACCTCAGTGTTACCCAGTGCAGACATGAGATACTTGCAGGACTGAGCCTTGTGTAGACCATAAATGTGTTTGTTGAATTAGAGTGAATTCACAAAATCATAGAATGGTTTGGGTTGGAAGGAACCTCAAAGATCATCCAGTTCCATCCCCCCTGCCATGGACAGGGACACCTCCCACTAGACCAGGTTGTTCCAAGCCCCATACAACCTGGCCTTGAACACTGCCAGGGAAGGGGCAGCCCCAGCTTCTCTGGGCAACCTGTGCCAGTGTCTCACCACCCTCACAGGAAAGAATTTCCTCCTAATATCCAACCTAAGTCTTCCTTCTTTCAGTTTAAACCTATTCCTCCTTGTCCTACCACTCCATGCCCCTGTAAAAAGTCCCCCTCCAGCTTTCCTGTAGGCTCCTTCAGGTACTGGAGGGCTGCTCTAAGGTCTTCCCAGAGCCTTCTCTTCTCCAGGCTGAACAACCCCAACTCTTTCAGCCTGTCTTCATAGGAGAGGTTGTCCAGTCCCTCTGATCATGTTTGTGGCCCTACTCTGGACTCACTCCAACAGCTCCATGTCCTTCTTATGCTGGAGACTCCAGAAAGGCCACAGTACTCCAAGTGGGGTCTCAAGAGAGCAAAGTAGAGGGGGGGCAGAGGGGGCTGTTCCCCCTCCCACTGTAGTGTATTTAGGCAGAGAAAAGACATGAGAAAATCAATGTCTTGAAGATGTATCTTCAAGAGTGCAGAAGTCCTGACACTTCTGCCTGTCCTCAAACAAGACTACATGAGAGAGATGACTGCAAACCAGAGATGGGGTGTGCACTTCTCCTGGCTCAACAGGAGCAGCCACCAGCTGCCATTACCAAAACCTCATGAAAACAAGAGGAGCAACCAGCGAAAGCTGCACAGCATGTTGCAGTGTTGAAGTTTATGGAGTCACAAGCCTGGGATGAGCATATGAACTAAAGAGAAATGTGTGTTGACAGCAAAAACCAAAGAGAAAGCATCATGGGTCTTCCTGGGAGGCAACAGAAACTGGGCTTCATGGTCACAAAGCTCACTGGTGTAACAGGCTATGGGTGCTGAGCATGGGAAGTGCCTACTCCTTCCAACTACGTTTAGGAGATCAAGGCTTCCTGCTTTGTAGCTTAAATTTGTTTACACCAAAGGACAAGTGATTCATGTAATTGATTATTCCTCCCAATGGAAATGATCCTGACTATCAATCAACTGTTCCAGCTGGACAAGACATCTCTTATTTCAATACCACCTGTCTGCTGGCCACAAAGAGAAAGAAAGCCAGGAAAGCAAATCCACTGCATTTTAAAAATGATATTGTTTCACTCAAAACTAACTGCAAAGCACTAGTAAGATAAAAAGCTAGACTTTAACTTGCTATTCACAAAACAGTTCAGGAAACACACTGTTTCAGACCAAAAGATGACTGTTGTCTCTGGGGCTTTTGTCCCAAAGGGACCTGGCCTTTGCTGATTTACCTGCAGACTGCCACCATCACTGCTCCTACCCCTGTGTTTCCACCCCTGTCTGATGGTTGTCAGAGGGCATGCAAAAGGTGTGTCAGTGCTCTGGCCTGCTAGTAAAGAATTCATTTCCTTTTGATGGGTTTAAGTTCTTCAGATTTAACATGCTGCACCACTCAGTGTGGGGTTCCACAGAACCCAGAGCCATTACAGCAAGGAGGCGGGGCACAGCTAGGAAGGGGCCAGTGAAGGGAAAAAGGGAGAGAAGCCAGGTCAGCCAGCAGCTGGGCTCTCAAGCAGCCTAAATTCATAGAAGTACCTAGGGGGATAAAATTCTTCATGGTTAATGCTTATTTCTATTTTAGTCTAAAAGGACAGTCCAGATAAACAAACAGACTCCTTGAAACAAACCCTCAGATGCTCCTCCAAGTCTGACCTACATGAACCAGCCTGGGGTTTCATGCGCAGTTACACAGATCTGATTTCATGCTGTCATCAAAAGGGACAAGACTGGCCCCGCTGCACATGTCCAAAGCTTCCCTTGCACTGTCACCAGAAGAAGTGGGGACACATGACAAACTGAGTCAGGGAATGTCTCAGGCTGAACATGAGTCTTTATTTTTCCTCTGGGCTGGTTTTCAGCTGGACCTCTCCCCAGATCTTGTCTGCCAGGCAGGGGCATAAGCTTTAGGGCTCGGAACAGGCGACTGGGTATAAAGTGCCCTTTGGCAGCAGCGCACACTTCAGTCTGCATCAGCAGCACCATCTGACCGCTGATGGCATCGCAAGGCGACGCGAGGGTGAGTCATCTTGGGCTGTATGTGTCTGAGCTCATGTGGATGTGTGCATGGCTATGTCCATGTGTAGGTCCTTTCTCATAGAAGTAACAGAGCTGTCTTCACAGTCATGGAAGCTGGCACACACATGATTTCTGTCCTGACTTGGCAGGACTTCCACATCTTGCTGCCATTAGTGCATTTTTTCCTTTCAATGGTCCAGCCCCGGAGACCACACCAAGCTCTTCATGGATATGTTTGGCAGCTACAAAGGTTTGCATGCCAATTGGATTCTATTTTATATATCAGAAGCCATGCCTGGAACAGTGCTTGATCTTTTGGCTTCTTTTCATGATAACCTCTTTCATTCAACCACTGCATGCTCTGATGCCCATCAGTCTATCATGTACCAGGGAAGCAGCAGCAGCAGAACTGAAATCCTCCAAGGATGTTTCCTTGAGTTCCGCATTACTTCAGACACTACAAGAAGGTTCATGAAGAGCAGCTTATGAACAATCCAGCACTTGCTGGACAATGTCCTCTGTGTCAAGCAGCAGGCCAGCAGAAGCTTCTGGGTTTGATAGCTTTGGCTCATCTGAGTTAACAACCAAGCAGTCAACCTAGCTCTGGCCCATAAAAAACAATGAGCGCTCTTGTCATCCCTTGGAGATGATATATGTTCTTTAGCTTGTAGCCCTGTGAAAGTTTGTGTGTTTGTGTAGATCCTGCCCTTGCTGTGAAGTAATTTGGGTGTGCTTTCCAGCACACTCTCATGCTGCTATAGGACATCTCTTGACACAATATAGTGCTGAAGATCGAACTCCCATCCCACACCACACAGATCAAAAGATAGTGCCTACCTTTTCACAAACAGCAAGACACTGCTAGCATCAAACCATTTCCTCCAGGCACAACAGATGCTCATCTTCCACATGGGTCTGCAGAGTGCTCTGCATAACTCCACTGATGGCTGCCTTTGGCACATTTTACAATGCAGAAAGTGTGAAAGACCTTGAAGTAGACATAAATTCTGTATCAACTAGATTTGTGTTCTTACTCCCTATTTTGCTCTAAATGACAGCCAGGCCCAAAATATCCAAGTTAATATATGATAGCAGTAGAATTTCATGTTGTGTCATACTGTGAAGGACAAATGAAAGATCTAGTCCTGAAAAAATATTTAGTACCTTCAGAAGACTCTCAAACAGTTCTTGATGGCTATTTATAGCAGGTGCACATTGCTCTGTGGTGCTCCGAGATCTGGGGTCTGCTGTAGCAGAATGAAGCATGCTGTATTTTCTCATGGCTAGCAAACAAGAGTTTATTGTAGGTCCTCTTCCACTGCTGTTTGCTACTGACTTTTAACTGCTACTCACTTTCTTTGCCAGAAAAGTTGACAATTATTACTAAAAATAAAAATAATCTACACTCCTGAATTAATTCCCACTGAAATGCAGACCCTTCCAGGATGAATTACTCCAGCTTAGCTCTGCATAGCTGTGCTAGGGTGCAAGCAGGGACAAAATAAAGACTATATTGGAGTATAGGAAATTGAAAGGATTGTCGCAAACATTTCAAGTGACATGTTTCTTTTCTTCTTTCTCAGTTGAATGTTACCTTTGCTATCACCTTTTCCATCCTTTGCCTGCAATACAGTGAACTACTTGGGCACATGTTTAACTTCAAGCAGTTAATCATGTGCTTATGTGCTTTGCTCAGTCAGGAGCCTGACTATTAACTACCTGCTTCATATCACAAAGGAGGGTTCTGAATGATAGCCAGCATCTTCTAACCTCACTTTTGAGGCTCCGTGAAGTTACTGCAAATATTACACCAAATTGTTGGTCTTGTTCACAGGCGTTACAAGTTGCTATTTCTCCTGGGATTACATCATGCTGTCATAGCATCAGTCTTGGCTTATGCACACCTCATTCTTGAGATGGCAACTTTCTATGTCCTCTGCAGAAAGCAGACTCTAAATCAGAGTCTTTGTGTCATCTCGTACTAGCATTACCCTGCAGCAACAGCTCTGAAGACAGCAGTGTCAAAGTCGAACCCTCCATGGCACTCAAAGCAAGCAGTAGGAAGAGTATTTTGTCAGCACATTAGTTTCTCTCTAGTTCTGCATGCAGTTGCACTGCATTATCCTAAAGGTGCTTTCCTGTTTATGTGCCTGTTAATACATACCTCATTCAGCTGACTACAGTTTAAAGTGATTTGGCTCTCACAGAACACAACCCTTGCTTTCCACTGCAAGCCTCTTTGAGAAAGGCTCTCTTGGGACTGCAGGTTCCTGGAGGGAGTGGAGGGAAAGCTGCACAGCTGGGCACAGAGCCACTTTTGCAGGGAGAAAAAACTCATGTAGTGCCATCTGCCCTGTAAATGTTTTTGGCAGTGTAAACATTACATACCATATCGTCAACGTGTAGCATGCCCCATATAGAGAAAGTTAACATCCTTTGCTAAATTTTACCCCCCTTTTTCCCTGGTTTTCACTCTACTTGGATAGATCCTTACAGAAATGCTAAATGCTAAATTCTCTGATTGGCTTTAGTCCCTGTCATTTTTGACAGGCCTGACTTAGCGTGCTAACAGGAATGCATATTTGAAGCTTTGTTCATGATTGTGCAATGAGGATGGAAAAGCTGTACTGACTGTTCCATGATGCAGATACTATAAATAGAGCGTATGGAAAAGGATGCTCCTTAATGCATTAGGTTCTAATCAATAATAACAAGCTGACCCCAATTATATTTTATTGTCCCTGATTGAGAAAAGTATTTACATTGCAGAACTGTTGTGACTCACAGCAGTGGTTCAGTTAGAAGTCAGATTCAATTAGGAATATTTCAGACTAATGACTATTGTTTTCTGCACTCGGGCACTGTACCATTCACTGGTCTTGCTGCAGTTAATATGTATTCCCTTCATTGAACCTGCAATACTTACTTACATATATGGCTGTCTTCACAAGAGTGCTCTCTAAGGTCATATGAACCAGAAGGTTCATATCCTAGCTGGATGCAAACTCCAACAAATTTAAGAATTCTTTGTATGGGGAAGTCTAGAGAGCCCAAGTTCATATGGTCCTTCCAGTTCTTTTAACCTCAGTAAACAAAAGAGAGAAGAAAAGTAAAAGGGAAGAGGGGAAGATGACAGGTCAAAGTGATTTGCCCAAAGTTGCACAGCCCATGAGTGGCAGAGAGAAGGAAAACCCCCAAGTTTCCTAACCCCCACATTGTTAAGTCTGACTGCAGTCCTTGGGTATGATATTTTATTTTCACAACAGTCTGAACGATGTTGCAGTACCTTGTATCTATGGCAGACTGGCAGCTGGTACACAGAGGATTTCTAGTGATACCCGTAGGTGGCACATGGCAAATAACCAACAATTCAATCGTGGCAGAGACCTTATATGTCCATATGAGCTTGAGGAAAACCTCCACAGAATATAATCAACCTGCAGACTTCAAATACTCAAAACATGAGTAAATAAAATCCAAATACTGTGTACTAATACTTAATGAGAAATGGATGTGGAAGAAGCCCTTAGTTTCAGCCATTTCCCCTCTTCAGAAATGAAGTGATGATAAACACTGGGAAAAGTGCATATTTTATCTTTCTTTCCTGACAGACTTAAAGGCTTGTCTAATGTTTTTTTTTAAAAAAAAAACCCTTCAATTATATACTGCAATATGATAAGTACAATGGTAATTATTATAATTTCATCTACCTAATTTCTATAGTAGCATTTACATGTCCAGTTTCTCCAGAGAACTTAATGCTTTCTGACAGCTGGTGAGGGTGACTTGTTGGGAGGTGGAAAGCAGGGAGGCAGAATGCATTTCGTGTTCCATGAGAGCACTCACATATACATGGAAGTTGCCTACGGTAACTAATAGTATAAAGTTCCTTTTGTCTCCCTAAAGTGGCAAATTTTAAGACACTGTGCTTTCTTGCTTTTTACAACTGCCAGGCAAGAAGAGAAACATGGAGAGAGAGATTGAGAGGCAGCAAAAGAAGTAGATAGTGGTCGAGACAAAAAGATAAGGTCACCTTAGAGATAAACCAGATTCATTTGTCTCTTGGACACAGTTACCCTTTGGTGAGAGGAAACTCACTGCTGTCAGTGAGTTACAGACGTCAGAAGCCAGGACCTGAAAATATCCATCCTACATTATTGGCAGACTGGATCCCAAAATAGCTTTGCCTTTTGCCTTTGAGAAGGATGAAGTTGTCTTGTTCTTAGTCTGTACCTTTTGACTGTTGAGACACTGTGACTGTGTCCTGGGGAGTTGCTAATGTCTGGAGCCTGACTTCCAGAGAAGCTGTGCATTATTGGGATGTACATTTTACCAAAGGTTGATTTTTTCCCCCCGCATTTGTAAAATTTTGGTAGTACTCAAGTACCCAAAGCAAGCACTGGTACCAAGTTACACTTTTACTAGGGATGTCTAATGGTTATTTTGACATAAACCGGGAATTCACATTACCAAATGACTGCTTGCCTGGTGCTTTGAGGATCTAACATGCCACATAAGCATCAGGTGTGCTAAACAATCATGGTAAATTGGTGACATCCTCCTCCATTGCTGGCAGTGCTATCCAGTTTCACAGGCAGCACTGAGGCCCATAGGGACAGAATGACCACAGCTGTGTAAATAGCATCACCAGGGTAAATATATAAACACACAATGCCAGGAGGTGGTCACACCTGGTACTTTCAATACCAGATGGTAGTTAATACCTCTGCTATGACCCAGTCATTCACACATGAGTCATTGCTGATCTCTTGAACTTGGTGAACTTAGTGAACTTGAACATGTGGAAGAAGATTTATCTCATTTTGAAGTAAAATATATTTTAACATTTTCTGCACAGTTACAAGAAGTTCAGGGTGTAGGATGCCTCTTGGTGTGGTAAATTGCACCAGAGTATTTGGAGATGCAATAGTTACACTTTTTATGGTTATAGTTTCCAGCAGTAGTTTCTCTCTGACTCTGCTTACAGTAGGAACTTTTAGCACAAGGATAAACAATTTTATTTGTCTCTCCATCTCATCCATCTAGTGCTGTATACTGTCCATGCCCACAAGTTCTGATCAATGTGTGTTTATATGTGTCTGGCATGATGCAGTCCAAATTTCCCCTGGTGCCTCCAAGAAGTACTCAACTAGATTTTTGTTTCTGACAATAAAATGCATGTCTCTTAGTATTCTGATGTTTTTAAACAATTACCTAGAGTATGATTACCCTCCTGCTTTATTTTTTCTACTCTATTTTAAAGGCCATCTTTTTCTAAACACTAGCTTGGCAGAACACTAAATACTCTCTGTTAATCTAACAGAATGGTTCACTTACTGAAACAAAATGATCCATTTAAACACTTCTTTAGCAAAGCCAGAGATCAGAAGCACTAAACAGGATCAAGGTCTAAGCAACAGGATTCTGTGTATTGTATTTGCATGCTTTAATTATCATCTTTTTTAAAGGGAGAGAGAGTTATATTTTATCAAACAAGAAAATCAGCAACTTTAATGAGACTATACCACAAAAATTTCCTAACAGTTTTTTTTCAGAGCAGAGGCTAACCTACTTTGTACCTGTGCAGGTTGAACTTGCATCCCTGCTTTTGGCATGAACTTGGGCTCCTTTCAACCATCTTCAACCCCTTGCCCCATGTCAGGTGGCTCTTTTCTTAGAAGAGCTAAGGAGATTATTCCTAGACAGGATCCAGGATTGACTCCTTTCCATCTGTGGTCTGCCCCTACCGGAGGCAACAGGGCCTTGGGATGCTTTACACAGTGGGGAGGTGTACCAGGGAAGCTGCCATAGTGCAGGACTCATATGAGGGAGCATCTATCATCTGGCTCTCCCTGAAGACGTGTCACGAGGAGGTCCTACTAGCAAGTGGAGTTGGCAGGGTGAACTCAGTCCCATGGCTAGTCCAGGGACCTCTCCTGAGAAGCTGTGCAAGCCCAGCCAGTGAACTTCTTACAAGCAGGACTAACCCTTATATATTCAAATGCAGCTTTCAGCTAGAATTTTCCCTGTTATGGTTTACTGTTTGTTTGACCCTGAGGAACTTCTAGTATTTCTACTAGTCATTGGCAAAACTCTCATAGCCTTCAATGCAAGTTAAATTTGGCTGCAGATACATGTCATTTAGTCTGTGCAATGGTTTTTGGTCTCTCATTAGCATTTGCTGCCCACTGCTATACAAAACACAATGACAAGTTTCTAAAAGGAAAGATTATTCTTTTTTATGTGCATTTTCTAACCACATGAGTAACAAATAAACATGCTAATTTCACTGCCTGCAAGTGAATGTCTGGAACTTCTGGAAAATCATTTTTCAGAGGCACAAGGTGAACCTTCAGGGCTCACTAACATGGACTCGGTTGCTAATTCCATGACTAAGCTGTGTTGAAGTGATTCAAGAGACAACCACAAAGTGACATTTGGTGCCTTAACATCTCCCAGGTCAGTGCATGCCCCAGATCCACTTCACTGTGTGGATGTGCTCCGGGGAACCTGCAATCCAGGTTAGGAATTGATTTGGTGTCAGCATAGAGAACCACAAAAAAAACCTGCCCAATTTGTAGCAGTGGTAAAAAAAGCCAATGTGTATCAGAATACAAATAGAAGGGGATAGAGACCAGTATGAAATAAACTCTGTGTCATTTGATAATCCAGGGAGAGTTTCTGATCCAAAACACATAGTTTAGTCCTGCCAATTTTGAGAGACAGATTTTGAGACAGAATGGTGTTGAAGGCAATTCTAAAGCATAGGTAGAGGTAAGGCAAAATTACCCTTAAGAGATGCTTGAAAAATTTGGGAACATTTTCTTAGACTGAATAAAAAAGTTTGATTAAAATGAAACATTACTAAAAGCACTTGAAATGATTCAGAAACAGAAAGGGGATCAGGGAGTTGCATTCATTCTCTCATAAGAGCAGGGGGAAGTATGAGAGGTTGTAGTGAGGCAGGGGTCAGTCTCTTCTGTGCCCATAGTGAAAGGACAAAAGGAAACAGCTTTAAATTGCAGCAGGGGAGATTCAGATTGGACATTAGGAATAATTTTTTCACTGTAAGGGTGATTGGGTATTGGAATAGGTTGTCCAGGGAAGTGGTGGAGTCACCATCCCTGTAGGTGTTCAAGAAGCATCTGGATGTGGCGCTGAGTGATATGGTTTAGTGGTGATGTAGGTAGGCAGTTGGACTGGATGATCTTGAAGGTCTCTTCCAACTCCAATGATTCTATGATTCTGTGATTCTATGAAAATCAGGTTAAAAAAATGTACATTTTCACCATATGCACAGCTAACCTATGTTGCCAATAAAGCAGGCACCTCTTAAGGCAAGTTATGTATGCTTACAGCTTAAAGCAGTTTCCAGAGTTGTAACAGTACAAATGAGCAGGGCCCAAATCCCAGTCATAGTTGGTGGAGATGTAGCTATAATGGTGGATGTGCAAGGTGTGGGTTCAATTTTCTTCTCTACCCTGTAATCTCAGTTTGGTCAGGGAGGGAGGAAAGACAATAGATGGTCAGATGCTGAAACTTGTTTTGGAAACCCGACTCCAATGAGAAGTCTCAGGAATTACACAGTTCAATGCCTTTAAAATATGGGTCTCTCTGTGCCTCTCTCTCCAGCTACAAAGTGGGAACAATGGCATTGCACTCCAAAAAATATGAAAGGGCCAATCCATCTGTGTACATAGATACAGATTCCTGTGACCAAATATAGGAGAAACATTATCTTTGAAACAAATTAACTCATATTCCTACTTCTGACTTTTTTTGCTTGGTTGTTTTTTTTTCTCTCCTTCCCCCAAACTGCATGACACTGCTGACTGCTACCACAGTCTGGCTGGGCTTGTACTGCAGCAGCAGTCGGCTTCTGCAGAAAGTTATTCTAATGTCAGAGTCAGGAGAGCAGAAGCAGTGCTTGATGAGTCTTGTCTGTGACTCAGCATTCCTCTCCTCTCCTCTCCTCTCCTCTCCTCTCCTCTCCTCTCCTCTCCTCTCCTCTCCTCTCCTCTCCTCTCCTCTCCTCTCCTCTCCTCTCCTCTCCTCTCCTCTCCTCTCCTCGTGTTCTATAAACTTCAGCAACTGGACATATATCCATACTTTTTCTCCAGCATGGACCTTCAATAACAAAGCATCAGAAATGGCAGCAAAAGTGACCTCTGAGTGAATCTAGGAACCAACTGTTGTCAATAATCTGTCGAACCTTTACTTCCATACACTGATACCGTGCTGAAACTACAAGTCCCAGCATGCAATGTCACATCTTCATCAAAATGGACTATTGGTTGCCTAACAATTGAAAATCTTGGTAACAAAATATCTATACATATGACTATGTGAGCAAACATTATCTGATTTGATATTGCTGCCCTTGTAAACCATGTTTGGGACATGTGATATAGCAAAATTCAGAAATCAGCAAGTTCAGAGCACCAAAAATCTACTAGATTTGCACCAGAAGAGAAAAAAGGGGATGCAGCTCTTTTTGAATGCATTCTGCAGTACATACTGGTATATAAATCACACAGTAAATACCAGAATATGCAGTTTGGCATTATGTCCAACCATGCTTGAATAATCAGGTCAAATTTATTTGTTGCTGTTCCAATCTCTCCTACAAATACTAGCTTCTTTTTTTTATTCTGATTCATGCAGGCCCCACAACCATCTGCGATTTGGCAGCTTCTACTGAGTTAGAAAATGTCAGCAGGAGAGGGAAAGGGTGATTAAAGAGCAGAGAAGAGACAGAAACTTTTCCAGCCACCAGCTTGCTTGCCTTTTCAGCATGCTTTCTGTGAGCTTTGTTGGCAATACCTACAACTTCTTTCTTTCATTAGAACATCTGATTGTGCTAACTGTGGCTACCCAGTGCTTGATTAAAGACATGTTTTTAACTGAGAAGAGTGCAATTAAGTGTGAGAGCTGTATGGATCCAAGACCGTAATCAAGGGCAGGGGAATAAAGTATTGCAGATTTGGAACCTGCTGCATGGAATCTGTTAACTTATACTGACAGTCACAGACTAGCTGGTTTTGAATCCAATATGCCTTATATGGTAAATTCAGCAATACTTTAATAACTTCATCCACTACCTTGACAATAAGAAGTTCTTTTGACACAGTCTGTAAGACTGTCAGCTGGCCTTTGGAATAGCCACAACATTTACCCAGGACTAGGACTAACACTCAGCAAATTTTGCCGAAGTATAGTTGGGAGATATTTGTTAATTGAAGAAAGGAATCCTCTTTGCATCCGTTCAGGTCCTCCTTTTATGACTCCTTTCCTTAGTATTATAGGAGATGTTAGCTGAAAATTGATCTTAAATATACAGGACATGATCCAAGATAGAAAAGATTTCTAATGATTTCAGTGGATTTTTTATTTGTTACTATTCCTTCACACTGAAAGGGAGTTCCTGTTGTCTCTCTGCTATGTCTGCGGATTGACTAACATAATCTAAACAGACCAGTCAGCCAAAGAAAGTATTATTATAACCATTATTTTGCACAAGGGGAATGAAAACTGAGGCCTGCAGAAGGCCTGCAAGTGCCTCACTCGCTTCTGTAGAAATAAGCAAGTGCTATCTCCTTACTTAAGAATCTCACCCAGTGGATTGACTAAGATCAGCTAAGACATGTCCTGTTAGATCAAAAAAACCGAGCACAGGTCTCCAAAGTTCCAGTCCCATGACCCATCTTGCTGCTGTTTCTGTTTCTAAGCCCCTGCAGATGAACAAGAACAGAAAACTAACAGTAAACATTAAGTTGTTAGATCAGAAATGTACCTACAAGGATGAACCTCTGTAGAACACATATCCATTTTGAAAAGACTTTAGATTTTGAATACAGATTTACAGAATTATTTACCCAATTGCTACCCAGTTTGCTGGGTAGTATAAGATTGACACAGTTATCAAATTACTTGAGACAGTGACCAAATCTCTAAAGAATTTTCCTGCTAACCTATCGAAGTAACTGAAGACTGTATCCAGTCAGTAAGTTATTTACTGTGAACTGAGTCTAAGCAGAAGACTTCCTCAGTCTTCAAGGAGATTTACTGCTAATATAATATAGCTCTGAACTACTTAATGGGTTGATATCTCATGTTGCGGGAGGGTTCGGAGAGAGAGGCCTCAGAGTCTGAGGTCCCACGTGAAGCAGCAGGACGCAGAGCTCAGAGAACAAGTCCGCCTTCCCATCTTTTCAGCCTTCTATCCAGAGACCTGACACTTACCCTTGGGTAGCCTGGCACAGATCACTAAGGACTGATTCCTACCCCCACTTGGCTGTTCTGCCTTTAGCTATAACTTATCAACATGTTGCCAGGCCTATTGCAGCATGTGTACAGGAACATTTTACATGCTGTTTCAGGCCAGGCTAATGCATTATCAGATTTGACCAATTCTACTAAGGCAGTGGTGAAAGAAAGTCTTCTGTAGCACAATGTGGACACGTTAACGGCACAGTAATGTCTTTGGACTCCAGCACCTCTCTGGGCCAGGAAAGTCTGCTTAGGCTGCAGTGTGCTGTCACAGCAAGCACAATGGTGCTGGCTCAGTAGCAAGTGCCCCCTCTCACCAGTTGCCTCTTCTCCCTCCGCGGGAAGCACCCACTTTCCCAGGAAGAGATGCTAGAACCAATCATGTAAGTCCCTCACCCACTTCAATGCAAAATCAGCTGCGTTTTCCCTTCCCCAGCATTAGATGAGCTGACACCAATTTGAGTATTTGGCTTATAAAGCTGTGGAAGTTTCACTCTTTCCTTTTTGAAAGGGCAGTAAAAAAGAGCATGACACACCTTACGTTGATACAGCTATTTCTGCTCTGTTCTGCCACACTTCCTTCCTTCCACTTCCCCACAGAAAGTCAAGTTTCCTGCTATTTCTTTTTCTGCTTAATTTTCCTTCACTACAAACATAGGAATGCTGATGTTTGCTCCACAGAGCTGCAGAAAACACGACTAGAAGCAAGACATGTACCAGTGCAGTGCTTTAAGATTTAACATCTCATATCGATAATGCTCTTATAGTGAAAGCTGCCTGCGGGGAGAGGAGTGCTCTTCCCAATCCCCAAATTTATGGCTTAGCTGGATCACTGTCATTTGTTCTACCTCCAAACAAAGTCTAGTGATCAGAAGAAGTTCTTGTGTGATAGCATTAAAGAATTTTTGCTAAAAGCTGTGTATGTAATGAAAATAAAATTCTCTTCCAAAGAAATAAAAAACTCAAGAATGGTATTTCCTTACTCCTGACCTGCTGCAGCTGGCTTTTTCTGTAATATTCATTTACTCAACAGTGAGTAATATCATTGTCATGAAAAAGTTTTAGTCAATAGCGACCAGGTGTGTATACATAGCATTTCAGAAAGGGTAGAAGTGAGGCTATTGGTTTTTTTATGGTGTTTAGGAAAAGAAACACTGTAAGATTCACCCTTTGGCAATCCTAAACTTGCTACTGGTGGCAAGAAGACCCTTCTTTGCTCCTGTCTTTCTCAGTCAGTAGTAACAGTAAGGAGTTCTGGAACAAAGATGACTAATGACATCAGTGTCCACTTATTGCACAAGAGCTGTTTTCAATTCAGCTCTGCCAGTTGTTGCTCTTTCAGAAAAGTCAGTGCAAACCTGCGAATCCAGCTATGAACATGGAGAAGTTCCGCTAATGCTCCTCCGTACAAGAGGAAGAGACCACTCCTTTTTCACATCCAGCTAAGGCAATGCCATCAATGCTGAAGCCTGTGCAGCAAAGCTGGTGTCTGCTTCCTTGTTTTAGTAGAGATGTTCCAGGAGTGGCTGGAGCTTAGACTCTTTTCTGTGGGGTTTTTTTGGCATTTTTGTTGGTTTTGTTCTTTCTCCTGTGTATGGGTTCATGGCTTTTATACAGATGAACTTACAGGCTAGCATGGAGATAACCAGTGTGAACTATTAGCAGGAAATTTTGAGCTGCATGAAATGCTCTAAAATTCATTAGTCTCTGCACGCTGATAAACACACATGTAACATTTGAAGTTTCTCCCTGCAGTTATTCAGAATTCAAACTCTGTGGGAGGTATCAGGACTGGCAGATTAATTTCAGCTTTTGGACTTTAGGGAGGTCCAAGCAGCAATTAGAGTAAATCAAAGGTCTGGATCTGAAGATTCAGCTCCTCCCCAACTTTCAATAAATTCCAGTCAGACACAGTTTACATTTGACCCCTGTGTGCCAAGTGAATGAACTGTATCCAATAATCCTGAATTTGGGAAATCTTCAATGGTATTCAAAGCCCTTTTTCTACAGCCAGTCCTTCTCCAAATCACAGGAAAACATTGGTGGGGAAAAATATGAATATACTCAAACTGGCCCTGTAAAGAGAGCTGCAAACCTGTAATGCTTGAACAGAACAGAATAAGAAAGGATTAGGGCTACTTCAGCTGAAATTAATGATAAATTGCTTAACTCAACTCCTTATCCTAAAATGCCTCAACATTTCCTTACAGCAGGATTTTGGTTGGGATCCCAAATCCAATGTAACAACGCTGATTGTTCCAGTTTAGCAAAGACTGATTGTAACTGGGTACAGGGCCCACTGTTGCTGTTTTCATACAGTGGAGTTACAGTGCAAAAGCAAGAAGGAAGCAGCAAAATAATTGATCAGTGTATACACGTGAGGTGTACGTATTTGTGTGTATAGGCACAAAAGGAAAGCGGACACTCAAATTAGTGAGCTTTGATTTTTTTCCAGTGTTGCAGATCACAGAGGAGGTGTCTCCAGCTTATCAGCCTGGTTCTTCCAGACATACTTAAATGTATACTTCCTATGAAAGACAGCAGTCCAGACCAAAAGACATATGGGCTGACACTGAGTGGCATCCTAGGAAAAACAGTGTGTCTAACACTTAACTACTCATAGGAGACATAGTGCTACTCAAATCACCAGACCACTGTTATCTTCATTTCTGAATGTTGCAAATTACTTTCATCATCCACTTTCCACTCAATACAACAGAAACAAGTTGTTTTTTTTTCCCAGAGCCAAGCTTAAAGAGACAGTTCAGTTCTACAAGCCTTGGTGGGCTGACTGCAGATCACTTTGGCTGGAGATTTTTAAACAGTTTTAAATTCTTCTTGGCCCTTTATACATCTAGTTCAGCCTTTGGCTAACTTCCAATAGAGAACGAAGAATTCTCCGCTTTCTGTCCAAACTGCTGTGCAATTGTGCTGTAAAATTAATTAAAATTGCAGAAACCCATCCAAGACGTGGTTCAGAGGGAGAGAGACTCCTGCACGGAAGAGGCAAAAGCTTTCTACACACTACAAAAGCAAAAAAAAACCCCATAAAACTATTCATCCCCAAACTGGCTGCTTTAGTGTTTGTTGCAGAAAAACCACAAAAGGCACCTTTATCTGCCTTCTCGTAGCTGGTCCATGGAAACGTCATGTGTTTTGCAGGTCTGGAGGCTTACAGAAGAGAAGCTGGAAAGAGGAGAAAAGCTTCCAGGCAGCTATTTTTACCAGGCCTATTTCTCTTCTGCTTGGGTAGTTGAATCTTCATTTCCTGATGGGGAGAGGGAAGGAGGGAGTAAAACTACAGAGAAGAGAAATGGAAGGTCAGCTTCTCTGCATCAACAGCATTGTGATTTTCTGTTTAATCTTAAACTGTCAAGAGCCTCATACCCATGTACAGGGAGACCAGTACTAGTGATTTTGTAGTGCTTAGGCTAGAGGGTTTTTCTCACTGTCTCTATTTTCACTTTCTTTCTTTTTTTTTTTTCTTTTATTTTTTTTTCTGCAGTACAAGAGGCAAAATCAGGATCAGAGCTCTAAGGTTGGCTTACAATATTTGGAAAGAAAAGGTGACATGCACAAGCACATTCTTTTCATTAAAAGATTTGATTGCATTTACTATATGAAAACAGGCTTTCGGAAACTGCTGGGTCCCATTAAGTTTCATGCTGTTTTTAATGTAAAGCATTTCAGTACCATTCTTTGGGAGGAGTCTGTTTGCATAGAGTATTAGACAGGATTTATCTGTATGTACGTATCTGACTGTAGTAGTACTCACATGCACAGTAAATGGTGTCTTGCAGCAAAAACAGATGCGTTGGACATTGTGGGACTTCCTAGAGCAAAAGTTGTTAAGATGTGTCATATATAAGTACATATATAAATACACACACACACAGAGGAGATGTGGCAGTGTACAAGCCAGCTTGTGAACATCTCATTTCCTTTGGTAGCCAGCTATTTCTCTAAGTACACATTTTGGTTTCAGAATAACTCCCCATGTAACTTCTTACAAAGGGTGGCTCAACTGCCTTCAAGGGATTTTGAAAAAAAAATCCCAAACTCACAAAAGATGTTATTGATGGAAGTACACCACAGATTGATATATGTGTACCTATGGTCTGCTTGTTTCTTTGCTGAATCTTTCTTATTTCCACAAAGACATTCTCGTTGTCTTGGGAATTTGGGATTTTTGTTTTCAAAATAATTTTGTCCCAGTGTGTTAAAAACAATCCATCCCTCCAGAAAAGACCGTAAGATTGTATTTTTGTCACAGTGTGGTAAAAAACATTATGTAGTGAGGACTGAAGTTGCACATACTCTAGTCACACTGCCTGGCACAACCAGTGGATTTGTGGTACAGTCTGGCTCTCATTCTACTGTAGCACAAGGTTGATTCACATTTATTTTCCAGGAATCTCCATATTTCAATAGCTTGACAGAGCATGCCTTTGTGCAGCGCTGGGAATCTGGCATGGGAGCAAGAGGTAATATGTTTTGCCTTCCATAATGTTCATGCTGTGAGCACCATCACGGACCTGCTGGTAAAACCAACTGCTGCCACAGAAAGGTTTAACAAATGAAACTTAAGTATTCTTCAATAACCACCGTACCATCAAATATGGGAAGGGGAAGGACTGGTGTCAACCTGAAATTACTAACATTGGCCCTTCAGAACCTCTTGATATTAAGGGCTCACAGAACAGAAAAAGCCTATACACAAAGATGCTAATTGAAGAAAGACAGTACATTACTGAAAGTTTCAGATGGTATGAAATAGGCAGCATTTAGGATCTTCCATTAAAAGCAAAGAACTAGCCGCATCATTTACTACAAGTGTTGCACCCTCCTCTTTGATTCTTCTGGGTTTTTTTTTGTTTTATTTGCACACTTTGACTTTGATCATATTGAGGGTTCAATCTCTCTTATCCTATGGAAATTCTGATACAATTCTTTTTAGAGTAGCATAGATATGAAGGCACCCTTAGGTATGAGTTCCCATAGCCACACAGCAACTGGATCAACCGTACACATCAGAATCACATCTCCACTGATACAAGTACTTTGCAAAACAGAAAAGGTATGAAGGAGAGATGTAGAAGCAAACCTCAAAAACAGATTAATTGCAATTTCAGAAAACAAGGGTACAATTTTCATATGATATATGCCACTAACAGTTGATGAAGATCAAGATCTAATATATTTGTGAATGGCAATAGTAATATCAGCACTTCTTAGAACAGGCTGCCCAAAAATATTTTGACTGTGGTACAAATAGAAAGTCCTATCGTATGTCACGTACATATAGACCAATGGCAATAAACCACATAAAAATATACATCCACTGGAAATTGAGGAGGGGTGGAAAGGCCAGGGGCAACAAAAGCCTTTGATTTAGTGCATTTAAAGCAAATGCATTCTATTTTCCAGCTTAAAGAGTGTGTACACAACCAAAGACACAATTACAGATTAGTCCAACAGAGAATATCAGTAGTATAATGGCTAGAGTTGTGTATTACAGATCTTAAAGCCAAAGAAATACTTTGCATAGCAGCACTGAGAGAATTGCATAAGTTCTTGCATGCTAGGAAATTTAGGTTTGATCCAGAAATAACAAAACTCTGAGGGAAATGGCCTCCCTGCTGGGTTGCTGTAGTTATTTGCTAAAATGCTGTTGAAGCCATTTGGATACAAAATCCCTATTTACAGAAACAATTTTTTAAACAGACAACAGGAGAAATAAATTGGTGCTCTGAATACTCTGGAAAATTATATTACACTGATTTCCAATTCTCTGCTATATATAACAGCTAACTCCCTTACAATATGTGTAATCGTGAAAGATAACTGTGTTGTTGCTGGACAACAAGCAAAGTTCATGCTTTCAACAACATTTTAAAGATGCATTAGAAGTCTATCACTAACACTGGAAAGATAAAACATTTAGTAGAAATGAACTCTGGTTTTCAGAATGATATCCAGAGGTTTTAAAGGAACTTTTTTTTCCTCTACTCCTGCCTCTAGCAGAGGGTCTGAGTCAGGCCAGTTTTCTAGCCTTCTATGTTGCATATGTAGATAAGGCCTAACTGACCCTTCTCTATGTGTTTCTACCCTGCCATGCTCCTCCCTAAAAGGGTCTCAGGGAAAGATTATGGCTCCATCTTCCAGCATGAGGGAGATGATTGATGCTTTCTGTCAACTAAGTGCCAGTCAGGTGATTCTTAGTGACATCCCCATTTCAATGGGCAGCTGACTGTGTGTGCACGGAGTCTGAAACCTCCCTGCTGCATTTATTTCAGTACTAAAGCCCATAAACTTGCAATAAAGAGAGTCTTAGACTTGTTCAGAGCACAAGTAAGAAGAACCTGTAGCTGCATTAAGACTTTAGACAGAATATTGAGGTACAATATTAAAATCCTATTTTAAAAACAGGCTTACAAAACTCACTGCTTCCATAGGTGACTCTAGGACTAATAGAAAGGTCAAGTTATACTAGGATCATTTGTGGCTTTTTCTTGTGTGTGTGTGTGTGTGTACAGGGAGTCTCTTGCTTCAGACCTTCCAAAGCAACTATATTTCCTTGTCAGAGATAACTCGAGGGAACTTGAAAATCCAGTGGAACTCTTCCCTCTATAACAAGTAAGTGCAATAAAGTCATTAGTATGTAGTTCAGTAATCACAGTTTTGGGAACTAAAAAATTCACCACAGTGCACTGGCCCTGTCATGGGTGCAGCTGAAGAGAATATTTAAACAGTGTCAGTGGCAATTTTCTAAAATTGGTACGTGCAACTAGCCACCTACAGACCAAAATCACCAGTTTTGATACTTTTGGGGCACCAGAACCAATGTCTGTAATTAGACGGACACAGAAAATCTTGACAAAATGGACTTGTCCTTGACCTATTAGTTTATTTCAAAAACCTTCTGTTCATTAAACTTACATACATCAGGGAATGTTGTAGGTATTTGATCCTTTCTCTCCTATTCAACAATGTGATATATGTCAAAGGCAATCAAAGGAAACTGAAAGGAACTAAAGAAAACCACAGATTAATCAAGGGAAATGCTTTCGTAGTTAACATACTTAAAACAAAAGTGCAACACCATTTTTAAGAACAAAACTGCTTAAATTTACCATGAAGGTAATTTAAAGAAGTTTTATTGCAGTCAACACTGACTGAAATTAAGAACTATTTTTTTACAATTCTCTCATATTACCCTTTCCTCAGCCTTTGGCATTTAAAGCTGCTCAGTTGCTTAGGCATATAAAAGGTCAATTTGCAAGGCATTTTGGTTTGTTAATTTCCACAGTTAGCTAGAATCTTAAGCTTTGTTCCAAATTCACTATGAATCACCTCTAATTTTTCTAGTTCTAAAGAAGTTAATGGAATGCAATCTGTAAATTAGGGCAAACAGGCAAATTTATAGTACTCTTGGTTTTTAACTCAAGCACACAGATTTTTGTCTCTACCCAAATTGTATGAATTTGCTTCAAAATTTTCTTCAAGATTTTCTGTCCTTGTATCTTTCCCAGTAATAAATCTGAAATAATGTCTGAGTAAATTTTGATGAACTGTTGATCTGTTTGAAGCCTTCATACATTGTTGTGGGGTTTTCCCATCACTCATATCTAGAAAGGACCAGAAGTCTGGATCGGGCAAATTACTCTGAGCATGTTTTTGCCATGCAGGCAGCCACAGTAAGGTGGGATTTATGGCTCTAATGCCTGCTTGCTGCAATACTGGCATGCCTGAACAGTTACTGATACTACCATACAGGCTATATTGCTCAGAACACATGGCCTTCAGTTTTCTCTGTCTGCAAAACCAAAGTTGTGCAGAGGAAAGAAGAATAAGGCCTTAAAAGGAAGGAAAAAGGTATGGATTCTCAGCATGACTGGAGTAAGACAATAGACCACTATCAAATTAAGCACAACTAATTTTCCCTATATTGCCACACATACAATTCACTAGGACGAAAGCCTACACTCTCTCTGAAATCCTTTTTACATTCACATAGATGTGCACATCAATGGATCCTGGGACAATTTTGAAATTTCTTTGAACACATTATGTTTCTCTGGGAGAAGAAGAAAAGTTGCAAGACAAGATCAGGCTGATGTTGAAGAAGTGCCTCTTTACTTCATTTAACCTAGACATGCTGTTTAACGGTAACATTTGTCATCATTACCGCACTATGCATCCAGCAACAGCCTAGAGAATGGTGCAAAATTCCAGGATGAAGGACATTGTCTTTCTGAAAGTTCATTGAGAGTCTGGGTAGCATCCATGTTTCTTTTACACTGTGAGAAGGAACAAGGCAGGGTCTGTGCACGTCATTCAGATGGCCCATAGTACTGAGTCAAGTGATGGCAAAAGCATATTTCCAACGCCATGTGTCTGGGATTTCGGGCACCGCTGTGATCATACCTCAATGCAACATTTCCATACTAGATGCAGCTTGTTGCCAGAGTGCAAGTAAACATCGTAACTGACTGCCACGAGTCAGTCCGGGAGCACTAAATTAGCAAGTGGCTCAGGCACTCTAGTCTAGGAGAAGAGTAAAAAAAGGAGTGTGGCTGCAGCACTGCGAACAACAACGGTCCTTGTTCTCCTGCCTTGAGTGAAAGTAAACAAGTCCATTGTTATCTGACTTTGCCAAACCTCAAAGCATAATGCTAGAAGAAAAAATAAGTTTTACAGAATTGAGCATATACAACCCTTTTCTTCCCTTCATAAATTGTATGTTACATTAGTTCAAACTACCAAAGTGTTTACAGTATGCTATATATATAATGGCACATTTAAGCTTTTTAAAGGGATCGGAACATTTCAGGAATGTATCTGGTGCTGAAAAAGGCTAATGTATTACAAATCGTATAATATTTTAATTCAGAAAAAATATGTTTGGGTATTTTGACCTAGCATCATAAGGGTTAGGAAACCAAACGAGGATGCCATGAAGCATGACTGACGAGTCAGTCGAGCTAGTCTGCTTTAGATACATATTGTGCAAGGCATTATCGCTGCAGTCAGTCACAAAAATGCATATCGAGTTTTTGTACATTAAATACTACACCTGTGAACCTATGTAAAAGATATACAAAATATAAATGTCATCAGGACTGTATATTTCAAACTTTTTAAAATAAACACAAAGTATATTTATGTGTAGGCATATAGGTTGTAATTTCAATGTCAACACTAGCACAGTTTGTCTCTTCTAAATACAGACCGGTATACTTCCTAGTCCAACACATGCACCTACGAACACATGATCATGCATACAGCTTTACGTTCTGCTGTTTGCAGAAGAGTCAGAATATACAGCACTATACATTGTTTCAACTAAAAACTGATTGGCAAATTAAGGAAGATGCCATTCAAAAGAAATTTCTGTGAGATACTACCAAAAAAAAACCCAAAACAAAACAAAATAAAAAACCAAAACAGAGAAAACCAGGGGTTTAGTTATTTTGTCTCAATAAAAACACTGAAGACCATGGTGATGATGACCTAAGTTTCAAAACGCTTTGTCCAGCATGTGGTGGGGGTCACTTTTCAACAAGATACAACAGTGTAGAATTGGTTGCTATAACACATACCAAACACAGTTATAATGTGGCGTAGAGCTTTCACAACACCATCTAACCCAGCTCCGAGTTCAGACTACTGAGGTCTCTGACCGAAAGGAGACAGAACAGTTGTATGCCGTTCTTCTCACAGCAGGTGGTGCTGATGGTGATCTGGATGCCCATCTGGAAGGTAAGCGTCGATTTGCTGGCCGAGCGGGCCGGGAGAAACCCTTCCCACTTGAACATTTAGCCGGCACAGATATCTAGAACACAAAGGCAATTCCTTGCTTTAACAAGTTACAGCTTTTGTGGAATGCAGTGGGAATGTAGAAAGACACTTGGGGTGACCTCAGAACAGGTGGTCTGAAGCTATTAAAAGGAGCACAGTAATGCGCAGAATGCACAAGAACAGCTATTTCTATGTATAGGGATTCTCACATCGGTTGCAGTTTAAAATATACGAAGACAGGTGTCAGACACAAGGAAAGGTATAAAATGTTAATACAAGTGAAAATTGACGTGCACTTCTCATTTCTTTTCATTTTTGGAAGTTTTCTTGTCGATGAACAAAGTATGAACGTGTCTGCTAAGCAAGATGTTGCATCACTGCAAGGCTGTCAGAAAGACATGCAGAAGAAAATCTGCATGGTCGGATTCTCAGCTGTTTACATGCAGATAGCTCCACTGAAGTCTGTGAATTTGTGACAGTTTAAAAGAAAAACAGCTGACAGTCTGAACCCATTTAAGTTTCTCAGCTCCCAACATGTTTGCCTTCTCTTTTCTGAAACACTAAGGGGCATATCTCTTTCTGCTCATTGGCCAAGGACCTCTTCAGGAAAAATGATTTTTCTTTCTTTGTGGCCTTTTACAGAATCTGCAATTTACAGTGTATTTTCAAAACCATCTGTTTCTCTTTTCATTAAGAAAGAATGTTGGCAAAGGCAATATTTCTAAAATTCTGTAAATAAAATTCAGCCAAATATAAATTAATTACTCATGCCATATTCTTCTGTTTCTGCGAGCCTATGCTTGGATATATAGGAGAAGCCTGGAACTAAGACATGAGTAAGAGGAGGTCACTTTATTCCTGGAAAATTTATGGAGCTACAACACCCCTTTTCATAGGCAGTTCCAAGGAAATCCTGAACCAAGCAGCACCTTGGATGCTGAAGAATGCTATGTAAGCCCACTAGGATTTTGACATGGCAAAGTGTGCTTAAGCCTTTTAGGAAGGCTTATGAAATAACTTGTCAGCTGAAGAAAGGAGGGAGGAAGTTAAAACCTGATTGCAGTTCTCACTAGTTCAATCCTTGAATAACTGCATTGCAGTTAAAATCTAGCCTTACACAACAGCAGCAGAGATCAGAACCTGGCACACATCTTCACTGGTCATTCTTACTTACATGCTCCCACCTTCCCATAAATCTGTTATCTTCAGAGGAAATACTCCTGATTTCCAGATCCTGACCTAAAGTGTCTATTTTTACATAATTATTTACAATATCATGTTAGCTTACTTCATTTTAGAATCTGAAGCTTGGTATGAAACTGTATTATTTCGTTCTTGCCATTCTTATGAACCTTACCTCTGCTAACTTCTGTCTCTCTTTTCCTTGCTTGAGTTGCTGCCCAATATGCCTGGCTGAATTCCTTGGAAATTCTTGCTTTCCTTGCTCAATCTGAAGCATTTCTAAATGCCAACTCAATGTCTCACAACTCCCATCAGTGAATTCAGAGTTTGCCTGTGTCCACTTATCTTTCCAGCATTTTGCATTACACGGAGAAGTCACTGTTGATTTTTCATAGTTTTTCAAAAGCTTTTCAACAACACCATAGTTTGACCTTGAGTCAGCTGAGCGCGGGCGACCGGACAAATTACTTGGCCTCCAGTCATGCTCGTGAAGCATGTGTCTATAACCACTAGTATTTGGAAGTCCGTTTATTTGCTTTTGCTGCCCTGCCGTTCTGACAGCTTTACTGGGGTTGCTACTTTCTTGCTCCTTCACTGCAGAGAATTTGGGATTTGAAGCACAAGATGTATTTACAGTTTCTGTCCTGCTAATAGCAGAGTCACACAGTGGGCTGCAGGGTTTGTGATCTTCTGATGCTGTTTGGGGCACCTGGTTTTCTTGCAAAGCATTGTTACGTTTATCTGTGTAAAAAACAGTCCGGTTAAACTCATCAATTTTTGCTGCTAAAGTTTCGTTTCTTTGGGTTTTTCCCAAAGTATACCTAGAGTCTGCCAAAAAGTCATTGTGCATGGTAGCAGGGGCATAAAAGTCATTACTGTAATAAGGGCTGCTGTGAGATTTGGGATTTTGTTTCTGGTGCAAGTTGTTGCTTTGGGCCATATTTCCATCTGAACAACTCTTTTGGGCTGACAGCGGGAAAGGTTCACTTTTATTGTCTTTTCCAAGTTTGCCCACATCATATGCCCACGTGTTGTGGCAGAAACTTGGTGCGTTGCACTCTTTTTTGGTTATAGGTATTGCAGCATTTACCATCACAGGACCTTTCACATCCTCCCCTCCATTTGCATAGGCTGCTGCAGTTTCATTCTGGTTTATAGGTGAAGGATTCATCAGTTTCATTCCACTCCTACAGTCCTGAGCCTTGCAATTGCTTATGATGCCTGGATCTCTTATTGGTGCTTCAGAAAGCTGTACAACTGCAGAAAGTGAGTTTGTTAGGTGCCGAGAAGTGCTCCGTGGAGGAATTGGTGGAGCTTCTTTCTTTTGCCAAGGTCTGAAGTCTGCTCCTCTGTCATCAGTAAGACTACCATAAGACATGTCCTTCAAAGCCTTGGTGGAGCTCATCAGATTCTTCCTATTATTATGTTCCTCTCTTTCAAAAGCAATTGAAGTCTGTGATTCATTGCTGGATGCATGGTTCATCTCAGGCAGAATAACTGTGTTTTGGGTTTCCTCAAATTGCCCCAGGAAAGGAAGTGACTTCATTCTGGAAATAAAAGGAGAGGTGTTTTAGGGATGAGCTATAAGGGTTTTCCCTCAGGGGACCTCAGCATGGATTCAGGATTGCTTGTTTTCTTACTTATCCTACAGCAAGGACAATGGGATCTGGTGAGTTCTAATGACTCTGGTGACAGTCTACTTGACTGTGAACTTAACGAAGAAAGCTTTAGGACATAATGCACCCCTTAAGTAGGTTTCCTAATATTACACGTGACAGGACAAGTGTGTCTTTTGATGTCTGTTCAAAAATCTTCTTTCTCAGCCAGGATTTAGAAACTATGCATCAGCTACGAATCTATTCGTTTTAAAGATACAAACACTAACCCAGGTACAATAATAAATTAGTGACAGACAGCCACCTGATTGCATGTGGGAATGTAAGAAGTCCCTTTGTTCTCTGGGAGCATCTGAGAAGAGCTTGTCAGATGCAGATGCAGACTTCCATGGGGTCTCAGCATAGCTGAGACATAGCCTTTCTCAATCTCTTTCCTGATGTGCACCCTGTCACACCACAGGTTCAGTCTTACCTACTAAGAATTTCTGCACAAGTCGAGAGGAAGACTGGTATTTAGCCTGTTAAAGAAGACCATGAACACTGAATTTTTAATAGATGGTGAAATGTTCATTTGCCTTAATTTTCAGGGTCTGGCTTACCATCTCTCCATTAGTAAAAATGTGTGGTTGTTCTGCCTTTGCTTGCCTTCTTTGCATTCTTGGATCATCAGTCCCTGACGCATCCCCCACAGTTAAGGCTAGATCTGGGCTTAATGTAAGAAACCTCCCAACCTAACAAACCCATACAGTGTTGTATAGAACCACATGGAAATGGGGCCAGGGCAGACAGAACTATCTCTTCACTTTCCCAATCCTCTATATAGCCATTAGAAACAAGTATAATTTCCTCTTGCATAAATACTAATTTCTTCTATGTCTACTAATTTATGCCTATGTCTTATGAGGAGCAGCTGAGGGAACTGGGGTTGTTTAGTCTGAAAAAGAAGAGGCTCTGGGGAGACCTTATTGCTCTCTACAACTACTTGAAAGGGGGTTGGACCAAGGGGGTGGCCAGTCTCTTCTCCCAAGTGGCGAGCGATAGGACAAGAGGGCATGGCCTCAAATTGCACCAGGGTAAGTTCAGACTGGATATCTGGAAATTTTTTTTTACAGAAAGGGTGGTCAGGCATTGGAACAGGCTGCCCAGGGAAGTGGTGGAGTCACCATCCCTGGAGGTGTTCAAAAAACATTCGTATGTGACCCTTGGGGACATGGTTTAGTGGTGGACTTGGCAGTCCTGGGTTAATGGTTGGACTTGATGATCTTGAAGGTCCTTTCCAACCAGAGGGATTCTATGATTAATTTTGTAGGTTCTATAGATAAACTCCATTTTGCTAGTAAAATGTGCTCTTATATCATATTTCAGTATATTTCATTTGAATGTTTTATGCTGATTACTGAAACACTGTAAGAACTGCCCAACTTCTAATAAATTCAACAGCAAACCCCCCTTCAAAGTGAATAGGAGCACAATCTCATTATTTATTTTATTCCTATAATACAGAGTCCAAATATGTTTTTACCTTCTGTGGTTGGACTTTTTTCGAATTTCCTCTTGATAGCTGCATAATTCTTCACTGACTCTGGCAAGTTCTTTAAGAGCCTTTATAAATATAAAAACAGTCCTTTAACATAAGCCTTTTAAAAGGTATCCCCAGAATTATTTTTAAACTTTTGGCAATTTGCATTTAAGACTCACAGTAGAGGAATGTAGCACAAGTAAATTTAGAAAAATGCCCCCAAGTTATGAACGGAGGTAAAGAGCATACTGTTAACACATTTAAACAGTGAGAAGACACTCATCAATAACAAACCAAGGAGGAAGTAGAGACGGTACCTTGCTAGAAAGCTAAAAACAAGGAGATTAGTTCTTTAGATATGGCAGGCCAAAGCCCTCAGTGTTTTCCTCACCCTTATAACTGAAATATGCTCATACTTTACTTACTACATTGAGATCACCAATATAATTCTTGGCATTTTTCTTGGAAGTTTTGATGCTGAGGCTGTCTTCAGGTTCCTCATGGTTCTCAAAGGCCAGATTGTCCATTAACAGAGTATTGTTTCTGCTCTTGGTTCCAGTTTCTTTACATTTGTGTCCTGTTCTTATGGGCAAACTCCCTTTTTCCATCCGGTCATTTGCCACATTGTGTTGATAGTCCAGCTCCACTGTGTCCCTCTCTTCTGAAGTAGGGGAATGCATGGACAGCTGCAGCATCTTGCTCTGAAAGGCCTTATTATCATGGACGTTCATATTGCTCTCCCTTCTAAGTTTAACCTCCTGGTAAAGCTGAAAAACAACAGAATCTTCTATTAAATCATGTTACTGTGATGAACTTCATGGTAAAAGAACATAGTAATCTTCTGTTTTGAATGATGCTTCACTCAGTGGCATCAAGCAGAAAGATTTTATACATGTAAGGAGAAAAGTGTTGGGTCACACAGCCTGATAGTTCACAAACCATTATTGTCATAGGATGTTACCATGCCCAAACTCTTTGCCATGGTCTTAATGTGTGGCTTTCACCCATAGGATGGGACTGGAAGATATCTCATGAGGTCAACGGCCCTGCCTTGAGCCAGAAGCCGTATGCTTGTTTTCCAAGTAGTATCAGCGCACTATGTGGTGGACACAGCCTTGATCTGATGGATGGGGAATGTGAAGGAATGTGAGGGAGGTAGAGGGCTCTGGCTATGTTACAGACTTTTAATGTATATTAGTTTAAGGAGAGGAAGTGAAATCTCATCCTATACAGTGCCATCTGCACTAGAGCAGACTCTTCCGGTTCTCAGACAAGTGGAATTCTTCCCTATGACTGAAGTGATAAATCAGTGCTGCAGAGAGGTATGATTTCACAATGTTCTGTCAGTGTTTTATCTTCTTTCATGCTATCTGTTGAGATACAGTGGCTTCATTAGTAAATGAAAAGGTGTTAATTCCTGTCACCCAGCACATCAAAACTGGGGAACTGTGATAAATTATAAATTAGAAAAAATAGCAACATCATAAAACCCTCCTCTGCTTACAGTATCAATTCCAGTGCCAAGAATCCCACAGCTCTTTATAAACATTCATTCTTAACTTGCTCTTATGAAGAAAGCACAGAGCAGGCACCTCTGAACAGCCCTCTGCCTGCTCTCTTGCAGTGCACAAGGCCAACACAATAGCTTTTGGAAGAATAGTGAAAAAGAATACCAGCATGAAGAACATGTGGCAATTTCACGGGCAGTGCAGTGAATTAGAAGTGCTCTCACATCCAGAGAGCTGACCCTTGGCCTCATCCTGGGCTTTCAGATTTCACTCCCAAAGCTCAGCTGCTCAGGGGAATCAAAGGGCTGAACTTCGTAATTTCAAATTCATTTGTCTCTGATAATTTTCCTTCTCATACTGTCATGTGAGCAATCTCTGCCGTACATTCCTGTGTTGCTCAGCCACAGGATGGTGTTGGCAGAGAGCAAGCAAAATGACTTTGTGTGTGTATTAGAATGAAAAATGTGGAAAGCTCTGTGGTGAAAAACTTGCTTCCATATGTTGCCGAGGCAGACTCAATCTATGCATTACAGAGTGC
This sequence comes from Aegotheles bennettii, assembly GCA_013398125.1. Classification (NCBI taxonomy): domain Eukaryota; kingdom Metazoa; phylum Chordata; class Aves; order Caprimulgiformes; family Aegothelidae; genus Aegotheles; species Aegotheles bennettii. Next base: position 51,917 of record VZRW01008839.1, on the reverse strand, counting down.
CAGAGTGCTCTGCTGCAGTGACAATTTGGGGATAAAAGAATAATAAATAATTACCTAAACTATTTCTGGAAGGAGATGCATTAGAAATGGCAGAGAGTATTTGTTACTATGTGTAAACACAAGTGGTGTCAGGACTTTCATGCTATTTACTGTAGGTATTTTCTGTACTAAAAGCCATCCACAAATGGAGCAGGTTCTAGCCAGAATGATTCTGTATCATGCAGAGTTTAATGTATGACGTTATTTTTAATACTACCATTTGCCCCAGCACACCTGTGACATGCAACTCCTTCTTGCCAGAGAATTATGATACCTAGATTTTTTTTGTTACTAAACATGCGTTTTCCTAAACCCCATATATGCAGTTGTTCAGCATATCTATACTTTAAAAATGTACGTGTAAAATGAGCAATGTGGCTCACGCCCAGCATAACTGGCAGCAGTATCTTTAGTTAACAATATCATAGCAAACTTCACACAGTGACATTTAACCTCCTGCTTTGTATTCATAAGCATTCATGAAATGAGCAATTGCAAATAGTGCTTAACCCTAGGCTTTGCATCATACCATCAGCTATTAGAAACTTCCAGTGACAGATAAGAAACAGGATATAATGCAGAAAAAAAAAACAAATTGAAGCAGCCCCTGGTCACTGATTAGACTCAAGTGAAAATGTCAGTGTTCACAGTTTTGTTTAAAAATACCTCTTCTATTTTCTTCTGCATGACCTTCCATTGACACTCCCATTCTTTCCTTTCATTGTCAAATCTCTCCAGCAATTCCATCTTCTCTTTATTCCAGTTACTCTCAGTGCTCTCCAGTTGTTTACGCAGGTCCATGGTTACAGTCTGTGTAACAGCAAGAAGACAGCTCTGCTTTTTTATTTCTTCCCTGAATGTTTCCTGGAAGTTTATCAGAGTGAGCCTTTCTTGTGACAAGCTTTCAGGGAAAAGACAACCAAGCAAAACCCCAAAATAATTAACTGAAATGTGTTTGCAGGAAACAGCATCACATGATTGTATGATATATATCTGGAGAGTGACTGGAATATGGATGAACTAAACTTTATTGGACAGAAATCCAAGGACAGAGAGACCCAATCTGGAAAGGGGAGGAAGGACACGCATGCAGCATCATAGAATTCAGGAACGTCTGCCACAGCGGGCTCTGTACTGTGGCCACTTTGCATCTTTGCCATTACTCTTCATTATAAAAGTGTTTTCAACAAAATTTGAGTCTGCATGATATTGAACAGCACTTCAGGATCTTGGGATCCTGCAACATCTGCCCTTGAGGTTGAAAGCTATTTTTACATTTGTTCAAAAGACAACTGCAAGTGTAAAGGTATCATGTTTGCTCACGCAGTCCGTTCACACATGCATGTAGCATGGCAAAGACTGTGACATTCTTTTGGCAATTGAAGACTGTAAACTCGATACATAGAGAAAATTCTCATGGCTATATGAATGATTTCAAATGTGTGAAGGAAAACAGGAGATGAAAGCTAATAACAGGTATCAAAAATAAATATACAGTAAAAAGCATCATTCTACTATAAAAAGGACTATAGATCACTATAAAAAGTTTGTGTATTTTTGATTTACAAATCTAAATCTATACATGTTAGTTCCAGGACCAGCATAGGGAAAAAAAGAAACTATTCTCCAACAACACTAATTCAAATTTAGTCCAAAACCTTGCTCAGAATATTTAACAAATTCATGCTTCAGTTTCTCCTTCCCCTTCAGAAGTCTTTAGTAACTTAGTATCTGTGGATGAAAAATTATAATTTGAACCACTAAATATGTATATTTTAAGGGAAATATTTTGGATCTGCTCATCTGACTTTGGAGCACAATAGTTACAGATTTTATGGGCCTGGTCTTTCTCTCGCTTTCTTAGGCTTTACAACAGAAAGTCCACTACCTTCAGCACATTTAATATGGTGGCAAGGCTGAAATAACATTCATTCAGTTATAATGTCCCCTGTGGTATAACAGATGATACACCAACATTGATACTTGAGTTTGTTAAATTTGGTTCTCAAAGCCAGCTGTGTGTCCTGGTTTGAGCCAGGACAGAGCCAATTTTCTTTTAGTAATTTTAATTTTCAGTAACACTGTGTTACTTAGGTGGATACTGCACCTAGTTCTAGTCACAAAGTGCCTCTGCATTGCTTTGGTCTCCTGCAAGAAACCAAGCCTATGAGCTGGAAAATGAATTGTCAGAAAGTTAACTAGGGGTAACCCCAGTTTACCTTCATTTCCCTGGCTGATGGTCCATAATTGTCAACTCATGGGAACAGTCCATTTTATCACCCATGTTTTATTTGATACAGTGAAAATTTGTTATTGGGCTTCACACAAAGTCCTCCTCATCCTATATGTTACTGGACAGGTCTTGTTGATTCAGCTGTGGCTACTGTGTAATCTCTGCTTATCAGTGTCCACGTTGTTTCAGCTGACTGGGAAGCTGATGCTAAACTTGCAGTCAGCTTCATTCAGGAGCAAATAAGCAGAAGAGCTCAGCTGAAGCCCAGTGGGATACTCAGGTCTTTCTGTCCTAGAAGTCCTGCTACAGGATCTCTCAACTGACAGCCATCATAGGTCCAGTGCTAACTCAGGGGTTGCAAAACCATCTACCCAAGCAATTTTGGACTAAGTACTTAGAAGACAAGCTGACTATTCTTTAAACATCTCTGTCAGCCCATTTCACAATGGAGTACCCACGTCACCAAGTAAGGTGGTACTGGAGCTTACTCTTCCAGACTCTGATGCACACCTGCCTCAGAACTCTGAAATGGCAATCTGTCCCTCAACTACCAACAAACGTATTTCAGACCCTGCTTCTTCCACCTGCCTAAAAACATATGGGCTAGCTTTACAAAAAACGTAAAACTGCCTGCAACTATGAGCTGCTGAAAGACAGTGCAGCATTCTCATAATAAACAAAGTCAAGCACTGGTTTGCTCATGGCTTCTTAGGGAAGGCAGCCAGGCTATAGAGGTTGCACTTTTCCAGGCCAACATTTCAGCTTTGTGCCAGACTTGGGTAAGTGTTGACCAAAAACAATTTACAAAAAATTCCACTGCACTTCAGGTCTGTTGCAGTCTACACTTCTATTGCTAATGAACTTTAAAACCATTTCAACATCTTCTCACTTTGCTAATTCAAAGGTTGCAATTTTTAGTACAGTAATTTTTTTTCTTTTTTCTTTGTTCTTTTTTTTTTTTGGCTACAGTTACGTCTTTCAAGACATCTCTGAGAAACAAAAAAAAAGCCAACTCTCTGCTCCACTAGAATCCTTGAAACACATGCGAGAAAGAATTAGAAAAGCATGTAAATGCTGTAAAGTCATGAACAAGACAGACAGGCATAATCTGTCTACAACTTGCACAAATGACAATTTTGCTAGTGCACTATTAGTAATAATGATCACATTTCAATCAGCAGTATATTACTAGAAAGCAAATCAATACTATATGGCTTATTTTTTTTTTTTACACATATAAGAATAGATATAGAATGTACTCTTTTCAAGCAAGCATACAGCACTGAAAAGGCCCCTGGTGTTTTTTTAGAGCTGAGAACTACTATTGCCATGTTTGCATTCATCTTAGCAATTTCCAAGTTGTTTCATATGGGACTCTGATTATAAAGAGATTGGACACCATCAAAATTAAATCAAGTCTTAGAAGAGGTTAGTTACAGAAGTTATAGAAGGTCACTTGTAGCTCTAAGATGCACAGAAAACTTGTATTGCTTCTTATGTTTCTCCGATCTCCTCTTGACATAAATTCTGAGAAGAAAACTCATGTTAGCATCTGGATGACTATACAGTTTTGCTGCTATTGTACAGTGGATAAATTCCTCAGATAATTTTAACTTCTATTACCCTTTCCCTCTTTTTTTCCTTCTGTTTTGTTGTTTGCTTTTTGTTGTGAGTTCTTTTGGGGTTTTTTTGTGGGTGGAGATGGGGGGTGGGGTTGCTTGTTTTTTACCCTACTAGCAATAAAATCCAATTTGTAGTCCTGGTAGTATACCCTCTGTCTGTACAGTGCACCAAGATGTCCCCATGGGTATTTCATATGGCTTAAGCAACCAACTCAAAGGGATGTAAAATGCCACATTATCATTTGCTGTGTGAATCAGAACAGTATCTGTGCTCTTGCAGTATTGGCACTTTCTGCATGTCCTAGACAAGGTCAGAAGCTCATTACAGCAATCAAATTCAAGCAAATAATCAATTTTGTCTACATCAGCTGCATTTTTCCTGAACTTTTCCTTTAGCTCTCCTTTCTCTCAAGCAAAAATGTTTATAAGCAACTATTTGACGTTAATTTTATTATTCCCACGTCTTACTTTTGCCCTTTCTATCCACATATTAAAAATGCAAAATAGTTTGCAACTAACCTCTATCAGCTTGTGAAAATAATCTGCAGTGACATCAGCTGACATGTTATTTGTCAGCAGAGATTAGATTAATTAATTAATTAATTAGATTGAATGTGCACAACCATTCAGATACACAAACTTCCCCTTGATTTTACAGAAAAAAAAACCTATTAAATTAAATTTCCAACAAAAATGTTGTATTTTGGATGACTAAGGGATTTGTAAATATATATATTTGTTCAATTATAAAAGCATGACATGTGTCACAATACTGTGCACTTTATACATAGAAAGAAACTACAGTTGAGAAAGAGCTAGAGAAGAGAAAGAGAAAAGAGAGATAAACAAAAGGAGAGAGAAAGAATGAGAGGAAGGAAGCAAGGAAGGAAGGAGGGAGGGAGGGAGGGAGGGAAGGAAGGAAGGAAGGAAGGAAGGAAGGAAGGAAGGAAGGAAGGAAGGAAAAAGAAGAAATTGAAAGAGAGAGAGAAAGAAGGAAAGAAGGAAAGAAGGAAAGAGAGAGAAAGAGAGAGAGAAAGAGAGAAAGAAAGAAAGAAGAAAAGAGACTCAAGTGCTCACAATGCTACTTGCCATCCCTGCTGTTGAAATATCTGTCCCTGCTCTGAAGAAACTGACTGAACAACAGAAAAGTCTTTCTCTAAGAATAAAGACCATATATAACATATACGAACATCACATTTCATACAAATAACAGAGAGATGTTTAAATAACTGTTTTCCACAACAGTAATTTGCTTTCTTTTTTTAATCTTAACTGTTCAAAACCACTGATTTAAAATAAATCATAGCCATACCTTTCATGGAATAAGAAATCCCTCAGAAGTTTTTCAGTCCATTTCTAAACAGCAGTGAAAGCAATGAAATGCATAGCTAGCTGGGATTCAGTTCTGTGAATCTTGATCTTTAAAAGAAAAAAAGAATGCTAAGCAAGACACAACCTTTCAACTGGGACAGCATTTGCAACTCTCTTTGAATAACTCCGCAACTCTTGCAAACTGAAAAACAGTTCCGTTCAGCATCATCCCAGCAGCTGGCTTTCACATGACGTCAGTGCACAGAGGATGGTTTTAAAGCCACCTCTTCCAACCCCCAGCTCTGTAACTTTATATCTCCTCATATTTTGTGTAAACAACTCCAAGTCCAGGACATTTTTAGGTTTTATAGTGCAGTCCAGTCTTTAAAGACTGCTTGCCAAAGCAGCCAGTGTTAATATTACAGCTATGACAATAGGCAATTTTAGGTTTCTTTTATTAGTGTCCATATTGTAAAGGATGATTCACTGCTGCCTTCCAGACCCAGTTTTCAGAGTTATATTTTTTAGTATGATTATTTTGAGCTTTGCAACTTGATCCTCTTAAACTGCTTTGCAAGGGGCATTTGCTTAAAGCAGCAGTTTTGTTGGTAAACAGCTACCTTAAAGAGCTAAAAGCAAACCACTCCTCCTGAAAATTTTTTTCTGTATTCTAAATACCCTACCACTTACGAAGAGCAGAATTATTGGGCACTGTGTAATCCTACTGTCTTGCACTCTGGCAATAGTGATCCTGCTACTTTATAGGTTTCTGGATCAGATTCTCCAGTCTGTTAAGATACTTTGTCTCTCAGCAAAGCAAAACACTTGAAGTTGGATGAGTTGGCAGCTCATCCCTGGCATAAGACTAGCAAAGAAGGTCCAAAAACACCTCGGCCTGGATTTAAAGCACTGGGAGTGCCCATAGCAAGTGTCAGCATAGAGTGAGGGAAGGGAACATACGTGACAAAAATGATCCAGCAAGTGAAAGTCCACGGGAGACCCTGAAGCCAGCATAGCAAAATTTAGCTGCTCCCCCTGCTGAGCTGCAGGCAGCAGGAACTCAGCTTGCTCCTTGCATGCCTGCCTACCAATCTCTCTCCTGTTGCACTACATGTCCAATTGCTTTCATTTGGCACACTGAGAGCAATCCCAGGGCAGAAACTTCACACACATACCGCTGCCCTGCTGGGTACCTGTGCTTGGATGTGCCTATGGACCACCTATAGTCAGAGAATTCACATTTCAAGGAATATGTGTCCCCACACATATCTGAAGAAGAGCCACAGAGTATTTGACTCATACAGCATAAAACTCTGGACAAATTCTGCTATCAGATGAGTGTCTTTGAATGCACTAAGCAGAAGCAACATATATTTTTGTGGGTAGAGTAGGTGATGAGAAGAGGATCAGTGAGATGAAAGACATGATACGAGGATTCATACATTTTTTGCTCAGTTAGCACTCTCCTCTTTAGAACAGTAAGGTTTTATCAGTGATAAAATTCATGCACAGCATAAAGCAGGTTTCAGGGAAAACACATTTTTTCTCCTTATATGGTCTAGCTGTAAGTCTCAGTGAATACATTACTTGGGTACTTATTCTGCTCCCATGTAACATAAATAATGGGACTTGGGCTATTTGTGTGAATTTCAAAGATGATCTAAAAAGTGAACAAAGATGCCCAAGTACATGACTGAACATTCCTGAAGAAAATCCTCAGCCTCTGAACTCTGAGAATTCAAAAATTCCCTGTTCATAAAGCAATAGTGTGACTTTTTTTCGGGAAGTTTTATCCCAACATGCAGCTGACATGGCTGGGAGCGAAGTCTGAGTGCCTGGGAAGGGAACTGAGCCCACGGCTGGAGAATGGGTGCCACAGCATGCCTCCTCACCAAAGCCAGCACAGCTGCACCATCGCAAATGAAGACAGACTCTGAAGACATATTTTTTACTCCTATCCATCAGCATAGGCTATTATTCTTGTGTATTTAATATTGCTAGCTCAATGCCCCTGGTCTTGTTACACAAAATCTTTGAAGTAAAATACAGTAAAATTAAAGAAAGCAATGGACTAAAACTCAGGCTTGAGTTTTCACTCAGGCAAAATCCTACATTTCTGTCAGCATGAGGAATTAGAAATGTGTGAGGCTGAAGGGCTCACTAGGAGACAAGAGCTGGACCCCACTCATAGGTCAAAGGGCCACGTTAAACTCATCCTAATATGGGAAAGGTAGACTGAAGTTGGGACAAAAAAAAACAAACACAAAGCAAGCTCTAAAAACCTGAGCTCATTGCTCCTGACACTGTTAAATGTTTAGCAGTAGTGATTTTTGCTTTTGTGGAAAAAAAGTTATCCAACAGAGACTGTCCCTCCTCCAACAGCAGCAGACAAAGCAGCAAATGTGGCTTTCTGGTATCTGGCAGAGGCAAAATAAGCAGGAAGGCTATTGTAGGTTTATTACATCTGACATACTGCTTCTGCAGGCAAAGTGTACTTCGCCCATACCTGGTCTCAGCTTCTGCTTGTGTTAGAAGTCAGCACCTCAAGAAATAAGGTGCAAGGGCATTTTGAACAAGCCCTCTGCTAAATTTCTTTTCATCATGCAAGGCTGAAGACAAAGAAGCATGAGTTTCAGTTTAGGCTATAGTCTGATTACATACTCAGGGTGTTGGGTATCCTGATTAATAGTCTGTGCTCAAGATAATTTTTGGGCATCTTAAGTTCTGTTGCATTAGCTTGGTTACGGCACACCTGTTTTGCTGTGTCCACATAAATTTGGTAACAAGAAGGAAGAACAGCACTGCTGCCACTGTAATCAGCTCAGCCACATCAGATTCCTGAATGATGTTACTTTTTACACCTTGATAATCTCAGCAAATACATCCCAGGAGTGGATATATAAATCAGGAAGTGGCAGAAAAGAATATAAATTCTGTCTCTTCTTACTATTGTGCACTTCTACAATAGTATATAACTTAGTGAAGAAACAGAGCCAACAGAGTGTTGTGTCATGTCACTTCTCCAAGGTTACATTGGAAATCAGTGGCAGATACTTTAGATGTTTACTTTAAATAGAGCCACTGTAATTTTCCCCAGAGGCAACTGCATGTGTAATGGCAAAAGTTGAGTTTGAGTATCACTTCCCCTGGCACTAAATCAGAGACAAAAATGTAAGCCAATGGGAATTACATCCCTGATATTGATGCCTTTAGAAGTCTCCTACCCACCTATCAAATTCTGGGGTGATTAAGGGGAAGGGCATCTAGTATCCTAAAGCTCTGCTTGTTTTTATAAACAACTCCTAAAGTTCATGTGCAGTTCATCTCCTTTTATAACACATATTTAAACAGCCATGGTTTTGACAATTTTCTGTTTTCCAACTGCCAGGCATATTTCTGCACTATAGCACCTGCTCTCGTCTAGTTTTGATTCTGAAGCACTGGTGGCACGTGTCAACGGACGCTTACTCTATCTCTAACTGGAGATCCAGTCCTGGATATTTTTGGTTGAAATAAATATCTCTGATGCTGGAGAAGATCATTTTAGTATCATGGGACTTTTTCAAATAACAGCAAAGAAAATATTTGTAGAGGTATTTTATCACAGCATTCAGAGCTGACTCCAAATATGAAACAGATTTAATTGAATTTATATGGTTGCATTAAAGCAAAAAAACCATATCTATTTTCTAAATGACATAAAAAGTCATTGGAGGTACTGCCAATTTACACAAGCGTAAAAATGTCAGATTTATAGGTGCAAGGTCTCTTCTAATCTGAAAGAACATGAAATTAATTCCCTGGTAACACAGGAAACAGAAATTTGATCTTTCAGAGAAATTAAAATTAAGGCAATCTCAAGGTTCAAATTCAATTCTATTTTTACCAGAATTATATCACAAAAATATTCTAAAATGGGAACTGTGAACCAGCTGTTGGTATAACTGAGATCTGAACTGAAAGGTAACCTGGCATTTCCAGCTTGTTGCCATATAAAAGCAAAATCTTATATTCTTCTTATTATCGCTCTTCAGAATCAGATGCTATGCAGCAGACAGAATCTAAGGAATCAGCAGTATTCTGTCTGGCTCTGCCCTGCCTGACTCCCACACAGTCCTCCTAGAGGATGTGGATGTGTTCAGCTGCATTTATTCGCTCACCTGTGAGGTGGACTTTGCCCACTAGGTCAGTAACTGAGTGGGGAGACATCCCTTTTTGGCATGTATAATTGTTGCATTTATTTGTGAGACCATGTTATTACAACTTAGCAAGACACAGAACACTCATTTCTTTGGCTAAATGTTATCTTCTGGCAATGGATAGATGTCCATACTGATTTTATAAGCTTTCTCAGCAGATTTTAATATAGCAAAAAATGGAGGTCTGTGAACTTCTCCACAATATCTGGGGAAAAACAGATAAGCAGCTCCAATCAGTCCCTTAAGATGAATGGAAAAGGATATGAAAATCACATATCATTTCTCATTGAGATTTCTCTGTACTGAGGTTTGCAGGGGTCCTCACTGTTCTCCTTGTTCATCACAGATTCAAAGACTGTGTGGAGCTTCTAAAATGATTTTGTATGCTTAGGTATGCTCTCATTTCAGATTGTAGCCTATGCAATGGTTCCCTAAAAGTCCCAAAAGGTCTCAGCTTTGATTTGCCTTGTTGCTACTTGACAGAATTAGGATGAGGGAAATTCCAGCTATATGCAAGAAAAAACGCTGTGAGAAATCATCAGGGTTATAATTGCCAATCCTGTCCGGAGGTTATCGCCACCTTTTGACTCAAGAGGTGCATCCTAACCTTTTCTGAATTCTGATAAAGAAGCAAATCTTTGCCAATTACTTCCAAGCTGTATTTGATGTATGAATTCAGTGTATTAAGCTTTCTTACTACTTTACAGTAGTACTGTAACAGTGTAAATCAAACCCTCTCTACTAATTTTTATTACCTAGAAGGCTGAGAAAGGTATAAACAAGTGTGGGTTAAAAACTGAAAGCCTAGAATTTCAGATCAGATTTAAGTATGATTTTTTTCTCTTCAATGTGATTGAGCCAGTAACTTTTAAGAAAACCCAGATGATCTTTTCTTTCCCCAAAAGAGACACTACACCGGAAAGAAACTCAAAAAGTCAGTCTGGTGCTAGGATTTGATATGACGAGTTTAAGTCTCAAATTATTATACTTTTAATGTTCAAATTGCAAATCCATGGGGGAAAAAAATAATATCCCAGGCAGTTGCTGAAAAATTTCTTACAGCAGTTGCCAGGAGAAAAGCAGCAAAAGGGCCTTTTCCCAGTGATTTGAGAACCATCTTTACAGTTACAGAAATTCACTGAGAAGCAATGATACGCTTGACCATATATTGCCATAATAGTTTGTAATATGTGGAACTTAACTTTTAAGCAACTGAGCATAAATTATAGCAATTTAGAAACTCCTCAAAATTACTTTGGGCCTGACTTTCTTTTTAAACAGGACACCAGGCCAGGCTATCTATTAATCTCACATATATTGACTATGATTTCCTTTAGACATATCTTGATAACTACAAAATAAATACTGACAACAGCATCCTCTGGTAGGAATAACTATTTGGATTAAATCAAGGTTAAATGATTTAACTGATCAAGGTTACTACACCTGCAGAATATGCTGAGGGAAAAACAAGGACAAACAAGGAGAAAAACACAAGCTTTTTTCACAGTATTCAATACTGAATATTGTCTGTTTACTATTTTTCTCATTCTCATAAAATAAATTTTACTGCCCAACCTCTGCTTCCCTCTGAGGTGTTTCCCTCAAAATGATGTCTCTCTTCTATTTCAGGTAGCAGAGCACAACCCAGGCATGGAGGTGAATTGTTCTCACTGGGGAATGGGAGCTGGGGTTGTTCAGCCTGGAGAAGAGAAGGCTCAGGGGGGACCTCATCGCTCTCTACAACTGCCTGAAAGGAGGTTGTAGTGAGGCAGGGGTCGGTCTCTTCTGCTGTGCCCATAGTGAAAGGATGAGAGGAAACGGCCTTAAATTGCAGCAGGGGAGATTCAGATTGGACATTAGGAACAATTTCTTCACTGTAAGGGTGATTCGGTATTGGAATAGGTTGTCCAGGGAGATGGTGGAGTCACCGTCCCTGGAGGTGTTCAAGAGGTGTCTGGATGTGGCGCTGGGTGATGTGGTTTAGTGGGATGTAGGTAGGCAGTTGGACTGTGTGATCTTGAAGGTCTCTTCCAACCTCAATGATTCTATGATTCTATAAGTGAACAGAGTGCTAGCATGATAAATTAAAGGGAATCCTCATTGCCAGCTAGCAAAACAGCTGCTTTATTTATTGTCACCATTTACGACTATATTTTTTATTATGGCATCTGCATAAAAGAAATTTATTAACACACTTATTTGTAAACAGTCACCTTTGGAGAATTCACATTTGTGGGACTCAGTAGTTTCAACATAAGTTGAATAAAACAGAAAAGAAACCTGAGCTCTATTGGGCATTTCAGATGAGGTTTTCATAGTGGGAGATTTACTGTTTGTAGGAACTACCTATGTTCAGTGTGATAGTAGGATCACGAGTCAGCTGAGCTCTCAGTGCAGTCTCTCATAGGCAAGACAGGAATATTCAGTGACTATCGATGCACACCTATGCACAGAAGCTTCCCTCTCCTATGGTCACTCACTACCAATGGCATGGTTAGACGGGAGTCATTCAGCAAGTCAAGAGTCACCATGTTCATTCAAAACTTGTTCTGAAACCTGGAGAGAGAATCCAGAGCCCTGGTGGCTACAGAACGTAACATGTTATCTGATCATCTAGGCTGTTAGGAAAAAATATTTGACATCAGACAAGGTGACTAGCATCACACTCTTCAGTTCAAGTCAGACTGTAGCATGGCCAGTTTTCCAGAGCACAGAGAGAATGAAGCCAGCCTACATCTCTCAGAAGACTCCTCACTTACTCTGGTACCTCCTCCTTGTGCATCTAATTCTCAGGGGCTCCAGATCCTTGCCACATCTCCAGATATAGTGCTCTATATACCAACCATTTTGATTTTGTCCCTTCTGTGGAGTCTAATCCACACAATAGAGTGCTGAAAAACGTATCATCACAATCATGCAAAATATATACAAGCTGTGACATACAATTGCAGAACATACATTGAATGCGGTTTTACTATTCAGAATACAAATTCTTTTTCTGGGAAGAGGAAAGGAACAGACTCCTCACAGCCACTCTGCATATTTCTGCTTTGCTTCTGGTTTGGTGCAAATTAATGAATATTAAATTAGTTCCAGTCACTCAGGAAAATTTTATTCAAAAACAATAAAACCAGACAAAGTGAATAATATTGTTTTCTGTTTGCTTACCTGGAACACCGTGGTGAGCAGGTTTCCTATTCAACTGGGTGACTGTTTGGTATGTTTTTTGCAGATTTTTTGGTTTTGTTTTGGTTTTGGCAAACAAGTAGTCTTCAGTGTTTTTACAGCAGTGGCTATTACAGAAACTATGTCTCTTGAACTTCTTATCTTGGAGGGTGGACAAAATAAACAAACTGAAAATAATACTACAATGAACAGTAAATGATGAATGGCTTACAGTACAAAAAACAGTGTAAAAAGGAAGACAAGTTTAAATATTGTTGTGTATGAAAGGGATGAAAATAATACAAGGATGAGAATAAGTAAAATGATAGGCTGGAACATCTGGGAAAGTAAATACAAAGACAAAGAGAACAGTCCATTAATGGAATAGCAAGTCCAAAGTTTACACAAAATAAATAGTGAATCAGATTATGCTTGTGGAGGGACCACGTGCCCACCTCCCATTAACTTCAGTAGGAGTTCTGCATGGTCAAGCCCTGAAAGGTCCAATTTAACTATTGCTGTTATTTGTTTAGAGAAAATACTAATTAGTTTGCTTTAAATTTGTATAAAGCCATGCAGTGCTCTGCCTTTAAGCTAATGGGAGCTCTACAAGCTCAGAGCTATTGCTAGATCAGAAAGTGAGCATGCTAAATGTCATTTCTGTTTGATTTCATGCAATACATGTATAGTAATTAATTAGCTTTAAACTCACTGCGTCTGTGACTTTCTGATACAAGGAAACAAAAGACTAATTAGTCAGCATAGGAATAAGAAATAATAGCTTTCAGCTCCACCTGGCAACTATTTTGACTGTAAACTAGCAGGATAGCACAAAGTAAATTAACACAGCAAGGGACTTACTAAAACATTGGATAATACCATGAGCAATAACAAGATTTGCCAACTGTAGGATTGCATGGTAAGATAAGGGTAGCTAATTTTCATTCTTCATGGCAAAAGATGTTGAATCAGCAAGGAATTTGCTCTCCAAAACCTCTGTGGAACAATTCTGCATAAGAATGAACTACAAAAAAGATGCTAGTCACTGCTGCATGTAAGCAGTGACCCATAGGCCTTAACAACATGCAATCAGTTACAGCAGTTCCAATATTCACAATACTGTATGACTCTATAAAGTAGATTTGCATGGTTTATTTTTCTCTGTGGTTTGTCATATTCTCTGTAATTTCAGAAATGTAATGTTTCCTCCTGTTTAAAATTAATAAGATTTTCTTCTTACTCATTTAACAGGAACACAGCCACTAAGAAAACAATCACGTTCTTTATGTAGCAAAAATGTCTGCACTACCCTTACTGGCGATGAAGGCACAACTCTGGCAAATGCAGTTGCAAAGCCAGAGAGAAATAAAATCTTCCACCTCCTACAGTGTAATTCTTTTCATTTCCAGGAGACAAGTAACAAACAGCCCCATGGGTACAAGGAGGTTTCATATGGCCAAATGAGGATTTAAAATAATTTAAGAGATATCAATTTTTGTCCATCATCTAGAATAAAGAATTTTTATGTGCCATACATCAAATTTGAGGTTTAATTCACTTGGCAGAGCCTTTTTACCTGTAGGCCGTAATAAGTAAAAGTCTACCTGACTCACTGACAAAGGTTCATCTGCACTTCGATCATCCGAAGACTTTGGAACTTCAAGTCTGTCGATGAAAGCCTGGAGCTCTTTCCTGAAGGCCTTCATCTGTGCGTTGATCCGGTAAAGAAGCTCATGCTCACGTATTCTGCTGCCATCGTCTTCCTCATCCATCAGTCCAAAGAGGTCCCCATTAGCTACATAAATTCTCGCCTCTGTTATGATGGTGCTTGTGTCAGAAATTAAGCGATCTATTGTCTTGCCCAGCCGCTCAGCTTCAGAGCGAATGTCCTTCATCTGCTGCCTGTCAGTGAAGCTTTTCTGCCATCCGGATGGTGTCGGATAAAAAGATCTCGTGGGTGTCAGGCATCGAATGTTGCGTACCTCCTCAGAGTCACTTTCCCCACCGATGGGGCCTTCCCTTTTGCGGTGAGGGGGGCGGGAATCATCATCGCTCTCTTTTTTTCCTGCATCACTTTCCGCATCACTGTCTCTGGGACTGCCACGGATTCCAAGGTGAGAGGCCAAGTCATAGCGTTGCATATTGGACATTAAGACTCTGTTCTCATACTGGAGTTGCATGACTTTGCCGCTCAGCTCATTGATCTGCATTCGTGCAGCTTTTAGCTCTTCCTGTAATGCTTCTGTCTTGGCATTATCATGGTGCCTAGAGCTCTCATGGGCCCCAGACTTGTACTTATATTTGTTCAGCTCAGCTGTTATGCGTTTGTTCTGTTCTTCCAGATCAGCTAAATTTCTCCTCAGCAATTCTGTTTCATCTTCTACTAGCTGCAAATGCTGTCGTAATTCTGACAGGGACTCACTCTGCTCTCCCAGCAGCGGGTTAGCAGTCCCTGAGAAATCATCTCCTCTTAAATCATCAAGCTCTGCTTTCAGTCCTCTATTTTCTACTTCTAGTTCCACTATTTTCCTCCCAAGAATGTTTGCTTCCTCCTCCACAAGTCTCAGTCGAAGCTTGAGTTCAGCTTCTCTTGTGGTAGGTGGCCCACCTGCTTCACCTTTTGGCAAGGGACTATCCAAATCCCCATAAAATGATCTATATTTTTGCAGCTCATGTTCAAATCTGTCTTTTTCTTTATCAATCTTAGCCATTTTCTTCCTCATCAAGGCTGCTTCCTCTTTGACAAACTGTAGCTGGCACTTCAGGTCTTCATTGTCCTCCTTAGAAAAAAGAAATAGAAGCATTTGAAGAAATTTGACGTAAAACAGAACTCTAGTGGATGGTCTTAAATTGCAAGATTAACAATCACAGGTACATAGATTCAGATACTAAGAGATTTTCCTGCAATCATTTTTTCAATGATCAATAAATTAAAAAAAGAGGAATAAATACTTAAATATAAAAGAGGGGAAAAGACTATTTTACTTGTAACTGAAGTTTGCACAGTCTCTAGAAAACACATTGTAGGGGTGGGGGGCTTGTAAAAATCCTTTTATTTTCCAGGCTTGGTTTGCAACACTGTAATAGAACTTACAGTGTTCAAAAACCCTGAAGTCAGCACACAAATGGTTTGTTTCACTGCTGCTCCCATTTACTTATTTTGCCTAAAATACAGAGTACATGAACGCTGGTGGGTTCTGTTGCATCACTGGCAGTTTGTTTATGTGGTCCTTGACAGCACCGTCTGACTGCAAGCCTAGGGTAAGAGCTCTCCATTTCACAGCATGCAGGAAAACAAAGAGCAAAGCAAACAAGCAAGCAAAGTGCAAATCTACAAATCATGTACATCATTTCCACAGCGTCCCTGAAGCCTCCACATGAGGATCCAGATTACCATTATTACAGCATACCTCTGTTGGTGTCTGCTGTGACTTTTTTTCTGATTTTGGTAGGTCTTTGCTCCCTCTTCTTTTCAGTGATTGCTGCAAGAACAACAAAATGAGATGCACTGAATATCCCACTAAAGAGGTGATACAATTCAGTCACTCTTTTAAAACACAGCAAGCCAAAAGCAACTATAAAGGAATTAATTTCTTGTAATCCTTGAAATGGCAAATACGGAGGGGAGACACAGGTGCCCAGAAATGAAACAGCAATGTTATACAAGCATTGGTTTGATCAGTCTGTTACCTTTTCTATTCAACATATTTTAAGACTAGTGCATAAGGAATGTTAAACACATGATAGGAGAGGTAAGAAAGCAGGTATCCCAAGGGGCAACTTACAGACAGGAAAGCTGAGGCAAGCAGTAAAACCCAACTTCAGTCTTGCCCATTTGATATCCACCCTAATGGGGCCAAGGCACTTAAAGCTGCACCTAGCCAGATGTGTGGCTTTCACCTTTGTGGTAGGCAAGCAACCAAGCAACATTGTCACTGAGATCCCATCAGCTGGCTTGAGTATATACCTACAAGCACACCTTTCCCTATGTCCCACCCACAGGCTTGCAGTGTATTGTGGTCACACCTCTGTAGATGTACGCTGTAGACAAACTGTGCAGACAAACCCACAGATAGATCTGGTTGCTGTGTTTGTTCTGTTTCCAGAACGTATTCAAGTATATACAATTTAAAACCACTTGGGCTACAAAGTCCTATTGAGAAACAAAGCACATTACCTTAAGAACAGCACCACACAAATGCATATATGCACCACCATATGAGCAAGCTGCTTTGGTGTTTTCTCGTCTGCTATGTAGCCAAACTGAGTAGAAAAGAAACTCCTGCTTTTAGAGCAGGATACACTGGGATTGGAACCTCCTAGCATATCCAGCAAAAATGTCATAATTGCTGACAGTAGAAAAAATTCGTTACTGGGCAAGCAGCAGCAGTGGAAAACAACTGCAACCATCCCACTGCCAACACTCAATACAGATCATCAAGAAAACGGCAGGAGAGAGGAAAGCAAATGAGAGAATATGTTAAAACGTTACATGCCACTTGCAGCTGTTCCCCATTTTTGTTCTCCAGGTAAAATGTAGGCCTTGAGGCAGGGCAGTGACACAACCAGCACCACCTTCCACTGAGACTATTCCCTGGTAGAGGATTCTTTGTGCCGCTGAGAAATATGCATTTCCCTGCACTAGCCAAGGGAGAAGCCAGCTGTATCTAAAAGCCATTCAGTTCCATACCGTGGGAACTAAAATGCGTTCATAATCCTCAAGGATTTGCTTGACAGTGGACAGGTGTGATATACATAATGATCCTGTGCATTATTTGCCTGCAGGTACTAATTGTTCTCTTTCTTCTGCAGATCTTCCCCATAACCAAGCTTGTGGACTTCTCACTCCAATGGAAAAGTCAATGCCATAGACATCACTCACACACAAATATGAGCAACAACAAATTATTTCCTATGAGGCTTTTTGCTCAAATTCACTATAGAGTTATCCAAGAATTAAGAAAAACTACCTCAGATTCAGAACTAAAATTCACAGATGGATCCACCAAGAACCAGAATTAAAATTTTTATGCCTCTTGCAGAAACACTGAATGCTCTTAACAGACAAAACAATAAAATCAAACAAAGATCAATAGCATCTTGGCTGTGATAGCTGTATAGCTGTGAATCCCAGAATTCTAAAAGAATCCAGAAAGACACAAAAAATAGTTAATTCATTTTTTCCTTTAAAAGTAAAGCCAACAACTTTGGAATCCAGCCTACAAATAAAATGCTTCTTCTCCAGGGTCACCCATCAGTTATCCTATTGCAGACATGGTATGTGCATGTGGAAAGTTTTTTGTTGTTTTTCTTTTTGAATTGGCAAATCTATAAAGCATTAAACTTTCAGAGGTGCAGCATCCTACTGTGTATTACCACTGATTATATCCCTATATATTATCACTTCGAAAAGCCCCTTTTCAAATCAGTTAAACTGCAAACTTTCCCTTGCACCAGATTCTTGCCAATGCCACCCACTGATAAAATAACTGAGACAGTTAAACTGTACTTCTGCTTGATTACCTACATGTGTTCTGTTCACCCTGCCGAGCTCAGCATCTCTTCAGATATAATGAAGTTCTGAAATGCTGAGATGCAACTTCTTGTGTACCCTACAACTTTTCATAAGATAAGAGATATATAAAAAGTCTCCCATGTTGAAAAGAGGAGAAACTACAGAGGGAAAAGAAGTTTGACATAAACCAAGAAAATCTGTTTTTCTTCTTTCTCTCAATATTATTTGTGTTAAAGTTCCTTTTGGTAGTCATGATAGTAACATATTAATTACAGCAATAGTTGTGGCTATGAAGTGACTGGGCACTACTTTCTATTCTGCTCTACTTGAATTACAACAAACCATTCATGGATCTTGTATTATCCACGAACAAATGATGGTGTTTAGAAAGATCATTTTATAGCAGAAAGCAATGAAGAACATGCACAATTCAATTAGCAGGATGATTTGGGTAAGTGGATTAGGCCCAGCCAGAACTGGTATGATCTCTTTTCCTGTGAAAAAAGATATAATTTCTGATCTCTAGAGGTTAAGATCTCACTCGCACATCTTAGCTGACATATGACATCTGCAAAATCACAGTGCCCCATAACATCATGTTAGGGCGCTGAGGCAATGCTCATACTGAAAAAATAATGTCGCATATCAAGTAGTATATCCTGCTTTAAATAATAATTTTTTCTGAGGTTTTTCAAAGGTACAATTCACGATTTACAGTGGCCACTCTCTATCATTTCTCTCAAGCCCTGTACTAGTCCACTCTTCCAATCCAATTTTCAATGTTGAAGAATTTATTGCTGCTAATGAAAATAAGTATCAAACCAAAACAGAAAAAGGAATAACAAAGTTCAAATAAACATACAGCAAAAACAAAAATAGCAACCCGGGCTCTTGCAAGTGAACCTTCATATTATGCCTGTGACTGGACACTATTAAAACTGTCTGCATGTTGCTTGTTTTGACATATTAACAAATGATAGATGGGGCCAGTGGTTCAGTCACTTTCATGGATACAAATTGTTTGTTCAAAAATGTTTGCATTTGATCACCTTTTAATATAATTCTCCACTTGTTGATCCTTTTCCCGAGTCACAGTGTACCATGAAACATACTGTAGTGCCACCTTTGTTGTTTTCTCAAACTGTAGCAAAAAAAATCTCCATATTCTAGAATTGGCTTTGAGAGTTTGTTGTGAAGGATAATTCTTGGGCCCAGATAATTTTTCTATATAATTTTTAAGAACATATTCAGTTTATGGTATTCAATGATTATGAATTAAAAAAAAAAAAGACAAAGGTAAAAGTAACAGATGTAAGAAGACTGCTTTTGCACTCTCTGATCAGTAATGCTTACCAGAGAGTGCTACAATTTTAATAACCTTGAACCAAATTACCAATCTGCTGAAGAAAACAAGCAGAAAATGCATATAATACTGTTTCTATGACAGGGAATTTGCTAAACTGCTCAAGTACAAATTAAATATTTCAAGAGCACTAGGGAAAATAAGACCAGCAACTGGAACATGTGTCATTACATTGTGTAACCTTGGCTTACCTCTGAAAGGCAAGGAGGTAAAACTGGGTTTGATCTGACTATCCCAGCATTCACTGTAGCCAGCACACATGGGGCTGCAGGTGTGCTCTGGCAATGCTGAGAAGTTTCCACAGTCTAGATAAGACCTCAGATAATGTTCATATTATATGCACACCAGATGACATGCAATGCGTAATTCTGTTGCGATGTTCAGCAGCATCAATTCTTCGGTGACCTTCACTGGAGTTTATCCAATATCTTGCTGGAGATGCTAAGCATTTCTCAAGACCAGATGGTATAATCCTTCTTTTGTCAGCCCTAAACTGCAAGCCAAATGTGCCGTCCTAACAACACCTGTGATCCTCAGTGCTTTTCAGGTGTAAAACGACATGGAATCTACTCTGAGAATAACACATTGTAAAAATAATATCATCACACTCCACTGAGTTGGAAAGCTGTAAAATGAACTCAAATTCTCGCTACCTGGCCTGAAGCTACAGTAAATCTCTCAGCAATTAATAAAGAAGCCCTAAGCAAAACATTCCAAGATGTATGTATTCAAGACACTTAGGTTTGATTATTTCAAGCCTAATCTGGGGTTATATGATCTAAAAACTAATGTAGGCAACCACAGGAGGAATTCCTGACACATAAAGGGACTTCTGGTTGCACAGAGCCCCCACAACAGCCCTTCTCCCTACTCACAGAGCCAGCTAAGGCAAAGGGCGTGCAGCTTCTTGAACCTCCACAGCTGCAACAGAACCTTCCCATCTGCACACAACTATACTGCACACAGTTACAGCTAGCTGCCTCCCAGCTGCTGGATTCAAAAACCAGAGCAAACCTAACACCATGTTTACAGTCTTGAAAAGCCATTGAATATTGAACAACCTTTGGGCTGCACAAACTTGCTCCTGTCTGGCACAGAGTGACTATGACCAGGGAAATGGAAATTTGCCCTAAGACTCTCTCTGCATTTTCCCTTCAGCCAATAAGGTCAGTTAGCTCATGAAGCTGGGTCAAAACATATGCAAGACAGTTTTTTTAGTTTACTGCTACTGACTCTAATTCAATGTATTAGAATAAGGAGTAAAAACTAAATGGACACTATCCATGTTGGCAAATTGAAAATGCATATTCTCCTCAAAAGAAATATTTGTTTTTAAAATGCCTCCCTTATTCTGCAGCTCTATCAGTGCAATCTGCCAGCAACAAACTCAAGACTCTGTCTTAATCTGTCATTGGCACAAGTACAAAGAATCATAAAATCGTTTACTCCTTCCACCCTCCCTCCAAGTGCAGGAGGAGTCCTGAGCATTTTAGTATTGGATTTGCTTGCAAAATTAAGGTAGGAAAGAAAAAGAATGACATAAGTGAAACACAAAGAAGCACAGCAGCCCTGTCCATGAAGGAAACACTATGCATCTACAAGAAGGGCAGGAAGGAGGATCCAGGGAACTACAGGCCTGTCAGCCTGACCTCAGTGCCAGGGAAGATTATGGAAAGGTTCATCTTGGGGGAGATCATGCGGCAAGTGCAGGAAAACAGGGGGATCAGGTCTACCCAGCATGGGTTCACGAAGGGCAAGTCCTGTTTAACCAACCTGATCTCCTTCTATGATCAGGTGACCCGCCTAGTAGATGAGGGAAAAGTGGTGGATGTTGTCTTCCTGGATTTCAGGAAGGCATGTGACACTGTCCCCCACAGCATTCTGCTGCAGAAGCTGGCAGCTCATGGTCTAGACAGGTGGACTCTTCACTGGGTTAAAAACTGGCTGGATGGCCGAGCCCAGAGAGCGGTGGTGAGTGGAGTTAAATCCAGATGGAGACCGGTCACAAGCGGTGTCCCTCAGGTCTCAGTCTTGGGGTCAGTCTTGTTTAATGTCTTTATCGATGACCTGGATGAGGGATCGAATGCACCCTCAGTAAATTTGCAGATGACACGAAATTGAGTGGGAGTGTCGATCTGCCTGAGGGTAGGGAGGCTCTGCAGCGGGATTTGGACAGGCTGGAGCGATGGGCTGAGGCCAATTGCATGAGGTTTAACAAGGGTAAGTGCCGGGTCATGCACTTCGGCCACAACAACCCCATGCAGCGCTACAGGCTTGGGGAAGAGTGGCTGGAAAGCAGCCTGGCGGAAAAGGACCTGGGGGTGTTGGTTGACAGCCGGCTGAACATGAGCCAGCAGTGTGCCCAGGTGGCCAAGAAGGCCAACGGCATCCTGGCCTGTATCAGAAACGGTGTGACCAGCAGGAGTAGGGAGGTAATCGTGCCCCTGTACTGGGCACTCGTGAGACCGCACCTTGAGTACTGCGTCCAGTTCTGGGCACCGCAGGATGGGAAGGACATTGAGGTGCTGGAGCGAGTCCAGAGAAGGGCAACGAGGCTGGTGAGAGGTCTGGAAAACAAGCGTTATGGAGACCGGCTGAGGGAACTGGGGTTATTTAGCTTGTAGAAGAGACTGAGAGGAGACCTTATTGCCCTCTACAACTACCTAAAAGGAGGTGGTAGTGAGGCTGGTGTTGGTCTCTTCTCCCCAGTTGCTAATGACAGGATGAGAGGAAATGGCCTCAAGTTACATCAGAGGAAGTTTAGGTTGGATATTAGGAAGAAGTTCTTTACTGAGAGGGTGGTTAGGCACTGGAATGGGCTGCCCAGGGAGGTGGTGGAGTCACCGTCCCTGGGGGTGTTCAAAAAATGGGTTGATGAGGCACTTGAGGCCATGGTCTAATGGTCCAATGGTTAGGAATATGATGGGATAAAGGTTGGACTTGATGACCCTGGAGGTCCCTTCCAACCACAATGATTCTATGATTCTATATCTCTACTAGCTCTAGCAATGCTCTCCTCATATTAAAACTGGCATATTTGAAAACACTGCTGAGGAACAATACAAAATGAAAGCAATCTTTACTACTTCACCATGGAGAGAAAAATAGTTCTTATGTAGTCTTTTGAATGTCTTCATATTGCAGAAGAGAAAAGGGAGAAAAGGGAGAAAAGGGAGAAAAGAGAGAAAAGAGAGAAAAGAGAGAAAAGAGAGAAAAGAGAGAAAAGAGAGAAAAGAGAGAAAAGGGAAGAGAGAAATACTGCCCTCCAATATTTGTATTATTTCTTTTGCATTTATTCAGGAGTTATTTCAGCTATCATTTTCAGATCCTTTGCCATTATTCATTTGCTAATTAAATGAGAAAAAATAAAAGGAGAGGAAAAAGATACACAATTTTACGCTCTACCTAGAGAAACCCTTTGCATTTTGAACCAAAACCACATTTCTAGAGCAAATAATGATCTGTGGTATAACTAGGTAAAAGCATTTTTTGCAATGCATAAAATGAAGCAGCACATTTATGCTTCCATTATATTTGCTTCCTTCTTTTTCTTATTTGAAAAAAATCCTGAGCAGTAGAATATGAAAGCTGCCTTTTCAAAGCTCTCCATATGACCTGGTCAAATAGTTGGGTAAACTCTGATACTTTGCTTTCTTTTTTGATCACACACTCATTCATCCACTAAGATATCTAAAACAGTGGAAGCAACTTCTCTGAAGAGGACAAGGTCTCCTGCCATTTGAACCTTTCAAATGATGGAAGCACTAGACATGTCTAGCTCCCCAGGACTATCCACCTTATTATGGATGCAGAAATCACAGTCAGTTTACACCCAGCTCCCTAATGCTGAAATGCGAAAGCAAATCTCAGAATGCCAAGAACATTTTGGAGTGAAAGTGCAGGTATAAGTATTTTGTTGCATAGTGATGCTAGTTAAACCTATTTCTTAGGGCTTCCTCGGTTGCTGTTTATTTGTCAGCTCAGTTATTTGCCTTTTTTTGGGAGAAGAGAGTCAGTATTTTCATCAGGGTTTGCACAATGCTTAGCACAATGCACTGTCCCAGACTTTGTCTGGCACTGGCAGTATGACAGACAGTATGTCAACACTGTTCAAAACATCACCACATAACAATAACAATAATCACAGTCACAGATGTGGATATGGCAATTATGAATTAAATGCATAAGAGATTTTGCCAAATCTAAAAAGTTTTCAGAGGATGCAAAAATTTAAGATGAATTCGGGTAGAAAAAATTCTGAAATCTGCACTTGGTCTAGAAGCCTGAACAGCGAGCAGAAGATTTTCTGCTAACGGGAAAGAAATACATCTCTCACATGTCAGCAATCACCACTCTGCCCTCTGACTGTAAAGAGGCATCTTCTGTTATTCTTGGTCTCTTCTTTTGTCTGTGTTTACTTGGGAAAGTTCTTTTGTAAAGCCAGTCATTTATAAATTGGCTGAAAAATATTTTCTGCAATAGAACATACAGAAAATTACAGAGGTGTTTGGGAACTTAGATTATTGAAAACAGAGAATCAGACTCTGCAGTGCTCTGAAGTTATGACAGTGTGATCCTGCCACAAATGAAATCTAAGTTTTAATCTAATTTTTGTTGAGCAGCTCATGTAAAGAAGGTGTTCTGGAAAAATAAACCACGGAGGGTAGAAGCTAAAATGGAAGGAAGACTTTTCAGGAGTTTGGACATGCCCACACCTACCTTTCTCACTTCGGTACCAGTCTGCTCTCTCATAAGCCTGCACTCAGTGATTTTCCTGGTATTTTGACCATGCAAAGATGGAGATGGGAGAAGGGAGAACACTGCAGCACTGGCTGGAGCACAGTGTCCAGTGGCTTCAATGACTACAAAAGGCTCAGAAAACCAGTGAGAGATTCCCACGCATGATCCTCCTAAATGATGACTCTTCCCCCTAAATGAAACTTGCTCAGCTTTTTAAGCAAAATACTTATTTCCAGCAAGGGAAGGGGCTGTGGCTCTCAGACTGACTTAAAACCTTCATGTGGAGGTTGACTTAAGACTGTTATTTAAAGGTTCCCATTGCTAGAAATGTGAAAAATCTCATTCTGAAACAAAGGTTGTCAGTCTTCAGCTCATTATAAATAATTGATCATTGGGATGCATTTTTAACAAGCTGTCATGGACAGACATCCGACTCTTCAGCATTTATCATAAATGTCACTGAACCAGCAAATGACTTGCAAATTAATGCCACAGCAGTCCTAATGTGGTTACACAGGAATCAATTCTTAGTCCTACATTAATCAACATTTTTTGCCACTGCCTGGAAAAAACAAAATAATATTGGATAAAGATTGCAGATAGAGTAAAGGTTGGAGAAATGTTAAATACTGAAAAGGACACTGATACAAACCTTGGTGCAATCAAATAAGATCTGGTTTAATATGATTAAATATAAAGATACACATGTAAGAACAAGGAGTGAAAGCTATACTACGACAATAGGAAAACAGCTTGAGAATAGCGAAGTTCTCTTGAAAAGCCACATCACTGAAAAAGACTACAGGGTCATGGAGAATAATCAGCTGAAAAAATGTCCAAGTGTAATTTTGTGACCAAAAGGTATAATTTAGTCCTAGGATGTAGATGTCAAAACTGAGGTTCACTGTGCAATAACTAGAAAGGGATGTGCCTCTCCACAGAGTCAAACCACCCTCAAACACGTGGAGTAAATCGCTTTCAAGCAGTGCCCATCTTTCTGCTTTGAGGGAGGCCAAATTCCTAACTTAGGTTAAGTGCTTAATTTTTAGATGGCTATATGATATCAACGTTCAGATGACCAAATCTTATATCAAATTATATAAGTGTGCAGATTTAAAACAACAACAACAACAACACCTAAGCATTGATGCTGAACTCTTGAATTTAGTGTGATAGTAAGTACATGTGTTTCCTGGCTGGTAACTAACTTTCAGCAAATTCAGATGAGAAGGGAGGTGCAAATTTTAAACTGTTCCTTGGACAGTTCAGGAAGAGGTGTGGTAGACTGTTCTCAGTGGTCAATTTTTAACACAGAACAGCACCCATTTCTGAAAAGTAGGCATGGGTTTCAATAAAATAGCCAGGGGTATGACCCATGTTATTCAGGAGGTTAGACTGGTTGATCATATTAACAGTTCTGGCCTCATAATTTCTGAATGCATGAAACCTGACCGAAGTGTGGGAACTCAGGAACAATACTCCTAGAACCACATCACAAGGAAAATGAACCTTTAAGCGAATCCATGTGTATTGTCAAAACAATATTCCAGTTCAAAACTCTTTCTAGGGCACTGTTCCTGGTGCTTCTAATTAATCATTTAATCAAAGATCTAAACTGCTAGCATCTGTAAAAATTAAAATTACTCAGCCAAGCCAGTAATATAAAACACTCTTGGTAATTAGGCCAGTTGGATGTCATCATCAGTCATGCTTTACAGGGATGTAGAAGCCTCTCATTAAACACAACGCTATGGGAACAGATGCATGGCAAATACCTTCTAAGTGCAAGAACTCATCTGTGATCTAAGCAAAGAGCTTGGTTATTATCCTAACCTGGATTAATTGCTGAGATAGCCAAAGTCAATTAACACAATCATACAACTAGGATCAGACAAAGCAAAATAGAATTGATACCCACAGGTCTCACTCCACACATCTGGACACATGCTCCTGTTAATACTAACAATGGGGGGGAAAAAAAATCACGATGTGCCAAAACATCTCAGCAGAACCAAACTCTTCAGAAAAGCACACCTGCACGTCTAAAAGATGAATCCATTTCTTGATATTATGAACACTGCGGTAATTGAAAAATAAACCTCCAGGCTGCAGTGAACAAACATCAAAAGCCTGGTGTTCTTATTCCTGGCTAGTACTGATTCCACATGATTCGGAAGAGCAGCTGGACTGATCCCAGAGCCTAGTGCACCTATACTGTGTGTTCTTCCTGTCAAGTGACTTATCTCTATTCAATATGCAGTGACATACACCCTAGAATATGGCTATAAATCTGCGCAAATGAGAGGGTCTAAAAGAAGGTGGCTCAAAACATGCCGTTCTGCTCTCCAGAGTGTAATACTTCCAGCGCAGTTCAGAAGTAGAGCACAACTAGCACACTGGTAGTCAATGAAGAATCAACAGGCTGCCTTCCACAATCACACAGAGTCTCTACATCTGGCCATCTGGGCCACAGAAACCATTTGTTGGACAGTATTCCCCATCACGGTACCGTGTATAAGAATTTCTTTGCTGTGCTTTGTTCTTTATACATCACTCACCTTATTGCATGTGAGGTATCTGCCTGATGGAAGGCTTAGTACTTTGCACAGAGGCACACACACACGTACAGCTGTATTGCCCAGAACACAACTAGTTGCACAAAACAACATGCATATCAGTGCAGCAGGGAAAACACCATGCTTGATAGCATGTACCTGCCTCTGACCTCCTGTTCACTCGCTGTGTTTTGCCTGGGAGGAAAGATAGCTTGTACAGACCCTGAGCTCTCTCTGTTTAACAGAAATAACCTGGAAACCATTTCCTTTCTCCCCTTCCAGAAGTGACCTTTTCTGACCCCTGCATGCTCTGCTGCAAAATGAGAAATTAGATTCTGCTTGTTATGAACAAGTACAGATCACAGAGCTGAGAAAAATCACAGACCAGTTGAGGCTGACAGGGACCTCTGGAAAACTAGTCCAGTCCCCCTGCTCAGACCAGAGTTGACCAAAGCAGGCTTCTCAGGGCCATGTCCTGGGGTGTTCTTGAATATCTCCAAGGATGGAGACTCCTTCCTCTATAGGCAACATACTCAGTGTTTGACCACCTTCACAGAAAAGTTTGTTCTGTCACTGGACACCACTAAAAAGAATTTGAGTCCTTCTTCTTTACACCCTCCTAGCCGGTATTTATACACATTGGTATACTCCTCACATACATATCCCTACTCTTCTCCAATCAGGGTCCTGAGGGCACAGGCCTTACTTGGTGGCCCTGACCAGCCTCACCTGGGGCCTCCCTACACTCACCGTCCATGGGCCCAGGAGCCCCATTTCAGCTCAGCCCTGGGGGCTCCAGGTCCTGCTTAAGCTACGCAAGAAGAGTACTGGTCTCCAGCTCACCATAGCTGCACCTGTGCCCAGCCATGGACCCTGTTGATCTGGCCTTGACCTGTGGATTGCCTTCTTGGCTTCACTTTGGACCTGCTTCCTCACCTAAATCTGTCTGGTAACCTGGACTCTTGTTTGAACCTGGCCATGAGCTCTGGGTCTGCCCTGCTCAACCTACTGGGACACACTGGGACTGGATTGGGCCTTGGTTGGCAAGACCCCTGTCCTGTTGGCTGTGTTATCCCCCCAGATCCCTATCTCTCAGGGTGCAGACAGCCCTTGCTGCTCCCCAGCTTCCCCAGGCTGAATGGTCTCTCAGCCTCCTCTCATATGACAGTCACATGTTCCAATCCCTTAATCATCTTCACAGTTCTTTGTTGGACTCTCCCTAGTGTGTCCATGTCTCTCTTTTACTGAGAAGCCAAGAACTGGATGCAGCACTCCAGGTGTGGCCTCACCTGGGTAGAGGGGAAAGATCACCTCCCTCGACCTGCTGGTGACACTCCTCCTAATGCAGCTCAGGATCCCATTATCCTTCTTTACTGCAAAGGCACATTGCTGGCTCATGGTCCAGCTTGGTGTCCAACAGGACCCTCCAGTCCTTCTCTGCAAAGATGCTTTCCAGCCAATTCAACCCCAGCCTGTACTGGTGATTGGGGTTGTTCCTCCCCAGGTGCAGGACTTCATACTTCCCTTTGCTGAACTTCTTGAGGTTCCTGTCAGCCCATTTCTCCAGCCTACTGAGGTCCCTCTGGATGGCAGTAACACTGTCGCATGTAGCAACCACTCCATGGTTTTGTAGCATATGGAAACTTGCTAAAGTTGCACTCAGCCTTATCATCCAGGTCAATAACGAAGATGATAAGCACAACTGGCCAAGTGTTGACTCCTGGGGTCCTGCCAGAGGACTCAGGGTGTTCATAGGCCTTGCCTTCATTACCCTGATGAGCTTCACCAGGGCTTACACCCACACCCTTGACCACTGACACACGAGCTCCCCTCAGGTCTGGGCCTTGAGTCCCTGCTTGAACTTTATTGTACCTGTACCCTTCTCTGTCATAGCTGTGCATGGCCATGGAGCCTCTTGACCTTAACCCTCATCTGTGGCCTGGCTTAGCCTTGCACTTGACTCATCACTTACCTCATGATCACTGCACCTGTGAATTGACTTCCAGGCTTAATCTCAGCCCTGCCTTGTCACCACAAACCTGTTGGATGATCTGGACTCTTGGTTGATGCCAGCTGCCTTCCCCAGACCTGTTCTAGTCACTTTGCTCAGGTACCGGGCCCTGGCTGGTGAGGCTCCAGCCATATGGGCTGTGTGCTTGGCTCCTGGTGCCCAGTCCCTCAGGGCAGCTGGCCCTTGCTGTTCCCAGACACCACTTGTCACCAGCCTCCAGATGGACCTTCTGCTGATGATCATAATTGTTTGAGCCTGGTTGTTCGTCAGCCAGTTTTCAGTCAACCTCACTGTCCAGTTACCTAGCCCATACTTACATCAGCTTGTCAAGGAGAATGTTATACATGGTTGTGTCAAAAGCTCTACTAAAGTCAAGATAAACAACATCCAGTGCTCTTCCCTCATCCACCAAGCTAGTCATCTCTTCATAGAAGGCTATCAGTTTGGTCAAGCATGATTTCCTCTTTGTAAACCCATGCTGACTGCTCCAAATTACCTTCTTGTCTTTGGTTAGTTTGGAAATAATTTCCAGAATTATTTCTCCATCACCTTCCCAGGGACCGAGGTGAGGCTGACCAGCCTGTAGTTCCCCACACCCTCCTTCTTGCCCTTCCAGAGCTCAGAAGTGACATTTGCACACATTTTCCCTCATCTTCATTGTGCTGCTGATAAACCTGTAGAGAAGCCCTTCTTGTTGCCCTTCTTGTTGCCCTCACCAGATTCAGCTCCAGGTAGGTTTTGGCTCGTCGCTTTTCTAATGCCATTCCTGTATGTTTGGACAGGGTCTCTACTGTTTTCTAGGATCACCTTTACTTGATTTCCTACATACTGGCATGGGATCACTCAAAAATTCACAACACTGCAACCAATAGCCTCACTATACTGCATAATTTTTTAATTTTTAAGTGCACTGTTGACAAACACAAAGAGACATTATCAAGCATTTGCAACCAAACATTTAAGCTGGATTGCCTCTTTTATTTTGGGAAAAAACTATGTCTTAGTCAACAATTTTGAAAGAAAAGGACCAAGATTTACAGTCCAATCAAAAGCCCAGAACATCACACTACATCTTTTGCATCCTCTTACATGCCATTAGCATACTAGTTACCAAACAGTATTTTCTCTCTTTCAGAAACTACTTATTAATCATATACAGCAGCACATAAAGAAGCTATATTTGCTTCAGTTGGCTTTTCTGATTCTGTAAGGATTATGCTAGTCACCCAAACTGTCAGAACCATCATTCTGAAGAAGTAATGAGTAATATATTGAACAATAAATATAGCAATTTCTGTGGCAGTTTTGTTGCATATGGCTATGTTGTCTATGTTCTCATTTGAGGTCTTGCCAGTCTCTTTCACCTGTTTTTACACTGGAAACTGCACTGAAGTTACTCCCTAAGGGCCCGTGTCATGCTCCAGAGCAGCCATCTGTACTGTGACAGGAAGAGGTTCTCCTTCCTCACACTGGCAGCTGAGTTCAGCCAAAACAAGACAGTGCTTACCTCCATGGTGCTACTTTCTGCTTACTCTTCTAAAGCCAGGACAAACTACCTAAGGCTGTGAAGTTCTGCCAAAGAGCCATCAGGAACACAGGCACCTGAAAGATGCACTGGGAAGTCCTGTGTGCAGGATAATAAATCTACCAGGCTACAGAGTGCCGTGGCTTTTTAACTGTATGCGTGTTAGCAGCACCAGAGAATGTAAATACAGAAAATTGTTTCATGTGAGGTTGCTGAAGAGCTCAATTTAAGACCATGAGAAAGACAGCCCCGAATCCAGCAGTGAGCACACGCACTAAAGAGAAAAAAGCTATGGTAATTTTCCTTTCAATCTGAAACAAACTCAGCTTTGACCTGTAACAGCACATTGCAAATGCTCTGTTTTTCCAGGTGTTTCTTTGAAGGGACTGGTGCACTTAAGCAGTGAACTAAACACAGTGGTATAAGGGACAGGAATCATGTATTACTATTATTCATCAAAGCCTTGGTGAGACTTCCAGGAAGATTATGACATTTGGTGTGTACTGTTTTCACAGGAAAACATGTATCAAGATCTCTGGTTCAGCACTTAGAAAACGTCTCTGTTCTGCCTCCATAAAGCCTTCCAGCTGAGAGAAAGCAATTTTGCAAAGTCATCTGGATTTCCTCTAAATCTGGAGAATCCTGGCCTGTTTCTATATTCCCATTCATGCTTTTGTGGCTGTGCAGAGGTTGAATTTGTCCTTTCTACCGTGCAATCTCTTTTAACAAGCTAAGCAAATCATACACAGTGTCTTAAAAAAAAATTCCAGAGACCAGCCAAAAATGACAAAATGAGCATAAATAAAATTATAGTTGGGATTTAAAAAGCAAAATAACCACACAAGAACCAATGTGAATTCTGTACTGTCTATGGATTCGACTATGGATACAACTGTGAAAGGCAGCATGACAACTATTGAAAAGACAGCTAAACTGGGGAACTCATTCTTACACTTGTAAATTACCTGCTAACTTTTGCCTCCATTTGAGCAATTGAGTTGGCACTTTTATGCCTAAATTATGTATATGGACAATTGAATGTCTATTTGAGTAAAGAAATACTGAAACTGGGAAGTGAAAAAATATAAACTTGTCTTCTGTGTTTGAGGACAGAGTCCTAAAAACTTTGTCTTTTCCTAGAAAATAAGTAAGCGTCTTAGGCTTACAAACAGCACAGTGCAAACAAATGCTTATGAGATGACTGAATATAAACCAAGCAATACTGGATTTTCCAAACTTTCCTCCATTTGTTAATGTGGTATCGTACTTTGAGAACATTATGGAAGTCAGTAGCAAGATCCCACACTTCAGTAGCTTCTTCGTACTTTCTCCTTTAGATCTCAAGGAAGTCATACCCTAAAGACTGTAGCAACAGAGACACATTGTTTCCAGCCTGTCCCACTGTGAGTTCATGCTCACTAAATATTTTTTCTGGTAACCAGTTACCATTTACCACCTGAGCCACAGTTACTGCACTGTCCATTACTCCCACAGACAACTGGGCATGCCAGTTGTGTTGGCTTTGTCACTGTTGGTGATTGCCCTTTGACAGTAATTCCCAGCAGTAGGAATTCACATGGCCACAATGGACTGGACTTGCTGTTCTGTATCTCCTTTGCCATCTCACCTGGCTCCATGCCAAGTCAGAGACCCTTTGTCTAGTTTTTACACTAGTAAATGAAATGTTTAGGGACTGTTCTCAGGATCTGATGCCAAGTGGCACTCCACAATTCAGCCTCCTTTCAGCTAAAATGACAGTACAGCTAAACTTCCCTACAGCTTCTTTCCAAACAAGAAGGACCACATCCAAAATGTCAATCAGGAACATGCTGTGACCCAGGCTAGACCCCCAATCATGCCCAAGCACTGAAGCAGTGGTAGCTGACCCAGACCAAAACCATCAAAATGTGGGTCCTTCCTTAGCCTGATTTACTTTACAAATACAGTTTTTGACTAATGGAAGTAATTCTGTAGAATTCTCAACTTTGAGAAGAACAATCCAAGCAAAGAAAGAGTTTCAGGTGCTAACTTGAGACCAGGATGTAGGGACTCATGTCCTTTCTCTAACACAGTTACTATGTGTTTGAAAACTCAGCTCTTACTCTGTGGCTCCATTCTGGTTAGTGGCTTTTTTTAAGATGGTCATTACTTCTTGTTTTTTCTTTAAAATAGAGCTCACTGAAAGGAGACTGATTTTACCTGAAGACTGTATGTTGTATCAGTAACAACTCTGACAAGAGAACTAGCAAATCTAAGGCTGCTGATATCCATCACAGTAAGGAAGGAAAACAAGGTAACATTCTGCTACAAGGAAAGATCTCCCATGCCCCCATCAAACCAGAGTAGCAGCATTATGTTTACAGATTCAAAAGCATTGATCAAACTTAACTTTATTTTTGTGATGGCTGAATTATTTTCTGTTTTAAAGATATTCCAGATACATTCTTTCCCTACAGTTGCCACTCTTTCATTATTACTTCCCCATTAGCAAGCAAATCTGTCACTCATTTTACACATTCTTGCAAATTTTAAAACAAGTCAGTAGGAACACACAAAGCAGCACACCAGCTTCAATGACTTTCTGAAAAAAAAAATAAATCCCTTTGAGGCATTTTTACTCACAAAACCTTTTCACAATAAGATACTTATGGAGTTTTATTCTTTTGAAATCATTCACTATTTATTACATATGTTTTGGAGCTATATTATTACTGACCACTAGGCTGTTTATTTTCAGTTTTGATTACTTGTCTTGATGCAAATGGCTCATGTGAATTGCTGATGGCTGATACATAACAAAAACATGTTTTTAAGAGGTTTAAGTGTAAACTACTTCTCAAATGCACATCCTATTTCCTGTTTATGGCACGGTGTTTTCAGAGAATTACTAGAACAGATATTGTAACAGAAATTTACTTCTTTCTCTATTATGACTCTTTTATCATATTTAAAAAACTGATCAGAAGAAAACTGCTTATCCTGCTTGCTGTGAAATCAGTGTGCTCTGAGCAAAGATGTCAGAGTCACACCCTCACAGATGATGAATAGCATCCCTGCTGAGTACTGTTTGTAAAGGAAAAAAATATTTGGGCAGGATACCAAAGGTAACAGAATCTCACATAAGCAAGTCTGATGGAAGTAACTGGGGGTTCAGCATCTGCAGGGATGTGGCACTTAGAGAATCACTGAGCCATGTTTGGAGACAGGACTTTTTTACTTTTTCCTGTGTAAACTCAGGCAGAGACTTGTTTCTCATCTTTTTAAAAATGCCTCCTCATTATCCTGTTGTTCTTTTCACCAAAACAAATTGAATTTTCATGAGGCAACAAGCTGAGATTCCAGATCACGGAAAACCTCTGCTTAAAGGTACTTTTAGTAGAAGTGTTGCTGATAGACTTGTTATTTGAATCCTCCAAAAGACCCAGGAAGGAACCAGGCTTGTGAAACACTTATTAAAACCTCCCCTGCTGCCATCTGGTGCCAGGAGCAAGTAAATTACTGTAACTCTTCGAAGAGTACCACTTACCTCACTGATCTTCTGAAGCTACATCAGTTACATCAGCAGGCGTACTAGTGTCTCATCTCTCTACATTGTCCCTACTCCCTCCATTACTAGCCATTTGAAATGAGGCTCAAAATCTGAAGAGAAATGAAAACGTGGGGTGCAATTAGGAAGTTCTTGTCAGACAGTATGTTGCAGGAGGCTCAAGCTTTCCTTTTCAAAACAGTACAACCAAGTATCCATCTGCAGTAACTTGCATGCATGCAGCATGGGAAACAAACAGCAGCTAGAAATCCATGAACATATACAGAACTGTGACTGCTACGGGATCACAGAGACGTGATGGGATAGCTCACATGCCTGGAGTGCAGCCATGGATCAATACAAAAACACTAAAGGTAAAGAAGAAGGGTTGTGCTCTACACAAAAGAGCAGTTCAATTGCATGTACCATTGCCCTGTAATGGGTGATGGGCCAGCTGCAAGCTATGGGTAAGAATTGGAGGAGAGAAGCATGGGTAGCATCATTTGGAGTATCTTCTATGGGTCATCTGATGAATAAGAGGAAATAGATGAAGCATTTTTCAGACAACTAGAAGAAGTCACATGATTTCTGCAGTGGGTTGAGGACAATTTTTGCAACAGGTGATAAACAAGCCAGCTGTGGGAATCACTCTGATGAACCTCTTGAAAATAAGGAAGCATTTGTCAGGGGTTCGATGGCCAATGGTAGCACTGGCAGCCGTCACTGTGAAATGGTGAAGCTTTAGGTCCTGAGAGATGTGACCAAGACAAATAGCAGACGAGAAAGTTTCAATTCTGTAGGCATCCAAAAATGTATTACTGCTGTTGGATATGCTTGCCTTGACTATTGGAAATGCTGCAAACCACCACCTATTATGAGACCTGTTTTGAGTTCCTTACAACCTCACCACATTTTAGATGTTTCAGATTTTCCATGTCAAGCATCTGTCTCAGAGTAAGTTATCAACATTGCTAATATTTTGGAAAATTTCAGCAAAATCATTCCACTCTTTCCAAGAAGAGAATATCCTGGTTTGCTCATACTAAATTATTCTAGTAACTTATTCTATTGAGAAGTTCCAGTATGCCTGTGCTCTGGAACATTTTTTTGTCTGTATATAATATATACCTCATACTTTTCTAATTCATCCAAATCATAACTGGCCAAACCATAACCCTTCAGAAATCTCCCATTCTTATACATGGCCAGGTAATTATTTCTTGGAGTTTACTGGTTTAAATTGTTGAAAAGTCTGTATTTGCAAACTACCACATCCTCTCCCACCCCAGCTATCAATCTGCACATTTTCTCCAGCTGATAGATTATGTTCCAGCTCCAGGCCAGAAGGCAAAGCCTAACTAGCCCTGCAATTGCTCCATGTGGATCTAGATAAAGCTGAGGTTAAGCATTAGAACCAGAAACCTTTTTTCATAGTGTTCACAGTAATGGAGTTGCTGTTTCCTAGTACAGTGAGTGATCCTCAACTGCTCTCAGTTCAGATGCAGAAGTGAAGAGCTAAGGCTCGGAAACAAGAAAAGGAACAGAACAAACCAAGCAAGCTGACAGATTTGTATGAGGGGGTGGAAGAATCAGGGGGAAAGAACAAATTTTGCAGAATAGAGAAGCTGTAACTAAGAAATGAGGATAATATACTTGGAAAGATGAAAATGAACTGGAATAGACTTGAAATCCAGAGGGGAGATTGGACGGTGATGAAGAGTTGGAAGGGTAAAAGGAAGGAGAAAGTAGGAGGGAGAAGGATAAGACTGGGACTTAGGAACCAGAAGACAGAAAAACAGCCAAGTAAAGGAACTATTATAAGACACTAACAAAAA
>VZRW01008838.1:1350840-1361204 GCA_013398125.1 Aegotheles bennettii | reverse complement strand
CGGCGGGACCCGGACCCCGGCTCTGCCCTGCCCGCACCTGGGCCCGAGCACGGAGTGAGCCCGCCCCGAGCTCCCCCCTCACCCAGCCACTTCTCGCCTTCCTTTCCCCCCTCTCCCCTCGCTGCTTACACCGGACACAAGATGTGTTAAAAATGCTTCCCAGGGCAGTTACAGTTTGCTGGAGAACCAATGCACACTCCCCCCTCTCGGGGATAAAGCTTGAGAGGCCGTGGGAAAGCAGCAATAGTTTCTTGGAACCAACTTTTGTTAATTACAGCTCTTACTAATATAGAAACTCTGTGCCTAGCCATGTGTCTGCCCTTCCAGTGGCCCAGCCTCACTGCTTGAAAGCCCTCACCCACTTCCACACCTTCAAAACCCTGCCACTGAGCCCTAAACTTCACAGGTGTCCTATTCCCACAACCAAAACGAGCACTTCTGTTTACAAAATATCACTGTAAGTATGTCCAGAGGACCAAAGGGACAGCTTGGAGAGGGAGATGCAAGCTGTTGTCTCCACATGTATTCACACTGGAGCTTCTGGCCAAAAAAACATCCATTCAGTGAAAAAAAATCTGTTCTTCAGAGTGGCAGAAGGGACAAACAGTAAACAGGCAGACAGGGAGCTGCTTGTATGCTCTGGCTGCTCAGAGGACTTCTTTCTAAACCAGGTTACAACATCAGGAACAGGTGACAAAACAACTCAGAAAAAGGGCCCGGAAAGAGAAAGTATTTACAGTTTGAAGTATAAACAGCACAGAACAGTACAAACCAGATCTGTAATTAGGAAGAGGATCACGCAGTTGTTTGGTTCAGCTGCAGTCTGTGCTGGCTCACTGATTGGTATTGATACTGCAGAGGAAAGATTAAGCTTATTGTGTAAATCTGTAGCTGGAATGTACAAAGCACTCTGTGTGACACACACAACCATGCCCTTAAAGGAAAATAAATGAAAGACAGAGAAATGAAACATTTCAAACGTGCTGCTATGAAAAAGGCATCTCTGCAGCACAAGAAGAGATACAACCACTTCTGTTAATTATACCAGCTCATCCCAACCAGTCCAGAGCTTAGCAGGTCCTTTGGGGCACCTCCTTCAGAAAAACCTGAGCCAAGCTGGCATCCAAAGCGTGAAGCAATGTAGAATGACAGGATTTTTTGTGGGATAGAAGATGAACAGCTTTGGAAAAAGCAGCTTTGACGTTAAAAAACATGGCAGAGCAAGATAAAGGAGAGGTGTCACAAAGGGCTGCACAGAAGGCTTGAGTGGGCAAAGAATTTACGTTTCACAGTTTGAGTGCCACACTGACATCCAAAAAATGCTGTATTTAAAGTCCAATCTCACAGTGTTGATAGAAAAAAAAATCCTTACAACAAAGACAGATGGTGTCAATGATGTTGACAAACCTTTTCTTCACACCACTCTGATCCTTGGATCTATTTTTACTGTGCATTGAGCTTCAACATTTCACGGTCCATGAATTTCACTTGAATTTCCATTCTCGTGCATTACTTAGCTTGCTGTCTCTGGGAATGGGCTAGGTATCAAATAATTGTAAGCAAAAATATTCCCGAGTTTCTGCACAATATCACATTTTTTTTATAACGATCCATTAAATCTTAAAGTCTTTTTCATTCAGATGCTGTCCCTTCTTTCCAAAATGATCTATTTTCAGTGTTATATGAGGCAGCAACCTGCAACAATGTCATTATTGCTTAATGTCAACTCTTTCCCTTCCTCAGAAGAATTTTTTTTTCTTCTACAGTAACAAACTCACCTCTCCTTGGTTCACTTAGGCAGAGAGACAAAAGGAGACTGCCTCGGGAGTGACAGATAAGCATATTTTCAGCAGCTCTGGTATTTATGGCTGTATTTTCCTTTCCACGGTTCACAAACCAAAATAACAATCTTTTCCAGAGTGCAATTAAGGACTACATGTACACCAGGAGAACTCACAGTAAGCCTTACTACAAGAAAATTAATACTAGAGCCAGAAAGAAGGACCCAAACCACATTTTCTTAGTACAAGATTTTTTTTTTTCATATATTACAAAATTACAGCTTCCATAAAGAAGTAGAAAAATAGGAAATTATTTGGAAAGTGTTTGCAAAATACAAGCGCTTCCTCCAAAGGCATTAATTATCCAAACTACAGCACATAAACGATCCAAACATTCAGTGAACTACTGAGACGGTCCCACAATCAATGTGCTGAACACAGAGGCTGAAAAAAAATTGAAAAGTATGGTTTTTACTAAAGGTCTATCCCAAACTGGGGAACGCCAGGTCTCAGTTACCATTCTGGAATCCAGTTTCACTTGTGTCAGTATCATGTTCCTTAGGTAAGGGAAAAGGAGAAAAGAAAAAAAAAAAGAAGAATTTTAACAATAAGGTAGAAGTGCCAGATTTTTGTCTTAACTTGACTATTTGAGAAACAGGGAATACTTGTCAGTAGAAACAGCTGATCCGCCAATATGTTCCAGACAGACTTTGAAGCATCAAACTCACTACAAAGAATTATTTCAACCCAGTACTGCTTGTGAGTAACAATGCTGGTTACACATCCACACTGTGGCATTAGCCAGCACTGTGAGCATTCATGAGGGCTCACTGCTGTTACACAATGCACCGCTAATGAGCTCTATTTA
The DNA here is from genome assembly GCA_013398125.1 of Aegotheles bennettii. Taxonomy (NCBI): domain Eukaryota; kingdom Metazoa; phylum Chordata; class Aves; order Caprimulgiformes; family Aegothelidae; genus Aegotheles; species Aegotheles bennettii. Next base: position 1,358,555 of record VZRW01008838.1, on the reverse strand, counting down.
GCTGAAATTACCCAAACTACACTTGCAGGTCTTAATCCCCCAATTAAAATAAATGACAGACTTAATAAATTGAGCACTACATTCTGTAAAGATTAACAATTGTAAGTATTCTGAACCACACTTCACTGGTCTAATTTATTATACAACAAATGTCTTAACACATCACCTCCTGGCTCTGACAAATGTAGCTGCTACAAAGATCAATCAGCCCCAGCGCTGATACTACCGACCATCCACTGGTAATTCTGTTGTTAAAAGTACCTGATTCAGTTTCTTAAACTCAACCACTTGGAACAAGATGTGCTCCAGGATATATTTGGCATCTTGCTTCTCCTTTGGGAGTTTACTCGTTACTCCTAGGATATCGCCACATTTTCCTATGTAAAACTCCAGGTCATCATCAGTACCTAAACAAGCATCCCAAGGAAGAAGGCAGTTGAGTATCACACAGATCCAGATCAGCTGGGCAAAAACTCACTACAAATCTCTGCATTCTGGGAGGTTGAGTCCTATAACTAAGTCACCCACGATGTGCTCTTGCAGCTAGTACTTTCTCATCTCTTTAGATTTAGGGCATGTTTAGAATAACCTTAACATTTTAACTTCAAAGGATAAAAAAGATGTGAAATAAATCAGCAAGAGCGTACAAAGCAATTTATGCATTATCATAGGAAACACCAGGCAGAAACACAACAAAATGCCACGTAACAAACAAAATGCCATGGTACATAAAGTCATGTTATCAATTTCCAAGGCCTTCCAATTTTTTGGCCCAGGACGACAGCAGTGGATTTTCATAAAGGAGACCCATATTTTAAAATTAAATATAGCAACAATTTTCTCCAAAAACTTGGACTTAATACAGAAATGTGTAAATGATCAGGCTGCTCCACTTACATTTGTTTGTAATCTCTGCAAGACGAGCTTTCTCAGAGGCAAAAGTTTCATCCAAGTCAAACAGCTCCAGAGAGGTAGAAGGCAATTCTCTGAAAGCAGGTGGAAAAACCTTGAAGAGAAGAATTAGCACGGTTTATTGCCAAATACTTTTCTTATACTTTACAGATCTCCAAGACAACAGTTTTGGACTTGGATTTGACTTTTGACTTTTATAAAGCCAAAAGCAATTCCAACAGTACAGAGGTACACCTTTTTAAAAATTCAATTTATATTTTGTAAAAATAACTGAATATTCCCAAAGAGTTCAGTCACAAGTACACCAGAATTACTACCTACCACCACAACCAGACAGATTGCATTTGCAGTTTGTTTGCAGTTTTGCTCCATGAGACCCAGGTGATATCTGAGATAGCTGAGATACTAAGTTCACCATAACAGCTCACCTTGGAAACATATTCACATTAATTCTGGTAAGGGCAGTTTCTTTTTCATGCAGTCACCACTTCTGCAACAAGTTGGACCTGTGTTTTTGAAGAGCAATGCACAAGACACTACTTTCAGTTGCACTCCTGCAGCTGTCAGGATCCCAGTAACGTTTCCTCCACGGCCAAGGTAAAGAGGGATGGAGCCATGATGGCAAAATTCAGAGATACTCAAAGATACCTGCTTTTCTAAAGAAGATTAACGCTGCCACAGCTCGTGTTGTTGCTGCCAGCCCAAATCTCTGCTGGCAAAAGTCTGGCCAGCCCTTGCTGTAAAAGATCAATGCTTCACTTTCTACTTCCCCAAAGGCTATGGGAGATGGAATGAGAGAGGGACCAATGGGCTCCTCCCCGGGCAGCAGTCAGTGTATTACACACACCACTACTGCTTTCTGGAATACCATATTCTGCTTGCACAGTGGAGGCTGAACCAGCACAGGACTGAGAGCAGCTACTGGGCTGAGGGCTTATATACACATGGCATTCCAAGCTCCCTGGGAAGGTGTGTGGTACCAGATGCTACATTTTCAAGTAGTATTGATAAAAATTAAAAGCATAAATAAGACAGTCCCTGCAATGTATTCAGCTCCCAAGTGATGAATTACTACAGCATTTCTCACTTCTTTTTTTCCTTGAAAGAAATATGGAAATAACACACAGAGGTTTTACATGAAATGGAAGGGTTCTCCATGTCTGTATCAGCATGGAGATTACTCACAGCTGGCTGGAGGACAGCTAGTGGAGTCTCAAACTGAGGTTGAATGAGTTGGAGGGGCTCATGCTTCACATTCAGCTGTTCATAAGCTCTGCAGCACAGAAAAAGACAAAGTATTAGAGAAGAAATGATATAACAGCCATTTCCACTTAGACAATAAAGGCCATAGAGATGAATTTTTATGAAGACACCAGGGTCAACATTATGCACAGTCATAGCATTAAAAAAAAATGGGGTATCTAATTTTAGAAGGACCCCAGAGAACTACTATCAATAGTAACTGACTTCTACAGCAAGCAAATTAGTTAAAATTATGACAGAGAAGATGATAGGTGGATATGTAAGATTGTAAAAAAGAAGGAAGGCACATCTCAATTCTCCAAGCAAGTTTTAAAGGGATGAACGTGCATGAAGAAAAAGTGATCCAATTAAAAATGAGCAGACTTGGGATTTCAAAAACGTTTTTCAGGAAGTCCGTAACCAAAGGCTATTTTATAAAGATTTTTGTCATGGGGCAAAAAGGGAGATCCCACTATGAATTCACATCTAGCAAATGTACAAGAAATACAGAGTGTACAGAAGAGTGTTCACAACAGAGTGGAGTTTCATGGAATCTGTGTTCAGCCTGCTACTGTTCAACATGTTCATACATGATCTGGGTAACAGATGCACTGCGAGGGACAAAGCTGCTAGTGATACAAAACTGGGAAAACTGAGCAGCAGGTAAATCTCAAGACACAGGTACTGGGAAATGCAAAGATGAATGAAATGCAGCTTCAGTAAATGCCAAGTAATTCAAAAAGGGAAAAACAATCAGCTCTCAGAAAGTACCCAACATCACTGCAGATAGTTCTGGTAAAAACATCACTTCACTGCATCAGCAGTAGTCAGAAAAAGGGAAAAAACAAGTCAGAAACCACAGCTAAGACAAGAAGCAAGAGAAGTCATCACTGTCACACTGTAGAGATAAATCTTCTGGTATTTCCATATTCAGAATGCTGCCTACAGCTCAGCTGCTTCTGCATAAACAGCAAACACAGAACACACAATGGGAAAATAAATAAATAAATCACAGCTGCTGACTTGATAACCGAAGGGAGGGCAGTTGTATCCAGCTGATAAAGGGATGTATCAAACAGCTTCGTGAAGTCTCTTGGGTTCTCATCTCCCTCTTGCAGACAGACTCGCAGCTGCTCAGACAGTGCAGCTATATCTGGGAGCATGGTATAGTCTGAAATCTGAACACACACAGACACACACACCTATGATTTAAAAAGACCAAGCCATTGACATACTCTCTAGTTTATATCTCACCTAAAATATCATCTAGAAAGAATTCTTGACCAGGTGTGACCCTTTGAAGTGCAGTTTACTAGATTGGCAGACTGTGCCCGCTCTATTCTCTTAGCTGTAAAGCCACTACACATGGACGTTGTATCTGGATTTATGTTAATTCTTTCAAATTAAAAGAGACAGATTACTAGTCAACTGTGGAAGACTCTTACTCTCTTTATGCAGAGTATACAATTTTATCACATATGGTATTTGCATATAAAACCAGTGTTTGCCTACATCAGTTAAAAAACAACTAAAATTGATATACATACAGAAAATCTGCCTTCACTTCATGCATATTCCTCTCATCTGAGGGCTCAGAGTGAAGGGCAAACTTATTGAGTGAAGGGCAAACTTATTACGCTGGAGCAGCAAATGATCTCATAAACATGGGCAAACTGGAAAGAGACTTTGACAAATGAAATCTGATAATGAATAGCAGTTCAAGTCTGACAGAGATACAATGCCATTATTTTTTATGCCTAATCCATCTGTCTACCCAATCTCAGACCCTGAATAAAGGGTCTGCAACAACAGCATCCATCTAGCTGCAAACAATTTTGTGCTAAATACACTGTCTGCTAAAACTGATGCTACTAGATCACACTATTATTTACTTCCTTGTGGTGGATCTCTCTTACCTCAGGGTCCTCCATATCCATCTGGTTTAAATGGATATCTGATGTTGTGAGCCACTGGAAAAGCACATCCTGGAGAAAGGCAAAACTTAATTAACTTCAGGAGGGTTCAAGTAATCTTATATTATGCTTAAACATTCGTATTAAATCTAGTAAATAACATACCATGAAAAAGAAGAAGAAAATGGTTATTAAATCAAAGAATATCTAGGCAGAAAATACAAATTTTATTTGTATTTATATATGGAAGTGAAAAGTCATGGCAAGGAGTGTACTTTGTATGAGGTGCATACTTTGTATGAGGTGCATGCTTTGTATGAGGTGCATGCTTTGTATGAGGTGCATACTTTCAGGAACACCTCAGCAAGAAACTCCCCTTCTTACACATGACATTCCATCCCCCACTTTGGAAAGTGCATTACAATCTCCAGGTATCAGAAGCTATGTATGCAAAGGTTTATTATTCATCACTAGCCATAATCAAGCGCTAAAGAAGCTAAGAAAAAGTAGTGACCAAAAAAAACCCCCTACGAATATTTAAATATTAATAACAATAAAGTGGGAAAGCTTTTCAGACTCCTGTAACATAAATAATAAACTATATCTTTAAAAACTCCTACCTGTTAGTTCTGCTCAAACAAATTCCCTGGGATGTTAGTATTCTGTTAGAACCTCTATACTGAATCCATTTGCTCTAAGATGAAGCGAGTGAGCTTGGATTGCTTTGTAAGTGCTGTGAAGATCCACTAAGGTGCTTTTTTTCAAAAAACAAAAAAAAAAGAAGACAACAAACTTACCATGATTTTACCATTTTCTTCTTTATCTAAATATTGATCACTGAACATGTGGGAAGATCCCAGTGCTGCCATCTTTCCACCTTGACCCTGTCAACAAAGAACACAATATAGCAAAGCCATCCTTCCAAATCACTGTTTTAGAGACAATTGCTAATGCTAATTACAAAGTGATTTAAAGAAATAGGAAATTTTAGAATAAATAGTAGCAAAAGCAGTTTCAAACTTGGCAAGCTCACAGGAGCACAGCAGCATTCTAAGTGTATATGCTCCAAGGGCTCATAAATTTATTAAAAATACTGATCTGCACTTCATAAGAGAAGACAGACAACTGGCTGGCAATCAAAAAGCAAACCCCAGAGAACAGCATCAACAATAGCTGCACTTAGGTTATTTTTGCAGAAAAAAAGAACACTTTTTTCAATCAAGTAAAAAAGCATCAAGTGAAATGAATGCATTATTAACTTCCTGCGACCCATTCTTTGGTGTTCAGAATGTTAACTCTGAGGCCAGTGACACACATGCCTGTCAATATAGCACCTATTCATGCCAGGGAATGAAAAAAGTGTTTGGTAACTTTACTATTTGTAAGATAAAATGCAAAACATGAAGGTCATTATATTTTAATTCAACTAAATTAAAGATGCATAAAAAAGCATTCATGAAACATCTTTGGAATTACTTCCATGAGAACATCTATAAGAAATAGTAAGTTTCCAACAGAACAAGAAACCCTGTAATGCTCCCTGCACCGACTGTGGAACTCAGCATAATGTAACCATGAAGACTGCTGTAACAGATTTGAAGATACATCAAACAAAGCCCCAGTTTAACAAACTTCTGATGTTTCATACTCCATGTTTTGCAAGGTTTTAACCTGAATTCTAGCTGCTTCACCCACAATAGCATAACTGGGTACCATCCCCTGCTCTTACTTCCCATTCCTTCACTCTCTGTTGTTGTTCTTTACCACACCTCTTTTTCACTCCAAGAGATCCTGTTTTCCTTCCACCAAGTTTCTCCGCTCTGCTTGAGAGACAACCTCTGGCTCTGGCTTCACCTTCTACCCTTGTGCCTACAACGTCCTTGAGCTAGATAGGAAAAACTGAAGCCACCTACTTGACATTCATGTCACAGTATTGTAGCACAGGCAGAACTATCAGTGTGATGCACACTTGGTTTCCACTGCACAAACCTATTACACTTCAGTGGTCAAACTATGCAAAACACTTCATGAGAGGTGCAAGTTATATAGATTTCACTTACAGAGTAATTTAATTGTTGGAATTCTTAGAACAAAACACTCCACGCTGATTACATGAAGCACACGAGACCCCACATAAACAGGCAGAGGCTTGAAACAAGAACACCAGCCAGCAAGGCTATAATCCCAACAGAGTTAAGGCTTTATATAACTTAATGACTTATGTCGCAAAAAGACAACTCTACCATTAATGCAAATAATTTCAGTATTATCATGGGTGCAAAATCAGGCATGAGGCTATGGGTCCATTGGATCTACAGGCAAATATTGTGTAGGTGGAAGGATTTTATTGTATCTTACTCTGACAGCTGCAGATAAAATGCGAGCAGCAAGTGTACTCTTAAGTTCACTTCATGCTGCTGTATTGTCTTTGATTTACAGAGTTTATTTCAGCTGCAGCATGGGGGGATGAAATTGAGCAGCCTCTGAAAAAAAATTACTTTCCTAACAAAGATACCAAAAAACCCACAGTAGTGTTAGAAACTCATCCACATAGCAAAAATGTGTTAATGTGTTTACATTCACTAACAATATTCATCCTTTGTTTGTACCCATCAACTACTACTAGATTTTTTCATGAATTAACAGGGCTGGATGGGTAAGATAACATATAAATATCTACAGGACACAGTCCTCTTCCTTAACTCAATATGGCACATTTATGAAGTTAATTATAATCCTACTTACTAAATGATCACTAAAATAATGGGAAAAAATCTCAAACTTTAAAGAAGGCTAAAAATGTCCATCTGTCACCCAGACAAATGTATAATCTCTGCTGATCATTGAGTTAATTCTCTTCTGAACCCTGTGCAAAGCAGTTTTCCATAGACGGAGGCAGGAGTCCCTAGGCTCATCTGCAGTTTGTTGATGCATTAAAAATAGAAGAGGGTTTGTGTACGCCCAGGAAATACACTCACAATTTTTGTGTGGGGTCGGGGGGGGAATGCATGGTTTGTTACATGCAGAATCATACCTCATGCTGATAGAAAGCGAGAATGGGCCTGTTGAGTGGGAAGCAGACAGATCCTGTTGACAGAACAGCCACTGCTGGCTTCATCACATTCAGCGTGGCACCAAATGGGTACACAAAAGTGAGCACCCTGCAGGAAACACAGACACTCCCTAAGTACCTCTGTGTATCAGGCAGGCTGGACATACTTATAAAACTCAGTCTGTCTGCCTAAACTGCAAACTGTAGTTGTGCACTGGTGGTGGAATGCCAAGAGCATTGCTTCAAACATTCAGATCATTACAATGGCATGTCAGTGGCTGACACACCAGAAGGTTGTGCTGCCATTCAGCGAGACCTTGATAGGCTAGAGAGTTGGGCGGGAAGAAACTTAATGAAATTCAACAAGGGCAAGTGCAGAGTTTTGCATCTGGGGAAGAACAACACCATGCACCAGTACAGGCTGGGGGCTGACCTGCTGGAGAGCAGTGTAGGAGAAAGGAACCTGGGGGTCCTGGTGGACAGGAGGATGACCATGAGCCAGCAATGTGCCCTTGTGGCCAAGAAGGCCAATGGCATCCTGGGGTGCATTAGAAGGGGGGTGGTTAGTAGGTCAAGAGAGGTTCTCCTCCCCCTCT
>VZRW01008838.1:1326165-1346328 GCA_013398125.1 Aegotheles bennettii | reverse complement strand
TCTCTCGACCTACTGACCACCCCCCTTCTAATGCACCCCAGGATGCCATTGGCCTTCTTGGCCACAAGGGCACATTGCTGGCTCATGGTCACCCTCCTGTCCACCAGGACCCCCAGGTCCCTTTCTCCTACACTGCTCTCCAGCAGGTCAGCCCCCACCCACAGTTCCAGTGATTCCCTGCATGCAGCAGTGCTTGGGGTAAAACCCCTCAAGGCAGAGCCTGAAGCCACCCTGTGCCCCCCCCCCTCCAGCAGTCCCCAACACACAGGAGAGGTGAAGCACAGCAGTGGATGCACTTTAATATAAACCACACCGTGTTTCTGATGAATTCAGCATGTACAAGATAAAGTTTGATTAAAACAAATAAGTTGTTCCAGCACAAGCTTCCCAACAGTGTGAGCAGCACATGGCTTCCAGCAACCCCCCCCCTATCCCCATGGTGCACTTTGCATCTCTCACCACCCTTCCTCCTCCCTACTGCAACAGAACAAAGCAGCTTAAAAAAAAAGGTGGGGTGTGACATTGAATGAGAACACTAGCATTTAAATTAAGGCAGAATAAATAACTCCTACACCAGTGCAGGGGGTTTTAGGCACCCTCCCTGCTCCTGGCAGCAGTGTTGGTGCCTCAGGTGTGCCCTGCACAGGCTGTGACAGCAGCCCCAGAGGTTGCCCATAATGATTTTAATTTTGCCCACCCATTTTCTCTGGGATTTCCTCACACACACACACCAGCTCCTCCGTAAGAGCTTCTGTGTCCCCTCAGCAGCATCCCAATCCTGGACCAGAGGGAGATGATCCACTCACCTTGGGGAGGGACTGGCTGGCAGAGTCCTGGTTCAGGATTTACCAACCTGCAGCTGCAGTGTGAGCCCAGCTCAGCCCAGAACAAGTGACTTAAGTGGCACAGTTTGCTTAAAGGAAGGGAGACACTGCTCCTGGTAGTGTGAAGAGTTTCATGAAGACTTTCCCTCTCTGCTGGAGTGGGGGGCAAAGCAGTTGGACAGAGCTGGGCAGAGTTAGCTCCACCAAGAATAGAATAAAATCAAGTGGCCAGTTAGAGGGACACGGCTGTTGATGTGAATGATGGTATGCACCTCAACCATAAATACAACCACAGAGTGAATACAATTCTGCCAAGCAGCACAAGACACTCAGGGGGAAAATAACAGTAATCAGTGGCCTACTTTCCCTGCCAGGAGAACAGTCATTTAGAGGGAAATCCACCAAAACAGCAAAAGTTAAGAGCTCTGTTCCATCCCAGACAGTTAGTGTATTAGTCCCAGTTTCCTTAAACCATGAACAAAGGACAGTACCAATGCTTTCAAAAAAAAAAGAAAGAAACATAAAACCACATTCAGTTAAAAATCTGGCTTCTCAAAGCCCTTATAAAACCTAGATGTCCTCTTCAGTTGGTGCATAAGAAAATCCTAAAAATGCATCTGAGGCACTGGAGCTGCTGGCTGCTAGGTCAGGTGTGTGGGTGATGGAGGCAGAGATCGCTTCTTGGGTGAACTCTGGGTCAAAGTGTCGCAGATCAGCTGGACCAGCCTAAGCCAAGGAGCAGAGAAGCACATGGTCATTTCAAGTGAGCAGACCCCAACCAACCCCATTTGTATTCAGGTGGTCAACAGCTCTCCCAGAAGTGTCATCACCACTGCATTTGCAGCTCAACCTGCACTTAAGCATCCCCCAGCATCAACGTGAGACACCTGGAGAGGATTCCTTTTGTACCACTATAGAACAGATACCAACAGAAATCCCCACTTACCACATTGGGGTTAAATGGGGGAGTAATCCTCTTGTGATACAGGTCATCCCAGTTTATTGGGCTGAAGAATACATGGTTCTTTATCTCAAGCTGCACAGAAAGTGGGAGGAAAAAAGTCAATCTCCTGCCAACCCTCCTTTTTCCAGCACCTGCCAGCTGGTTTCATAGCATTAAATGGGTGAAGAAAGACTTGGAGCTATCACACACCCATGTAGGGCACATGTAGCAAGTCCTTAATACGTGATGGCCATGGTCCAGCAATCCCTTGAAGGGACATGACACATCACACATTGGTGTCCTAGCTTGCCACCACACCTTGAATCAGTGTTTCCCTTTAGAAACCCAGGTCAACCCTATATGCCCCTTTTCTAGGGGGCTGGAGGGACATCAGCATGCATAGAAAGCTTTTTTCAAGGCAGTGCTGTTACCATGAAAGAAAGGCTCAGAACAGAAAGGCTTCCTATCCATCCTCCTTCTGATCCTAATAGAGACAACCTACAAAGTCTGTCTTGGCACCCAGCCTCCTCTTCTGGTCCTTGTGAAGAAGTCCCTGGAGGATGTCACAAGCTGCCACAGTCTTGGTTCCTTGGATCTGGAGTGGCTTGTGCAGAATGTTGTCATACATCTGAGACACATCCCGGCTGTAAAAAGGAGGCTGATTTGAAAGAGAGGAGAAGCAGCCAGGTAAAACATGAGCTACCACAAGAAACCACACGTCACAGGTCAAAATGAGTCCTGAAGCAAGTAGATGAGGGAGACTTGTCATATCTCTGTTCAAAAGGGCAATGGTCTTACTGAACCAAGTAATTCAGGATTCAGTTGTCTGTGTCAGGTACTATGTGAGCACCAGACCAACCCCACACCACAACTATTGAAAATAAGTTCTCCATCATGTAGATGAAAACAGACAGCTTCCAAACTTACCAGTCCAAACAGCATTTCATAGAGGACTGCTCCAAGGCACCACCAGTCCACTGTCCTGTCATATGGCTGCTTCTTTAGCACCTCAGGTGCTAAGTACTGGGAAGAGTCAGAAGTAAATATTTGAGTCAAATTGTAAACCAAGGGCTTTGTCCACAGAAGTGAGCAAACCTGGCTGCAGTTCAAGCTGAGCAAATGCATTAGGAAGCACATCGATGCAGTTCCTACTGTGCTTTGATAGTCTCCCCACTTGCTTCAGAACAATGGGTTTGAAAGACACCTACCAAAACCCCCAAAGTGTTCTTCTGGGCTACAGAAGGTTCTCTTCTTATAGACGGCTTGTACAAGGATTTGCCACCCTCCACAACTCAGCCAGCAAACACATCCTGCACTGACACATCACACCTCTAAGAGGCTCCTGTGGTTTTGAGAAAGCTGCAGTTTTCAGTCCCAGTTCAAAGCAGTGAAACTACCAATAACCACCCAGGAGCAACAGGCAGGAGCTCAAGCAGCACATCGAGTCTGGTCTCGCCTAGGATTATCTGCATGTACCCATCAGGCTCCCTATCTAGGGCCAGAAAAAAACACATACCAAAAACTACAAAACAAAGGTCAAACATTCCTGCTTGGTTCGTGCTGTACTATTGCACAAGTGGGTCCCCACTGGAAGCTGGGGACTTCCACAAGGAAATCCCTGCCCACTTCTACTGAGCTTGAATACTGAAGGATACCTTGGTTATAGACCCTTCAAGCTACCTGAAGAAGGGCAGCAGGACAGGTGTATTACCACCTAGGCCAGAGTGCTACCAAAATCCCCAGCTCAGTAAGAAGTAGGAAAAAAGCCTCCAAGATGACAAATTGGAGATAGGTTTTGCTGAAACCTGTTAGAGGTGCATTGGAGAACAGGCGTTTCCTCCCCTCTGAGCAGTGTTCACATTCCTGAGGAGAGCATGGTCCTCTCCTCTGCACAGGGTATTTGGCAGCTCCTGCATACCAAGGACATGCAGAATAGCTCAGCTAGGTCCTGTGTATGTCAGTACCAGCAGGCTCCCTGTTCTGCAGCTCCAGGGTATTGGAACAGGTAAACAGCCTGCTCACAGGCTCCCAGGGTCAAGGTTGTCTCCACAGCCACCTGGAGCAGCTCCAGTTTCACAAGAGTGGCCATTTCCAAGTACAGGGATCCCTGGCAGCACAGCAAATTTAGAGTACAATTGGCTGTTACAGGTAGGACTGTCTCTGCAGAGTAGGGAAACCCTTATCTGATCTCCAGCTTCAGGCTGACAGCCTCAAAGAGCCCAAGATGGTCTAATTCACAGAGCCCATATTTTGAGATGCTGAACACCCATATAAGTCTCTGAAGGCTTTCAGCCCTCAGGTCACAACAAGATCTCAGCACATACCTCAGGAGTGCCACAAAAAGTAGAAGTTGTCTCCTCTTGCTCCATTCCTTCCTTGCAGAGTCCAAAGTCTGTTAGTACTATGTGTCCCTAGAAGAAGAAAGAAATTTCAGCTTGGCCCACTCTTTCTAGAGAAGAAACAGTATTTCCAAGCATTGGCCTTCACATCGCATCTCATGTGTATTTTAGTTCCTCCACTGGTCATATGCTTCCTCTCCCTCACTTTCTGAACATCTTATAGTATAAGTACAGGAGCCAATAGAGAAAGTCTAGATTTATTATTTTTTAATTTCTCTATAACTGCATAGGTATGAAGAGATCCAGCACTGCTGTGCTTTGCCACAGATTTCTCCTACAGCCCAGCTGATACAGCAGTCACCACCAGAGCAGCAGCAGTCACTGGCTCTTGGCACCCCTGATCCCCACCCACAAGTCAGGTCCCAGATTTTGGGAATGAGCTGAGAGGGCCCCAGAAGTGCAGTTCTGTAGAGGACAGGCTCAGTCCCTCTTGCAGGATCTGCACAACAATGTACTTGTGCAGTCATAGAAAACCCATGCAATGAAGTGAGCTATAGCCCAGCTTGCAGAACCATAGTCCTCTGTTTACAGTCCTGGTGATTTTAAAGCTGAAGGAAGGCAGCATGAACTGTGAATGTACCTGGCAATCTAGGAGGATGTTCTCAGGTTTTAGGTCCCTGCAAGACAGAAAGTGCTGTTTGAGCAGATTTGACCAGGTAAAAAAAACCCAATCTGAAACAGCATCAGCCAAGTACAGGAGCTCACAAAACTTCCCAACCCAGTTCATCAAGACCTTCCCAAAGTGCAGATTCCCATCATTGTATGTGGATACCCAGTGTATGCAAGCATGCAGAGACTGCTCTCATACAGGATCAGATATTAACCTGCATTCCCCTGTGTGTCTATGTGTAAATTGGGACCAAGAGGCAATTTCTTCCTTCCGCCATGTTTATTTTAGATCTTTTCACCCAACCATTCTCCTTCTCACTGTCAGGCTGGGAGTATTTATTGCCCAGCAGGTCTCAAGCAGACAGCACCCCTCTTGCAAAGTAAAATGCCAGCAGTGCACTGCCTTGTCTGGGGTAGGAGGTTCTTCAGCTACTCCAGCACTGCATTCTGCACTGCCCTCAAGGAAGCCCTTCCCCTCCCCAGCACTGCACACAGCCTGTCTGAGCAGGCTTGGTGCCCTTGCTCTCCCCAACAGGACACGTGCCTTACCTGTAAATGATGTTTAAGGAATGCAGGTACCCAACTGCACTTGCGACTTCTGCAGCATAGAACCGGGCCCGGGGCTCACGGAAGCAGCGTTCCCTTTGCAAGTGGAAGAAGAGCTACAAACAGATCTTAGCTAAATAACTGAAGGATATCTGGGAGCAAGCCTGAAAGGCAGCTACTCAGGTGAAAACAGATCTGCAGCAAGTGGCATGTGAACAGCACCAAATAAGCCCAAATCAAATGACTCACCTCTCCCCCATTTACATAGTCAAGCACAAAGTAAAGCTTCTCCGAGGTCTGGAAGGAGTAATGGAGTCCCACAAGGAAGGGGTGCTTGACGTTTTTCAGGAGCACGTTGCGCTCTGCCATGATGTGGTTTTGCTATCAAAAAGCAGGCAAGGTGTTAGAGTTTCAGGCAAGGGTCCAGTCCAGTCTGACATAGGGGCTCACTGCTGTTTTGAAACCAAATAGAAGCTGGGAGTTCTAGGGCGGGGGGTCAGCCCCAGAAAGGGAACCACTCTCTCCAATCTGATTCATCTCAGTTCTCCATTTTCCCATAGCACCAAGAAATCCGTGTTTAACACAAGGCTTGCAGAAGCAGCCAAGAAGAGCAGACATACCTCTTTTTTCTTTAGGATGGTTTTCTTATGCAAGACTTTCACAGCATAAAAAGTCCCATCACACTTGCGTTTGGCCAGGAGAACCTGCAACAGAAAGTTCTGGCCATGGGTTTCAGTCTCACCTTCTGCCACTTGGTTAGTGTTACCTCATTAGCTCAACACTCTTGAGTGATTATACACAGAGTACAGCTTTGGAGGGTCAGGTACAAAGTTTTAAAGACCAAGCTCCAGCCCACTGAGTTCCCAGCACTTTCTCATTGCCAGAATAAGGCACACAACATCTCCACATACATGTCCTACACACCCAATAGGAAGTAGTGTTGGAGCATTTGGGGATAGCCCCATTTAAAGTGCATCCTTGCTATCTCACAAGGTACAGATTTGTCTAGAGATCTTTTGCTAGCTGAACAAGTCTGAGGCTTATTTTGAATCAAGTTCTGCACCTCACCATCACCACCTTGAGCAGGAAACACCTCTCATCTCTGGGAGGCTGCAGGACAGCTCAAAGTAAGACTGAACTATGAAAACCTTATCTTGGTTCTCATCTGGTCTCAGTGCCACTCAGGCCAAACTCCTCCAGAGAAGTGCAAGCAAAGGACACTTCTTAGCAAGGAAGTCCCTTTCCAAGCTACCTCTAAAGAGCTACAGCCCACCTCTACAAATACACTTACTTTTCCAAAGCTTCCTTTGCCAATAACCTTCAGGAAGTCAAAGTCTGTTGGCTTGGCACTGTTGGGCAAGAATGAAACAAGTTAATGTTTCTGGGAGAGAAACACGTAACAGCAACACTACCAAAGCAGAGTTCCTTCTTGGAAACAAGAGTGTTTGTGAAAGGGATTAAAGGGCACTGGCCAGGTGACCCTCACACCCAGCCAGCTGTCAGCAAGCCGGGGTTTTGCACCCTGTATGTGGATGCACCCAGCAGAAGGTGAGCAATCTCTCAGCAACCCACTCACTGAACACAGCAGTGGGTGCAAGCATATGTGGGGACCAAGTGACACCCTTACAGGGGGCAGGGGACACGCACATAATGACAACAACAGAGTTTATCCCCATTTCTAGATAGAGAGATTATCAGGGAGCCAGCAGTGATGAAGATCTTCCCTTACTACCTCTGAGGAAAGGTGGAACAAGGGGCTGCAGATGTGGACAGCAGAGAATGATTATAACAGGGACCAGCTATAGCTGAATGTCTTGAAAGCTGGTACATTGGTGATACACATGGTATTAAAGGCCAAGTAATGCAATAGTTAGGACTTTTGTAGACACCACCCATATGAGACAGACAAACTGCATTTCCCTGCCAGATCTCTTCACTGCATGCTCCACACCCTACCTGGCTTCTGCAGGGAGCTTACTTTGGGTTAGCAGAAGGTCCAAGGTTGATGTTGTCAGCTGGTGTTGGAGGCTAGGGAGGATAACAATAAGCATTAGTCACAAGCACCTCACTGCAGGTTGTGCTTTCTCTTCCTCAGCACAGCATCCCTTTGAAAAGCACCCACCAGCAAAAGGCACAGTGGATGCCTTGGTGATCTAAGTGATAGGGAAAGGGAGGAGAGAGCAATAGCACAACTGGAGGCTGTACTAAGCTAGAATTGCATCCCACCCTTGCACAAAGAAAAAGAGTACCAAGAGACTACTTGGCTCCTGACTTGAGGCTTTCAAGACCTGCCGTGCTCCCACAGAAGAAAAGCACTGCATGGCTCAGTTGCTCACCATAGCACCAAGCCAAGGCCCTCTCCATGGCTTCTGCTAGGCAAGAGACCCCATGTACAGCTCCAAGACAGGAGCACTCCTGCAGCAGGACATCAGCATCCCCCCAACCCTTGCAGCCCCCCCCCACTCCTGTTAACCCCCAGAACTCCCAAGTCTGTAGCCTTGGAAGGGGCCTTAAGCACACCCAGCTCCACAGAGGTGCTCAGCCCTCTTCCCAGTGCCAAAGGAGTACATACACACAGTCTGATTCCTGCTCCTGCTCCCCAGGAATCTTCCCTTCCAGACTCTGGGAGCATTATGCCTTGTCCAAAAGACTATATAGGGCCTCTCCTTTTTCTCCACCCAGCACCACTCACAGGGACAGGGCAGCAGGAAGCCTCCCAGGTGGCTAGCACACAACCTCCTCCTTGCCTTTCTCCTACACGCACTGGTCCCTCTCCATCCCAAGGGTTAGGACTTGCTGTCTCAGAGCCACATTCTCACCTGGGTGCTTTTGTCCGGGCTTCGAGAACGATCCATTAAAAAAGCAACTCGTTCAGCACTTCGGAAGAGAAGAACCCAGCATTGAAGACAAAATCCAAGAGAAATAGGTTCACACCATTAACCTACCAGGGACCAACAGAGACCCCAGTGTGTGCTCCCCTCCACCACAGGAGGCCTTGGCTGAGCTCCACAGCTGCCCCCTTGGAAGCACAGCTACTCCTAAGGGGTGGGAGTAGTACTGGGGGAGGCAGGGGACAGTGGGGACATGCTGGCAGGAGATGGAGGGGTAAAAAGGGTTCCTGGGTACAGATGTGATTTGAACAAGCACATTAAATGCCACAGTTAGCCCTTATTTTACAGTAGCACAACTGGTCAGGGCATTGACACATAAAGACCAGCACAGCCCCAGCAGCAACACAGCTTGAGGGGCCAGACAAGGTCACAGCCCCCTGCCCATGGCCAGACTCATCTTGAGGCAGATGCAGCCCCCTCCCTGCCACACAGGGATGCTGCAGCACCCAGCCCTGCAACCACAACCCAAGGAGCGTCCCTGCAAGGCAGCCAGGAGAGTCCAGCACCATGTGCCATCCAGGCTGGCAGTAGTTAGAAGCTGTTGCCCTGGACCAGGGCAGACCAGGGCAGTCTGGGGCTGTTGACACTGCAGAGATGGGCTGGCCATGACAGCCAGGGCAGGCACAGAGAGCAGAGACATTAAAGCACAGGACTCTTAGCTACTCAGTGCAGCTGCTGCTGGGGCTGGAGAAGCTGGACTTTGACAACACTTGTTGGTTCAGACCCAACATGCTCAAGCATCACTGGGGAGGGATGGGTCCTGCCACCCCAGGGATTCCTCCCTTTTGTTTTAAGGGTTCCCCCATGCTCCTTGCAAAAGCCAGTATTAAAGAGGTGACAGAAGAAAAAAAAGCTCTGTACCCTTCTCCCCTACTCCAGAGCTTGGCCCATTCCCCCCTCAGCCCCACCAAACTCATACACCGCAGGGAGACTTTGAAGGCTCCCATCCCCCCAACCCCTTCTAAGAAGGGGGCCCAAAGATCCCACCATCCTCCCCCAGATCTCACCTGTGGGTGCTCCCCCTCTCCACCCTGGTGCATCGCCAGGCACAGACCCACAGCCATCCCCGAGCCCCCCTCCTCCGGATCTGGGCTGACCATGGCAGGAGATGCCGGGCAGCAGCGGGTGCTGGCAGCTGTCCCCAGGGACTGCCCACATCTGGCCGGTGCCAGCCAGCTCCATTCACCGCTGAGCCAGCGCAGGGGTTATCAGGCTGAGCTTTTAAAGGGCTCTCATCCCAGCGGGAGGATTTCGTACTCACTATAAGCAGAGCCTGGAGCCGGATGCCTTGATGGTTTGTCCTATCCTCTCCCGGCTGTGCTTGATGAGTTCTGCGAGCAAAGTTGAAGCACCGAAGCCGATTAGCTGGCGGCGTGATCACAAGTGCACAGAGGCACAGTTGTTCTTCACTGACCTTGCTCTTCTCTCCACAGCCACCCTCCTCCCCCTTCCACCCACATACCAAAATAACCAGGAAATTATAGGAACCAGGACAGCTCCCCTCCCACCCCAGCCAGGAGCCCTCAATAGCTCACAGGACAGGGATAAGTGACACAAAACGGACACCCTGTCCCATGGCAGAGGGGACTTGGGCTAAAGCACCACCGTTGAGCCTCCCTGAGCCACCCCTGGGTCCCCAGGAGGGATGAGGAGAGTGCTCACAAGGACGATGTTGTGCTGGGATACGTCACACACTTGGCACATCCACTGCCCCTTTCATTCAGGACTCGGCACATAATTAGGGACATGAATGAAACCTTTCAGCGCCCTGCAGGAGGTAAGCCAGCACACACACATCGCAGCAAGTAAGTGACTTGCCCCAGGACACACAGCCAGTGCCAGAAGCTGGGATTCCCACCAGAGAGCATCCCAGATGCTCAGCTGTGCAGGTGGTTGCCACCACCCATCATCATCACCTCCCCCTTTACAGAGAGGCAAAGTTCTGAGCCTGCTTCTCCTGGCACATGCTGAACAAGAGAAAAGCCTGAGAGACACAACCTGCATAGAGGAGTTCCTTGTTTTGCTTAGCAGTAGATAACACAAATATTCCAAGATGCTTTTTTACTCCCTGGCTCAGCTCTAGTTTTGCTATTGGAGGGAAAGAGAAAAAAAATCAAAACATTCTCAGAAACATACACTTCTTCCCTTCCCCCAAAAATAACATCTTTGTAGACACAAGGAAGTTGCCACCCTGGAATAGCTCTTCTACAGACCAAGGACTTGACAGCATCGACTGCCAGAGCCCATCTCCCTGGGCAAGGGGTTTGTAGGACAACAAGCTTTAAAGTAAACACAAGCTCATCTGGCTTCCCTTCCCACATGGGTCTCCAAATCTGGCAGGTTGCAGGACCTTCACTCTCCAGAGAGCCACTGAAACAGGCACTGCCAGCAGTGGTGGGACCAAGGTGCAGATCTGATGAGGAGCCAATAACCAGACGGTGGCTTTAGAGCCTCCAAATGGACAGAGAGGAGAAAGCAGGAATTTAAAGAAACACAAACCATTCAGTGAGTGAGCTTACAACATCAGGCTGGGCTGAGACCCTGACCTTGTCCAATACTTTGCCCTGAAGCAAGTAGGAGATCTTGTCCCAACAGGCACCCACCAGTAGGCACAGCATGCAGGCAGCACCCAGACAGATCCATCCCCATCTCCTCCCACTGGCCATAGTCCTCATTTCCCTGACAGTTTGGCTCTCCCTGGCTCACCGAGGTCTACTGAAGGTCATCCAATGCCTGCCTCAGGGCTGTGTCTGTCCCACAGGCTGCTAGACAGGCTGGCCAGATAGCATGGTCACAGCAGAGGGACAGGAGCCCTGCTTGTCTCAGAGCAGGCAACACTCCCTCAAGGCTCAGTGCCAGGGAGGAGGCAGGCACAGGGGATGGCCAGTGCACGCCCGTGTGTGGGGAACAAGTCCCAAGCTGCAAATGACAACAGTAGATAGAGGAGTGGGGGCTCCTCCCCCTTGCTCAGGAGCCTCTCCCCAGAGCAACCCAACCAAGCCCACACAGTTTAACAGCTTGGTCCTGCTCCATACACATGGCTCCATCAGGCCATGCAGTCTGTTGCCATCAAGCCTGAACCCCCACAAGCTTGGGTTTTACCCCAGGGTCAGCTTGCTGCTCCTGACACTGTTCTGATCCCAGACTTGGGGGAAATCATGACTCGGGCACAAGTGAACACATCACAGCTTGGGCATCTTGGGGAGCACATGGGCAAGCCACAGAAACACATCCATCTGGCTCAGAGGTACTTGCTGGCACTGCAGGGTGCAGTACAAGTATCCAGCTTGCTCTGAGGGGCTTGGACAAGGCTGCTTCAGCAAGGTCTGCACAGGCTGCAGCTGGGCAGGATCATCACTGCTGAGCAAGGGCTGTGCACCTCTTCCAGGGCTGCAGCCTGGCAGTCCATTCATGCTGTCCTCCATTAGCCCCATTCTGCTCCACTGCTGCTTTTCTGGAAGTAGAGCTACTCAACAAGTCCCTTCTGACCAAGGGCAACGTTTTCCAACTAGCTATTTCCTTACATGTACTTGCCCTGAGCCAAGAGCTCTCTGCACTGAAGTACCATGCACATTTCAAGGATAATTACGTCCCCATGCCATATCTGGCTCAGAGCCACCTTCCCCAGCCCAAGCTCACCTTCAAAGCCAGGTCAGTTTCTGCTTTAAAATCTCCTGAGCAGTCAAACAGGCTTTTCTTTATCACTAACAAACTCTACCCTCCCAAAGCACAAAGATTTCCTGAGCACACACACGAGGAACAACAGGATCAGAAATAGGTCACGAAGATACACTGGAATCCTTGGTTATACATGCCCGGCTGCATCCCTCCTCAGTCCTGCTGGGGGATATTCCAGGCACAGCCAAGGCCACAGAGAGCAGCAGCAAGCAAGGCTCAGAGTTTCCAGACATGGTGTGACTATTACACACCAGGAACACAAACCTCTGCACCCCAAACCTCTCTCCTCAAAGCCCATTGCACCCCAGTAGCCACACCAGAGGCATCCCCCAGGCAGCAGCACCCACTCACACAACACAGAGCTGCTACTTACAAGTTGGAGCAGTTACTGCAGCTAAATCTCCCCCCACCAAACATCCCTCAGTAACATACGCTTTCCTCCCAGCACAGCACAAGCAGCTCCCTCTTCCTTCAACAGTTCTGCCAGCAGTGACCCACATTCCCATGCTAGCCCAGCATTATTTGCTACAAACACATTACTAATGCAACACATACCTTTCACGGAGAGGCAACCTCATAGACTCGTCATCTGCAGGCTGCCTCCCACCCTCTTCCTTGATGTCACTGCTCTCAGCATCCTTTCCTACCTAACCTAGATTGCAAACCCCTCGAAGCAAGTGCCTCGTCCTCTCCTGCCCTGGGAAAGGCTAGCAGGAAGGATGGAGAGGCAAGGAGGCTTGGCACACTGTCACTGGGCCAGCAGGCAATATGTTTGAAAGAAGCACAGGATTTGGAGGGGCAGGGTTGAGAGAAGAGCACCTAAGGCAGCTCACAGCTTTCATCCAGCACAGGGGCTGCACGCAGCATAAGGGGGAGATGCCCCAGTTTCAGCTCAGAGAAGGAGCACAGGGGGAGATGGGAAGGAGGACTCCAGCAAACACAAGCTTTTACTGGCAAAAAGCAAGCAGCCCAAGCTTTTCCCTGCTACGGATCGAAAAGATAGCTCCAGGCCAGCACTGAGCTCCACTTTCATTCCCTTTGAGATGCTACAGCACACAGCAAGTCTAGGAAGAGGCTGAGAAAGACTTTAAAGGACTTCTGCACTTGGGGAAGCTTTCTTGGCTGTCCTTTGCAAAGCTCCTGGCTTGTCCAGTTTTCTCTTGAAGGTCCTCTCCCCTGTGCCCCAGGGACACTGCAAACCGGAGCAGGAACCCCAGCCAAGCAGCCCCAAAGCCCTGACTCTGAGCAAGCCAGAGCCCACAAACAGCCCTCCATACTTGAGAGGAAAACTATATGCAGAGCTGGAAGAAAACAGCAGGTGGCTAAAGCTTGCAGCATTTTACAAAACATAATCCCATGAAAAGAGAGAACACAGCATCAAACACACCTGGGAGCACATCCACCAGCAGAGGCTGTGTCCTGAAGCACGGGAAGCAATCTGCAGCCAGCGAGCACAGAGACCCCTCGCTCCCCACACTGTCCATCCCTGCACCAACCCACCCTGCCCCTGACTGCCCCGGCAGAGTAGAAGCCCCAGACCCTTTCCTAACACTCAGAGGAGAGTAACTTTGTGTCCTGCAGCAGTTCATTTAGCCCACAAACCCCCCCACCTCCTCAGGGTGATCAAGCCACTGCTGCTGACTCCCTGCAGCCCTTTAAAGACAGCAGGAAATTCTGATCAGCTGCAAAAAATGAAGAGACACCTGCTAGGTGTACCAAAGGGTTGAGGATTCAGGTGGGGATGGGAGTTTTGGATGAGGAGGGAAGGGTGGAGCTGGTGGGTAGGAGCCAATTGCATCCCTGCCAGCACCTCAGGTGTTCAGAATTATTTTCTCCACGTTAGTAATCTGGAAATGTGTCCACTGTCCTGTGGTTTGGAGGAAGGTCAAAACTGTCGTTTGGTTCAGGTGAAACCCAGAAGAAGCTGCTCCTTCCAGTGTCCTCCACTGACCCAGGAAGACTGCAGCCCAGGGCAGCCAGACCGGTGCTCTGCAGCAGGTTAAATGCAAACATAAACAAGTGTGGAGGGGAAGACCTGGTGTCAGACGTGGTTTGAGAGAATAGAGACTAAGCTCTGAGCAAAAGGAGACATTAGAGAAGGGTTAGTGTCTTCTCTTTTGCTTCATTAAAAATAAAGCAATCACTTTTTGCTACCATGGTAATTTCCTATAAAATCTCCCTGAGTGCAGCTGCAGCAGTGGCAAATCCAACCTCCCCAGGGGAGCAGAGGGGCTGCTCCCCACAGGGCAAGCCCCTTCCCCCAAAATACAGCTACCAGGATGAAAACATCTAAAACATCTCATGCTTCATTGCCATGTGCAAGGATAGAGAGGAAGCAGTGTGCTGCTGGAAATACTGTTCTCTCTCGGGACAGAGCCTGAACTTTTTGCTCAGCCAATGTCCTTGCACACAAGCCCCTCGCCGTCCCCAGGGGGGTCAGTGCCACCATACCAGCCAGGAGCATTACCCTTCGTCTTCCCCAGGGCAGTGGAGGAGGGCTCCATCCGGGCCACGTACATAAAGCCAGCCGAAATAATCCCTTCTCCTTACTGCTGCTCAGCCAGCAGCTCCGGACGTCCTGGGGAAGCAGAGCCGACGTTCCTCCGGCTGCAAAGGCGAAGGGCAAGGGAGTCAGAGGAGAAACAAGCCCTCGGGGTGCAGTGCTGGCTGCTTGCCAGCTGGGCATGGCTCCGGGATGCAGGTCCAGTTCCCTGACCCTTGTCTGGCCAGCACCCACCAGCACTCAGACTGGTGGGGATTGGGGTGCTCAGGTCACTCTGGGCTCTGCCACCGCTCCGCTGTCCTTGTTTGCACTCCTCTGGAAAGTGCTTTGGGACTGGCAGAAGGAGGGCACTGGAAGAGAGCTGAGTGGTACTGGTTGGCTGTTTGACTTCTATACAACAGAAGAAATTTACCCTACACCTGTTAAATTCAGGTTTCTGCTCTCAGGAGGCCACATCCAGCAGCAGCTCTTGCCTCTTGCCCACAGTGGGACACATCAATGCCACGCTGAAGGGGCTGCTGGACGTGGGAGTGCTTGCAGGACACATACATTATCTAGGCAGGCAGGCACACATCCTTACAGGTGCTGCAGGCATGGCTGTGCACCTCTTTCACCCAGACTGGGCTTGGCCCATACCCCTGCCCAGCACCCACAGGCTCCTAAGCACGATTAAACAATTCCAGTAAAGCTGGAGATCTGCTGGCGTTGGTGTTGGGTTGTGCCAGCATTGATGCTCTTCTGTGTGGGGGTGGTGTTTCCCTGCCCTTCAGAGCACATCTGTGCCAGGGAAACCTCTGGCTGGACCTGGGTCCAGAGGTGATGAGCAGCTCTTGAGTGATTTAACCCCTTCTGTGCATGTCTTCTGTCTGGGCAGGGCTGGGTCAGACCATGGTGGGAAAATCAGGCAAAGTGGGAACAAGCCCTGGCCATGAAAAGATGATTTTTCAGTTGCACTGGCACCACCCAAAGCCCCTGGACACCCAAGGGCGCAAAGCTGCCTTCACTTCCCCAAGCCTTATATAGGGTGGGGGGCTGCATGGCCTCTCAAGCTGCAATGGCTGGTCCTGGTCCCCCCTTGGCTGGTGCCACTCGTCCCACAGAAGCCACATTTCAGCTTCTCTAGGGCAAGACACAGCCAGTGAACAACAGGTCCAGCATGTTGCCTCTACACAGAGAATTATAGAATATTTTATATGCTATACATATATGCTATTTTATAGGTGAAGGTGTATTATCTTAATCTCCCTATTTGCAATATCCATAGCCATAATCATAAAAGTATCACTGAAGCGGAACCACACAATCCAGAGCAATTGGAATTGCAGGGAAAGGTCCAGATAAGCTTAAAACAAACACTTCTCTAGAGAGCACAAAGCAAGTTTCCATCGACCTGCAGTGAAAGGTGACCTAAAATGTTTGGCTACTCCGTTATCTCTGTTGGATAAGGAATAGGATAGGGACAGGATATTCTTTAAAAGGTCTTGGTCTGCTTCTTCATCTTAAGAGGAAAGATCAAACACACTTTTGGTGACCAGTGGAGTTCTTTAAAAGAGTTGGAGGGGTGGGGGGGGTCCCTTTACATTTTTCTTTTAGCTTCAAAAATCCAAAACTCTGCCTCAGGCATTGCCCTTGATCCGCTGAGGAATCCCATATGGGTGCTGGGAAGTTTCCCATGTTTTGGTGAAAGGAGCCAAGAGGAGGCCTCTTGGAATCAGGTTTTTAATCCAAAGGGCAGCTAAAGTGGGTTTGAGCAATGCTTGCAACTTTCTGTGCCTCTGTTTCTGCAAATATGAAAGTGGCAGAACGTTACTGAACTCTTGTAAAGCCTTTACCTGTTTGGAGGAATAAATGCCTGACACTGTCATTGCCATTAAATTAGTTGGCTGGGATTTTCTTGCTTCCAAGTAGTTTTTAAGCAGAGGCACAGTCTCATTAAATAAACAACATGAAGTTGGGAGCAGCCTGACTGTAAGCAACACAGCTGCCTAAGCCTGTGCTCAGGGAAGGTGCAATTCTTCTGCTTGCTGTCCTCTGCTCCCCAGCAGGACTGCAGGACACATGACAGCCTATGTGTTAGAGCCTTTCCTAAAAAGAAACAACTGTTTGCTGGGGTCGAGCACCTTGTTTCTCCTGCAGCACAGTCAGTCTGACACAGGGGACATGCTCAGGGCCACCACCCCCTGCTCGAGCCCTGCGTGTGACCAGCCTGGCAGGGACAAGGGCAGAGAGGCAGCTTCCTGGCCGGATTGAGCAGGGCTCAGCAGCTTGGAGACAGCTCAGAGAGCCTGAGAACAGGCCCCTTGGTGCTGGCACAGTGCTGGGTTTGTTTGGAAAGCTCGTGGGCAAAGCGTCCCTGGGAATGCCTCCCTCTGCCCTGCTCCATCCCTGATCCCATGAGCTGCTGACTCCATCTCCACTGCATGGGATCCAGGTCTTCACCCCTTTTATCCACATGCAAAACCTGGGAGACAACTGGTGCTGGCATGGCCGGTGATTGTCTCCAGCAGAGTTATATTTAGTGGTTCCAGCAGGCAGCCCAGTCCAAGCTGGGCCAAGGGCTGCTCAAGGCATTTTCAGGAGCCATTGAGCCCCTGTGCAGGAACAGCAGCTCTGCTTAAATCTGCTGAGCCCATCTCTGTGCCCCTGCTCTGTGTGTCCCTGTCCTGCTGGTGAGGGGCTGGGGATGTCTCATTAGAGAACACCAGACACAGCACCCCTGAGCTTCGCCAGGCTCATCCTGGCCACCAGGACGCAGCCTGAGAGACCACAGCCAAAATGAGCTGAAATTTCTGGTCCAAACTTCACCCTTCTGGTGCTGGCTGCCAAAGTCCAGTGCAGCCAAAGTCTCCTTTCCCTGTGCAGGTGGCTCAGGGACATGGGGACACATACGGTCGGTCACCAGCTGCCTCTGCTGATCTACCAGCTCCTGAAATTGCCCAGGGTCAGAAACACTTGTGGGTGCTCCCCATGGGACCTCACCCGGGGAGGTGAGCTGGTGTGGGACTGCAGACACAAGCAGGGTGATAGAAGCTCCTCGTGATGAAATTTTCCCAGAGGAGGCACAGTTAATGCAAGAAACCTTTCCACCTAGTACATTATTTCCAAAGGGAGCAAGGAGGCTGCTCATCTCCTCTCTGGATTCCTCCGCAGCTGGGAGACAAACCCAGTGCTGGAAATCAAACCCCACCACTTCCAGCTGAGCCAGACCCGGGGAACAGCCGGGTCCCTGGCAGCAAAGGCCCCTTCATGAAAACCTCTGCTCCTATGAAACAGGTTCTGGACCTCATTCCGAGAAGGGAAAGTCACGACGATCCCAGAGAAAGTAAATTGGCATTACCTGCAGAGAGCGAGGCGTGGGGAGCTGGGCTGCTGGGCTCCGGCGGGCACTGCCACGCTCCAGCTGTGCCAAGCAGCGTGTGCCGCTCTCCCTCCAGCTGTTTTTATTTTGGCGACTCGGTCTGAAGGTCAAAGGAAAAGTCCGAGGGAGTGGCTTGTGGCAGGAAGTAAATGATTACCCTGTCACCACTCTCCGAGGGGATGGAGGCACTGGGAGCCGGGTTGGGAGAGGAAAATCCCTCCTTGGGGGGATTAGAGGGCAGCTCGCCGGCAGGGAAGTGCAAAGGGTCAGAACAAAGTGCTCTGTTCACCGGAGGCTGAGCTGGGCCACGTGCCAGGTCCTAGCAGAGTTAGTGAGGCATGGATCACCTCCCAAACACCAGCAAGAGCTCCTGGAAGTGGACATGATCCATTGCAAGGAAGAAACTGGGCAAGGTGGAACCTCGTCCCCTGGCTCCACTGCATCTGGGGCAGGAGATGCAGGGGCTTTTACATGCTTGAACTCTGCAGGCGTGGCAGTCCTACAACCACACTTCTGCCTCCTGCGTGACCCTCCCCGGCTCCACGCTCCCCATCCTGGGCCACATGTACACAGGACCAACCACCTGGGCAGCTGATAAGGACCAAGCCCCATGGGCACATCAGAACAGAAGCCAGAGGAGCCCTCTTGGAGCCCTCACCTTGCTCTGGCTCCCACCGATGGTTCTGTTGGGTGGCACAGCTGTGCAGGTGCATGAGGATAACGGGCATTCGATCCTACCCTCATGTCTCAGGGAATGAACCCAAATAGAGGTCCCCATTGTACTTGAGGAACCATAAAAACACAGAGAGAAATAAATCTGTTCCCTGCTAGTGCAGAGAGGGCCTTTGTTTGTCTCGTTTTCAGAATGAGAAGGTTTAGAGGATTGCTGCAGCACATGACCAGAAGCTATGAAGCTGCAGACAAAAGCCATTTGGAGCAGAGCTCAGGCTTTGCCATCATGCTGGCTTTTCAGAATATTTCTGCTTTGTCCGAGTTAAACCTGCTGCTATTTTGGGTTTTATTTTGCTCACTCCACTGCATCCCCTGCTTTAAAGGCTGCACATCTCCCCCAACACCGGGTTCACGCGCGCTTTCCCTGGCATCAGCACAGCATCAAAATGTCTGCTGCGGCAGGCTGGAGGGGGCTGCCCGTGTTTCAAACCCAAGTCACAAGGGTTGCAACACAGCCACACTCATTCCAGCCACGGACAAGTTTGGAGGACAAAGCCTGGGTTTATGGCTCGGGCTTGCTGAGTGGGCTCCTTTCGCCAGCTCATCGCACGTCAGCCACGGGCGTGCGGCGTCACCCGGCAGAAACCCGGGGGAGAACGCTTGAGCAGAACTGACAGCAAGACAAAGCCCACTGGGGCTCTCTGGGTAATCATAGGCTTTGCCACAGCTAAAAATGACAGCAAGCCAGCTGCGGAGATGCCCTGTCATCCCTGGGACCCACACAGCCTGCTGCCAGGTGTCACAGGGGAGGCAGAAGAGCTTCGCAGGGTCTCTCTGGCCAGGAGTCATCCCCACTCCCCAGAAGCAGGGTCCTGGGGGGGCTGTGCCTGGGCAGGATGCGGGGATCTGAGGTGCCCTTGCAGGGGCTGAGGGCATGATCTGCTTGTGCTCCCCTGCTCTGCACCCTGAGGGGTGGCAGCAAGGAGCTCTCGGCTGCCCCAGCTTTCCCCTCGCTGTCACAAAAAAGGCACAAATCCTCTTACACCCCCAAATACACTCAAAAGCAGGAGCCATTTCTGTTCACAAGGGGGGAGGAAAAAAGCACTGAATTAGATTTAAAATCTCTGCAAAGTTAAAGCTCCATTAAATTGTTTTCATCAGCATGTGCCCTAAACCAGAGAACCTTTGGCCCCTGAAAAACACAAAGACGTGGGACAGGTTGGTCTGTGAGCATCCCGCCCCCACGCACAGGCAGCTGCCTGCCAGGAGGGACGAGCGAGCTGCGGTGCCGCTGCGGCATCGCCCTGTCCCGGGGCACCCCCCGGCTGCCTGCAACCCCAATGGGCACCACGGGGAGGAAAGGACCCTAAAAACACACCGGGCAAAGCAGATGCAAACCACAGATGTGCAGAGGAGAGTGTTAACCTGCCGGGGCTCCTCAGCTTTCCACTTACTCCCAGGATCCAAGGGGTATCTCAGCCCTGCACAAGGCAGGGAGAAGCTGGGCTGGATCTCCTCCCGTGCTGCTCCCTTCTCAGCGTCCTGAGGAGAAAACAGAGCTCAGGGCAGAAGAAAAAGCAGCAGGCACCCATGAAGGAGGAGCTCCTCGCACAGCTCCACCGGGCGGGCAGTCTCCCCGCATCCCGGGCGGGTCGCGGGTGCCGTCGGGTCGGGTCGCGCCGTCGGGCGAGGGCGCTGCGGAGCCGCCGCGGGACCGGGGCATCCTCGCAGCCGGCCCGG
>VZRW01008838.1:1240352-1319040 GCA_013398125.1 Aegotheles bennettii | reverse complement strand
GGTGGGGAGGAGGGGGGGGGGGTGCCGGAGCGCCTCTGTGCCCACTCCGTAACGCGGTTCTTATGCGGGGAAGCTCTGCCTTGGTGGAACCCCCCTCCCCGGGATCCCTCTGCCCCCGGGACGGCCGCTGGCTCCTGCCCCGCTTCCAGGAGAGGGAGAAAGAGACTTTCCGCTGCAGCGGCTGGAGAAAAAAGGATCTCTTGAACTTCTACCGGCGGCTAAAACCGGGGATACAGCACGGAGGGTAAGGGGCGGGGGAGGAGGGGGAGAAGAGGGGACGAAGGGAGGAAAGAGGTAGAGAGGAAAGTGGAGCCCGGAGAGGTGGGAAGGGGGCTCGGGGCATTTACCTCTGCTTCCTTGCCCATCGTCGCCCGCAGCTCCGCCGGGCAGCGGGAGCGGAGCGGGCAGGGGGCGGGCGGACGGACGGACGGACGGAGGCAGCCGCGTCACTCCTGGGCTCCCCCTGACTCCCAATTAACCTAAGCAGGATAACGGTGTCAAACCTTATCCAAAGGTTAGCGGCTCTCAGGGGGGCGTTTGAGCTGCGGATCGTTTCAGACGAAGCTAAAAGGAGAGAGCGAAGCTGCACGGCTCCGCAGCCCTCCCCTCTGCCCGGGGCTGGCGCTGGGGGTTCCGGCACCCGCTGCTTTCTCTGCAGCCGCTCCCTGGGGCGGGCTGAGGGTCCTGTCCCCCCCTGAGCAACCCTGGGTGTGTGGAGCCCTGCTCCTGGGGGGAACAACTCGCTCAGAAACATCACCCCAACCCCTCCCATCCTCCCCAGGCAGCGGCAGATCAAGCCAGAGGAGCAGCTCTGCCTTATCTCCGCAGAGCAGGCTCACGGGGGTTGTGGCTGGGTCTTTTGATTAATAAACTGAGGGAAAAGAGCGATTCAGGCTTAAAAATCATTTAAATAAAGCTGGAAAGGCCAACCCCGAGTGGGGTGCTTTCCAACCCTCACCGACAGCCCCTCTCCAGCATGCTGTGGCAGTGACATGAAGGTGAGATCATCTGGGAGCAGGACAAGCATTGCTCTTAGTTCACTGCGCAATCAGGCTCCCAAACCCCAAATAATTTGATTTTTATGGGCTTTGGTGGTCTGCGAACTGCCTCAAACACACCATGCTGCAGATCTTGTCCATATGAAAAAGGTGACTTGCAGTTCCTGTGTGCTCAGCTTCATCCTCCTCTGTGCTCAGCTCCATCCTTCTCTGTAATACTCACAAAAAGCACTGATGTCTGAACGCAGATGTGTAACCCCCCTATTCCTGCTCAGCCTCCTTGCTTATACCACATTTCCCCACACCCCGAAAATCTGCTGCTAGACATCAAGAGCAGAGCTGCCAGCTGCAGAGATGGGAAGGCCAGGGAAGCACCTTCTGCACTAACCAGCCGAGAAGCTTCCCAGCCACCTCTGTCTAAGGACCAGCAGGTCAGCCCAGCCCAGCTCTAGGCGAAGTAGCCACCCCTCCCAGACATGTCCGTGTGTACCTAGAGATGTGATCTCAGCAGTCAGAAGTGGTCCACCTTGCTCCCAGCCGTTGCTAAAAGCACCTCCTGGGTTTATTGCCCAGGCTGTTACCATCCCAGCAGTATCCAAGATGCACAAGCTCATCCTCGGCTCTCGACCGTGAGTGGCTGCGCAGCACCGAGCTTCATCCCAGCTCTGCCTCGCCGTCCCCCCTCCGGCACCGCGCAGGGGAACTCTGACAGGATAATAAAGAGTTGCACAATATACTATAAAAAGGCAATTAGATAAACTGCTGGATTGGGACCAGCTCTTGTGACCTAGTTAATAGCTCTGGGAATTTCAGGAGGGTAGGGGAGGAAGCGGCATCGGTGTCAGTATGCGACACAGGGCCAGGGGGTTTTGGAGGGGAGGAAGGGCTGCGGGCTGCAGCACACACCCTGGAAACACCCTGTGAAAGCAGCCTCAGCACAGCATAGCAAACATCCCTGCCTTGGGTCACACCTTCTCCTTGCCCTTGTTTGGAGCTCGCCAGCATCATTTAGGGTATAAAGTGAAACGCTGCCTATGGAACCGGTTCCCACACAAGCTGCTCCTCGGGTCGTGCTCTGGATTTGAGGCTGGTGTGGTGTTCAAGACAAAGACAGCTGTGGCTGGAATGACAGACACTTTGCAGCGAGATAACCAGTGCAGGGTAAAATCCAAAAATTGAAGTCCCCAGGAGAAAGCCGCAATGGATGTGCCTGTTTTAGTTCATTTTTTTCCTGGATACAAAATGGCTGCCTAAATTATAGAGACATAAAACAAAGACAGGGCATATAAAGGCCTGGGAATATCATAATTTTAGATTAACATGTATTGCAGGAAGAAAATTCACCTGAAGGATACTTGAAAACTAAATAAAGAGGATTTGACCTCACTATTCCTAGAACAGACGACTTCTGATCTGTGATTTGGAGATGGTTTGTACATGAATTTTTGTGATTTTCATTTCTCAGGAGGGAAGAGCCCTGATAAACCATTATAATCTATAAACCAAAAATTCATTTGCAATTTGACCGTGACGTGTTCTCAAAAATATTCCCAGTAAATAGGAATTAAATTTAACTCATAGTTTGTCTTTATTGTTGACATAAAAATTAAGTGATATCCATTGGTTACTCGTGATGCCAAATTCCCAGCTCACTGCGCAAACAATATTGTTCCCACAAGCTTAACAGCATTTTCATCGACTTAATATATAAAGCTTCATCACTGTCAAATTAAATATTCATATATGTACATGCTCTTGTATTTCATAGGAAACGATTGTGGACCAGGGAAGGGAAGTGCATACTTCATACGTACCAACCTTTTTAAGGGCAACTTGCAAATCAAAAGCTCTCCTGCTACAGTTGTAGATTCTAAGTGCTGCTTTTCAAAATTACATTATGGTGCTCCCCAGTCCCCTTGGCTGTTTTCCCCCAGCATAATGTTATTTTTTTTAGTTTATTTTTTGTTTTTGTTTTTTTAATTATTCTTTGTGATTTTAAGTAAAATTGGAGCCAACTTGCCATGAAAGCACAAGCTGCAGAGAACTGAGCATTACCCTTAGCTACAGGCAGCAGCTGTGCCTGGCTCGCCCAGCCCATCCCAGCCTATTCCCGGACAGGGCAGGAATTAGGAGCCTGCCCGGGAGGCTGCATGCTCAGCCACTCAATTCGGTCAAGGGGCAAACACTTCTGATGTCCCCTGCTTTCTCTGCTGACCCCAGCCCTGCTCCCCCTGAGCACTCAGCTCCTCACACAGCAGCCTCTGGACCCAGCATCTGCTGCCTGGATCCGACCCATCTCCTCCTGTCCCGTACCTGCTCCTATCCTGGCTGGTAAATGGTGCTGCACAGCACGAACTGAAAGCTGCTCTAATGAATGGTGACTGGGCTGTACAGGAAATTTCTCCCCAAGCAGCCTGCGGTCAGATGATGCCCCAGTACTGGAGAGTTTTTATATAATCCATAGCTTCTTTTCCTCACGTGTTTTCTCTATTTTTTTTTCCCTTATTTTTATCTAAGCTGTGCAGGCTGTAAGGAAGGGCCTCTCAGAGCCGAGGGATGGTGCCAGCAGCCAGCTTGCCTTTGGGGTGTTTCTTGTCAGGAGGGCTCAATCTCAGCCAGCTCCATCCCCCATCTGCTCATTTCCCTTCTCCATTTTGTGTCCATTCCTGACAAAGGCAGGTTGACAATACAGACAGTGGCTCACATTTTTTATGAACATCTCCCAGTCCCATCCAACAGCCAAGACCAGCACACTGGGAAAACCTGGCCCCTGCTTTGTGATATTCCTGGCAACTCAGGTAAGGCTAACATGGAAGGCGGCAGGCACAGACTATCTTCCTTTAACAGGACCTTGCTCAGTATTTCAGAGTGACACAAACAGGGGACACCTAAGCCAGGGTTTGATGCTACGGGCAGAATTGCAGTCGGGTCTCTGAGCGCAGCCCCCGCATCTCTTCATGGAGCCTCGTGCACGGAGGCTGCTGTTTCCAGAGGCAGGATTTGGATGCGCAGCCCCTGTGTGCTGATAGCATCGATTAGATTTGGGTTGGGTTGTTTTTTCCAGAGTCCAAAAATAAAAGCCACATAAAGGATACAGTCAAAATGTGAGCTGAGAAAATGCCGCAGGAGGCTGCTACCAAAGGACAAAACTGGGCACGTCATTGCTCGATCCAGAGGGACAGACAGCTCAGCCTGCGTCTGCTGCTGGAGGGGATGAGACAGAAAACCTCACCTCATGCTGGTGTCTGCGAGTCCTCTGCATGCCCATGGTTACCTACCGAGACACCCAGGCTTGTGGGTGAGGACCGGACACTGCGCTCGACTCAGCTTCCTTTGCTCTGCAGTGCGGGCAGAGTCCTGCTCTTCAAAAAAATAATAAAATAAAACAAAGAAAAAAAAAGGTTGTTTTCTGCAGGAAGGCTTCATACACGCTGTTCTCTTTCATCCCACACGTACCAGGGTGAACACTGCAATGCACAGTGCTGGGAGAACACTGTACAGCCCCCAGAGGGTGAGAGCGCCTGACCAATGGCATAACTGAGGGTGCAAGGAAATATGATTTACCTATGTCTAACACAAGCTATAGAGAACCTGCTGATTCCTTACATGGCTCAAAGATATCAGCTATTTATGGTGTTTTAATTCGCTGTTGCATCCTGCCTCCACCAAGCGTCCAATCCTTGGTACACTGGAGCCACAGATCACCTCTGCAGAGATCTCTACAGAGATGTCCTCCGTGCTGGCTCCAGATCTGCTCACCAGGACAGCACGTGTTCCGTATGGACTAAATGTAGCATTTCTCTATAGTTTATAAAATACTCTGTGCACTTCAGAATAGGAAAACTGGGATGGGGTAATATTTATCATCCTTATGAGCCAGCGAGCAGTGAGCCATGCTGCAGGAGCATTCCCTGCCCAGAGGTACCAAAGGAGTCTGGCCAGGACCAGGGGGGCTCAGCATCAACCCCATATACAGAAGACATGGCCACTGCAGAGAGGCTTTACTTCTGATGTCTAATGTACAGAAAGAAAACAGGTCCTGGGACATGATTGAAATTATCCCTTGACAGGAGACAGTAAGGAGGGAACAGACCCTGAGCTGAAATCACAGCTGGAGCAGGGGATGTATTTTGTGTCACGCAGCAGCACACCCTTCAGCTGGACAGCTTGCACTGACCCACAGCAAATATTGCAGCAAAATAGAAATGTCACCTCTTATCAATGCTGAAAACCTCACAGAGATTCACTGCCAGGCTTTCTGGTGAGCTGCTCCACACCAGGGAGAGTCTGAAATGGGCCCAGGAGGGTGCAAGGTGCAGGCAGGGTGGTCCTCACCCAGGGGTCTGCTTGGCTGCTGCAGAGAGCCCAAGGTTGTCTGGTCAATGTGTGTTACAGGGACAACTTTTGTGCCCTTCCATCAATTTAGCTTAAGCCTTTGAATTAAGAGTGAAAAGCAAATGGGATTAAAAAAGTACTTACAGATAATAGTGCTCCCCCCTTCAAAAACACCAAATATGCACATATATATAAAAATGTACATACACAGAAATATATGTATTCATCCTGACATGTACCTCCTTGTGCTGCAAAACCAAGCAAAAATGCTCCTATTACCATTGAGAAACCAGAGAGAGCAAGAGCTCACACCGAGGGGATGATGAATCCCAGCCCCTGGCCCTGCCCAGAGCTGTTTTACAGCCACCACCCCAGCAGTGCCCAGGCTCTTCCCCGAGTGCCTGCACTGTGCTCCGGGAACAGTCGCGGGGGTGGCAGCACTGTTGTTCTGCTTTTCAGACACGAGAAATGGAGGTAATAAAAGACAGGTACAATGGGCACATACACATCTAACTCCCACCTTGCCCCCTGCAGAAAACTGCAGTTGAACACTCATTACATATATACGTTTTGGCCTAAATTTCTAGTACAAACACAATTTTTTTTACCCGACACCAGACATCACATCAACATCTCCACCCCAAGCCTGTGCCTTCATCACAGGAGCATCCCCTTTATGCTCTAGCCATTGGCCCCCATTCCTTTTTAAATGCCCTGCTCTTCCAGCCTGAAAACCCTTATTTTCTTTAAAAAAAAAAATATTTTTGGGGTTAGGCTGGGGTTTTTTGCATTTTCTTTTTACTGCATTGACCTTATTCTAGCCTTAAAAACCCATAAAAATCAGCAGCCCGGGGAAGCAGGGGTTGCACGGTGCCCTGCAGTACTCACTGTGCACCAAAGCAGCATTCCTGCCTGCTCTCACCAGCCTTGCCAAGGAGCAGAAGGCAGCAGCACAGGGCAACTGCCCGAGGCTCAGAGGTGGTCATGGTGAGTCCATGAATGCCCCAGCTGGGCTCACTGTGTTTGTGGCTCAGGAGCTTTCCAAAGCTGGTCAGGACCATGACCTCGTCCATGTCCTCGTGACTGGTGAACTGACCCAGGACTGGCTGTGGCTGCTGAACAGGGCACAGATTCACTCTCAGAGCATTTTTTTAGTGTCCATCATCCTGGATTTCTTGGAATGCTGCTAATTCTCAGGTGGTCAGGCTGGCTTGTGTGGTTTCCTTGGCACAGTCCCTGGAGGAGGAAACAATTTCCCAGGCCCTTTGACTCTTCAGTTCTGGAAAGCCCAAAGGGAAGGAGGGGTAGGAATTTATTGACTGCCCCATCTCTACAGGATCTTAAATGACGTCTCCATCACAGAACAGAATGAAAGGCAGAGACCCCAAAGTACTAAAGACCCAAAACCCTAAGTCCAAAAAGCAGAGCTTTGACTGACCAGTTTGTGCCACTATGGTCTGACCAGGTTAACCCTCCCGAGACTCAGGCTTGGCTGTTGTGCTGGGCTAACACTGAAACCCTGCTCTGGAAACACCTGAATTAATGCTGCCTTGGATTGGATCCGAACTGTTGTTGTCCTGGCAATGAATGACTCTGGGTATCACTCCTGCTCTGCATGGGGATCCAAGGGTCTCCAGCAAACACAATAACCAATCTTTTAGCCACCTTTATAACTTTTCATCCATTTGTACCTCAGTTTAGACCTCTGCAAATGCACACCAGAATATTCATTTTCACAGGGGAATCTTAAGCGTGGCCAGAGTGTTTAAACTTTGAAGAGAGGCAGCAGCCTATGAACTTGAAGTATTACTATTAAACAGAGAGTTCTCATAGTAAATCTTCCGGCATCATAACACTATCTTAATGGAAAAGTACTTCTTAAGCAATTTAATTAATTTGATTTATGAAAAAAGAAATTTGGAGAGTGTAAAACCTCAGGGAAGGAGCAGCAGGGAAGGAAGCTCTGTGATTACCTCCCCCTGCACAGACGTAAACTGTTGCTGAGACAAATTAACAATGAGACATAAAGTTACTATTTCTCTACAAAGCATATCAGAAAACAGAATGAAGTATGACTGCAAGCCTGAGAAAGAAGAGGGCTGTGTGGTCTGAGGGCAGGACTGTGATTCAGGAACTCTCTTCCAATATTAAACTACCTAATTTTTGGATTAACCTATTAATTAAACATGTTTTGGTGATTGCATGGGGTAGAAGATCCTCAGGACTTGTTCCTCAAGACTTGCAGGTGTCCTTAGACTTAGAGCTGAGCACTGAACCTGCTCAGTCTCTACAGGAGGAGCTGGCATCCTTGCTGTGTCAGAGGTCTGTGCCTGGGAAAGTTGGAGGCTTTGTTTTGCCAAAAACTCCGTTACATGGCACGAACCTCCGTGGGGAAGGGGCCACCTGGGATCTCAGACTCTACCAGTTTGTGCAGGAAAGCAGAGATTAAACTTTCTTGTTTCTATTTCAGTCACTGAAGCTTTGTCACCCTGGACAAATAATTTGAGCCCAGTTCAGCTCTCATCCCAAATGGCAACGGGACAGGATTGCCCAAGAGATAAACTAAAGGGTCCCACTTTCCACAGTCTGTCTAGGTTTAACTCTTCCTACTAACCAGGATGCCTTTCTGGTCATCTGATGCCAGATGTCCCTCAGATATTCCCTCTGACTCCGACACTGTCCCAGCAGAGCCCTCTGCAGGGATCTCCTCCTCACTCAACAGCTCTGCCTGGCTTCGCCACCAGCTGTGCTGGAGGCTTGTGCACATCCCAGTTCATCCTCACCCTTCCACTGTCCTTTCTTTTCTGCCCCAGGAGTTGTCATTCGTGATGCCCCTGCTCCTACCCCATGCGAAGTGACCCAAGTGATAATGCTAAACAAGGGGCCAAAGGTAACATTGACTTGCTCTCATTAACAGGTAATTACTGAGGGGTCTGAAGCTGTCAGAGCTGATAAATTGACATGAAAATATTCCTCATCTTCTTTCATTTTTGCAGTTTCACTCAGAACAGGGCTCTGCTCACAGGGTCCCAGTCTGGGAGGGTGGAGGTTGACCTCATAAGTCCCCCTATCATAGGCAAGACACCAGAAGTAGCACAGCCTCTTGCTCTGAGTCAAACCCAATATCTGCTCAGATCATCACCCACGGTTCCTCAGTTGAGTTTTCACCCAACAATCAAATCTTTTTCTGAGGGAACTCAATTTTTAAAATGACTTTCACATTAACCTTCACCACAGAGAGCCACCTAAAAGAGCAGTAGAACAGTCACCTTTGAAACCAGCTCCCAGAGCAACCCCGCAGCTGCTGTGTCACATCTCTCTGAGGCAACATGAGAGGCTACAGCAGCCAAAAAGTGACCATTACTGAAAGAAACTTCTTGAAAGCACAGTTCCAAAGCAGGGAGGAGTTCAGAGCAGGCAACTCCATGTTCCCAGGAGCTCAGGTGGTGCCCTGAAAGGAGACAAGGGTGTCTGCAGAGCCATGGCAGGGAAATAAGTCAATAATTGTGTAATCAGTGGCACATTACTTTTTTTAAATGAACCTGTAGGATGAGGATTTCCCCCCAGTGCCCTTCCTCTCTTTTTCCCA
This sequence comes from Aegotheles bennettii, assembly GCA_013398125.1. Lineage (NCBI taxonomy): Eukaryota > Metazoa > Chordata > Aves > Caprimulgiformes > Aegothelidae > Aegotheles > Aegotheles bennettii. Next base: position 1,310,118 of record VZRW01008838.1, on the reverse strand, counting down.
GACCTCATCTTTCACTTTGTCATGCAATTCCCCCTGGCCAGCTGCAGCCTGCCTCTCTCCCTTTTCCATTACACACTTGGCTGAGCCGAGGATGGAAGGGCCCCTGGATTCCAGCGAGAAGGTAATTAATTGACTTTCTGCTCTCGTTGCTATGCGGCAAAGGTGGAAGCTGCAGCAGCTACAGTTCATTTTTAATCCTGGAAGATTAGTCACAAATGGCATCATTATGGAGATGATCAGCTGCCCACAAGAACGGTGCTGGCTCGGCGAAGGGGTGCTGTCAGGATGAGATGGGCTGGGATGAAGAGACCAGGAGTTGTGAGTATCCCATCAGCCAGGTGTGAGTATTTGCAGCTCCTCTCCTGGGTAATATTTCCCCTTTTCATCCTAAACCTGTCCTAGCCCCCAGGTTGGGCAGAGATCAGCGCCACCGTCACTGGTGTCACCCCCAAGCTGCGCAATCCGGGTAGGAGGAAAAATGATATTATATTATATTATATCCACTTCCCCGTGCAATAGAACAGTGAATTCTACTAAAATTTGTTAGAAGATCATTTTTCAGCTCAAAATACTAAAAACTGTTCTGTAGCCAAGAAAGCAGGACCACTCAAGCACAGAAAATCACACATCTGCTGGAAATATGTTTGAATTTCTGCTCTAGACTCACACTGGAAACGAATTCCTCTCCTTTCAGCATCAATGAATAACTGCAAAAATGAACCATTTGCTACTGAAAGATTAACCCAGAGGGATGCTTCCATTCTAAGCTTTATAAAGTTTACAGTAAATCCAAGTAAGAACAATTGTTTTGTTAATTGTGCAAAAGAGCTGCTTATTCTTCAAGAGTTCTGCATTTGCCTGATGAATTTCACTGGAGTTGCTCTTCCCTCTCTGCTAAGTCACTGTTTAAGACCTTTCTCAGTGACTGTGTTCCAGATTCAAAGCAATTTGGTGAGGAAGGGGTACCCCCGGGGGGCAGGGGACTCACGGGCACACCAGTATCCCATGGCTGCCCCAAACCAACCTGGGCAGTGCCCTGAGCCTGCACCAGTGCCTCCCCTCCCGCAGCCAGGGGCAGGAAGGCTGGGTGGGCTCCTTTGCCAGACCTTACTCTCAAAATCCAAGGGGTTTATTTGGGCACACTCATCCAAGATCAGGGCTTCTCACTGTGCTGGAATTTGGGGAATTCAGCCCTGCTCCCCCAGGCAATCAGCTGCCCCTGGCAGCCCCCTCTGCCTGCCGGTGATCTCTCACTTCCCGCACCACGCCGCCTCCAGCCCCGCTGGACCCGGTGTGATATTTGCCTGAGAAGGTCAGCAGCAGAACAAATATTTGCCCTTCCTGTGTCTCATTCAGGGCTTTAGAAGAATTAGTTTTATTTTATGATCAAAACCTGTATCTCTCTCTCTTTTTTTTTTCTGGTTCCTTGTAACTCGGGGATGATTTCCTTAGGTTTTTGGTTAGTGCCAATGCCAGTTTGCTGGCACACACACACAATCTTTCCAGGCTCCAACTCTGTGCCTTAGTAATAGCACAGGAAAGCATTATTTTAACCCAATATCTCTGGATGTCAGCATCAGCCTAAGATTTGAGCCCTATACACAGCTTTGATGGCCTGAAATAGAAGCAAACCTGCTTAAGCAGCTATAGATGCCATGAGCTATTGAGGCCATGGTCTAATGGTCCAATGGTCAGGAATATGATGGGATAAAGGTTGGATTTGATGACCCTGGAGCTCCCTTCCAACCATAATGACTCTATGATTCTATGCCCCATGGTGCACCAGCACAAGCCAAGACAATGACAATGTTATGACCAAGGCGTGAGAGATGTCAGGTTAGACCAAAGAAGAGGTCATGCTATGGACAGACACTCACAGTAAGCAGGTTAGTACAGCAGAGTAATTACCACACACCACCCAGACCTCAGCTGTGTAGGTACCCTAGCCTCTTCCTCTTGTTCAACAAAACTTGTTAGCACCAAACATCACCACTGTAGACCTGATGGTTCAAAAACACCTGAAGGTACCTTCAAGCTACCCTATATGGCACTCTGCAGGATGGTCTTGACATGGGCCCAGACCCCACACTCATATCAATAACCACAGAAGGGCTTTTTCTACTTGTGTGCCTTGTCCTCAACTCTGGGCTCAGCCTCTTCCATTCACCAGTGGCCTGAGACTCACTCACCTGTGGATGGGGGCTAATGTCTGGTCAACCTCCATAGCTCTGTGTGAGGAGTGTTCAGGGGCTTACTGTGGAACGTGGCGAGGGAGGATGGAGGGAGGGTTTACTAGCCATGAGGTGAAATCTGGAAACAAAGCAGAGATCCTCTTCTTGCTTCTGGTCAGGGCCATCACCAAATTCCGACGCCTGTAAAAGCACAAGGCTGGCTCCCCTGTCAGCTGCCCAGGAGAGCCATCTCATTTCACCGAGGTGGCAATTGCTCTCCTGCACAGCCCTGAGCACAGACATCACCCGCAGGGAGCTGTGGAGGGGTCTCAGCTGCACCAACACCAGGAGTAAAAGCACATTGTGGAAGGTGTCATTTACAGCACACAGCTGGGTCAAGGTGAAGATTCATTTTCACCATTCTGAAATCACTGCAAAACCTAAAAGGAATCCCTTTGACTGTTCTCTGAGCACTGTGAAGTGCCTTCCTCACCCCTACGTGGTGTTTACTCTGAAGCTTAATGAAGGTGACCTGTGTGTCCCTGTTACTGCAAACAGCTGTTTTCCTGTGACCCTCACAAGCCACGTGGCTCTATGATCAGTGGCACAGCAGCGTGGAGGTGTGCAGACAGCAGGAGCATCCCAGGAAGCTGCCTTCAGATGTTCCCAACCCCCCTTTTCCTCACTGTGTCTAAGCTTGGATTGTCACTGGCATTAATACACTTACCTGTGCGATAGCTGTGCTTCCCCTTCTCCTCCCCAGCAGCCTGCTATCAGAAACCAGAACACAGCTCTGAGGCGCTCTCTAGGGTGATATTAAAGAAAGTTCAAAGCTGAAACATGTTTTACCATTTGAACATCCAACATCTCACACAGATTTCATCAGCTCTGAGTTTACAACCCACTGTACGTTTCCTGTGCTTGAACAGGCACACTGGGAGTTGTGGTTTGCATCCAGCTGAAGAACCCGTGCACGGTGAGGCTGGGGAGCTGCTCTATGATGCCTCTAATATGGGATTTGCATCAGCAAAAAATGATGCCTGAGGTTGTAGGGAGGCGTTTCTGAACGGGCACACACCCTTTGGCAGAGTACTGAGTCATGAAAGAAGAAAGTTTATTGCCTGAGCTGTAATAAAATTGATTGTCTTTTAAAATGTGGAGGTGGTGAAATGTACAGGCATGCCCTGTGCATAGACAGAACTGTTCCATACATGAATACAGTGTCCACAGAGGGTCACCTTTTTTCCCGTGGAGTTACAGCAGGGTGTGATTTGGCTCATTTATCTCATGCTCTTAGATTCTCTCTAGGGCACTTTTCTCCCGAATTGCTACTGACAGGACGAGAGGAAATGGCCTCAAGCTCTGTCAGGGGAAGTTTAGGTTGGAGATTTGGAAGAAGTTCTTTACTGAGAGGGTGGTTGGGCACTGGAATGGGCTGCCCAGGGAGGTGGTGGAGTCACCGTCCCTGGGGGTGTTCAAAAAATGGGTTGATGAGGCACTTGAGGCCATGGTCTGATGGTCTGATGGTTAGGAATATGATGGGATAAAGGTTGGACTTGATGACCCTGGAGGTCCCCTCCAACCATAATGATTCTATTCTATGATTTTATGATTCTGCAGGTGACTGGGCTGTACTGGTGGTACAGCCACTCATTGACATCCATCCAGACTTATTCCCATTGCCCCTTTGCTCAGGGAATTCCATTGCTCTTTGGGGGCCAACACCAAGTGGACAGCCAGCTCCAGTTCCCACCTTTCGGAATGGCCGAGCTGAGCAGATCCGAAGAGATGAGCCCAGAACATTTGGTTGTGCTGCCAACACACTGCATGGGTGTTGTTGTGAGGGGCCATCAAATGCTCTGCTTACACAGAGCAAGGGGCTGTGATTATGTAGATAGGAGGCCTGAAGCAGCAGGAGGCCATGGGGAATTATTCCTCACCTTATCTCCCTCGTCCAGCGTGCATCATCCTTTCTGCCATTCCCCAATCCAGCAGGTCTCAGAAGGACACGTCTGCCCGTGCTGCTCTCCTGATAAGGGAAGCTCCATCACGTACATCTGTAGTTTCTTTCCTTACATATTTTGCATAGCCACAACTGCCATTCTGCATTGCTTCGATCTAAGCAGATTGGGAAGGAAGCACATGCAACTGATTCTAATTAAAATACGTATCTTGGCTGCTGGTGTCACAGCATTACAGTGGAGACCAGACCTGGAGGCTTGATATTTGAATGTCACAGTGTAATACACAAATTTATGCTGAACGCCATGAGCTATGGTGGGAAGCAATATGACAGTTATCCCAGAAAAAAAAATTGTCTGCACAAAATCTGTCTCCCCCTTCCCCATATGTTGACAGCAGAGGTGAGATGAGGGTAGACATTTGGAGATGCTCCACACAGAGCAGCTCATCCCCAGGAGCACCGTTTTCTCTGCCCTACCTGCAACTCTGAGCCAAAACCTCTGGTTTCCTCCTGCAGCTGCATTATGCTGTAAATAAAAGCAGAGCATTTTAAGGTACTGTAACCTCTTCCCTGCACATTGCTATGGCCAAGGTGGTCTCCATCACTACTGATCCGGACACCAAAACACAAGAAGCAAGCTACAAAACAGAGGGTCGAATATTTATAGTTACAGACATATAGAAACCCTATCCTATGCACATATGTACATGGGAATATTTACCTCCTTACCCAGGGGTGTTTACTTGCTTAAGGCCATGGCAATACCCCCTGCTACAGGGGTCTGAATGTCCCACACTGGGACACTCAGCTAGTGCAAATTGTGACTGGACCCAGCAGAGGTTTCTGTCTTGCACCAGTCAGGATCTGTATTTCTAAGAGTCCCTGAGCTGCAGAATATCCAGGAAAAAGGAGACTAGCAAAGAAGTTTCCATCAGCAAATTTAATGGCTAATGTCTGGTTCACAAGTGTGGCTCTTGTAGGGCCACTACTTTGCAAACATACATATCAAAGTCAACATGTACAGTGTCAGGCAGTAGTCCTCAGCTTTTGTGCCCAGGGTGAAAACGTGACAATATTCTGGAAAGTGGGAGGTCCAGGTCTCGTTTAAATAGGAGCTGGTGGCTGGGGAAACGCACTCCATGCAGCAGTGGGATATTTCCTGCCTTTCAAAACTATCCTCTTGGTTGGAAATAGAAAAAAAGCAACTTTCAGGCATCAAATTATGAAAGGAAAGGCTCTGGTCAAACAGAGGCCTTGGTCTGCCTGTTTACTTTATTAATAGAATAAAAAAGGTCCACATTAATTAACTTTAAAAAAAAACCACAGTAAAATACCCTACATCCTTTTCCATGTCTCAGCATGCCATATTCCAGAAATAGGAATGCTAAACCTCATTTTATTCACAGGTTTTGGGGAAGAATCATCTGTTTGTTAAATATTTTGATGTCTACATGTAAATCACTGTGCCCACAGTATTTCTTTCCATGCCCCCCACTCTGTGGCCATCACAAGAGGTAGGAGAGTTTCTATTGCTCTCAGGGGGAGACAGATCAGACCCATTGGGAATTTCAGACCTTGTCTCTGCATTTCAGGCTTGTGTGTTTAAGAATTGGCTTATTTTCCAGCCTGCTAATGTTTTCAATTATGTGAAGCCCAATTCAATATCTCTACCTGATTGGGAGGCAGCAGGAGTTGGCTTTTTGTGTTCCCTGACCTAGAGCTGACTCCATTTGCTGCCTATCTGACTAACTAGTGAAGCAGAAAATGCACACAATACAGCACAATTACTGACAGAGTCTGAAAAACACACCAGATCCCAGTGGAGAGGAAGAAATTAGGCTCTTGCACAGTGAAGGAGTTTGTTGATGATGTTTTTCTATTTATAACATTTTAAAGGGGGGGGGGAGTGTAAGCTAGGCTTAGTGGAAAATCCTGACTATTTGGTTTTTTTGCTAAAATTAGATTAATTTTTTTAAAAATTGAATATGATAGTATTAAAATTCACACCAGCTGGGTGGCACTGCAGAGTGCCAAGAGAGGGAGAGAGTTTCTCTGGCCTGTAACAATCTGTCTCTCTTGGCAAATATGGCAAAGCATTTACATAAAAACACTATTTAAAGAGATCAGTCAAGTGACACACCTTGCTCCTCTGTTATGCTGATATACTGCCATTAAACAGCATTTTATGGCAAAGATATACATGAAAGGGGGGTTGGACTAGATGATCTTTCGGGGTCCCTTCCAACCCCTAGGATTCTGTGATTCTGTGTGATTCTGTGAAAGTCATCATAGTTTGGCCCTTTCCTTCTTTTTGTCCATCCAAACTGCACCAGAATTACAGTGTCACACCTGCCTTTGTCCCAAATGCTGTGTTTGTTGTGCCATGTTGGAGTCAGCCAACTGTTTATCATCACATACCCTAGAAAACTGGCAAACCTAGGCTGTGTTTGCCCTGCTGACTTACACACCTGCGGCCGGACCCTGTGCCAGACACCAGGAGAGATGTAGGCAGCAGCTACCTCCCATCACCACCACTTCAGCTACAGCTCATACTGGGAACACCTCCTTTGTAGGTCAATACAAACACTGCGTTAACAAGCACTAATTCATTAAGTTCTCTAAGGGGATGGGTCTTTTAAACCTCTGGTCTTCAGCTGGAAATATTGCCCTTGTATACAAGGTATGCCTTTGGACACTGAAAGAACCAGTATGAGCAGCAGAAGCTCGTTAATGTGATGATAACAGAGTGACCAGGACACGAGTGTCCAAAAAAGTGCAACGAGGGGAAAGAGCAGATGGGTCCATCTCAATACATCACCTTTGAAAAATCAGGAATGTGCTGACATCCCTAATTACACCTTCCTTCTCTTTCAGACTACTTCAGAATTTTTGAGGAGCAAATCCTACTTCTGCAGATGTCAGTGCTACACAGAGCCTTCAGTAATCATTTTTTTCAAACACAAACTACCCCATTTAAACATTCCATCTAGATTTTTTACTTACTTTTATCTCCCCACCCTGGAAAGGCACCACAGGCCCCATCCTCTCCCAATGCAAGGGTTTCCTTTGCAGGGCTGTTTCCATGCTCCGTGGTCCTCACCCACCCCCTGTGACACCTTACCACAGTACAGGGGTAACATGGTCATGAGGCCATGGTCTAATGGTCAGGAATATGATGGGATAAATGTTGGACTTGATAACCCTGGAGGTCTTTTCCAGTCATAATGATTCTATGATTCTATGGCTGGTGTAGGACACTGTGAGCTGCAATAACATCTGTTCTCTACTCGTACTAGCTCTAGTGTAGCTGCAGCGTCAAGGTGAGGAAACCAAAAACCTCTCTCCAACATCTTCATCATTTATCCTGAGGAGCAACGATGCACTCACCAGACCTACAGCATTCACATTACTTCCTAAAAGAGAAACATTATTAAAAAAAACTGCACCACGTCCATGTTCTATGGAGCCAGGATTTCACCCAGCATTAGGATAATTAATATTAGCTGTGCTTCCTCTGGAATAAACACACCAACACCCTGAGCGCTGGCTTGCACAAGACCTGGCAGGTAAAGTCCAGCACAAATGGCTCCTTAAAGACATGGAAGTGCACACAAACCACATCCACAGAACTTGGTGACCACTGCAAAATGGAGCATGCAGGAGACTGAAGGCAGTGGAGCTCAACTCTTCCCTAGCACCTTAATTCAGCATCTTTAAACAGATCCAAAATTCAGCCTTCCAGCCAACACACTTCTTTTTGGGTCCTGCTTCTAATAGAGTCACAGAATCATTATGGTTGGAAGGGACTTCCAGGGTCATCAAGTCCAACCTTTATCCCATCATATTCCTGACCATCAGACCATCAGACCATGGCCTCAAGTGCCTCATCAACCCATTTTTTGAACACCCCCAGGGACGGTGACTCCACCACCTCCCTAGGCAGCCTATTCCAGTGTCTAAAATCACACATCACACATGGGAAGGACAACAACCCACTAGAGAATAAATGGCAATGTTTGCATTTATCCTCACTGTTCACTCTGTGCCCACAAGCTGCATTCATTGCATAGAGGCAGGAACTATTCTGAATGTAAAATGTAAAAGCATTCGTTTCCCCACAAGCCATTTTTCATGGCCAGTAGAGCAATCAGATTTTTTCAAGACTTAATAGACATAATCTGTACAATGATTCATCAGGCCACGGCAGAATTATTCATATCTTACCTACAAAGTATGGCACTTAATTGTGCAGTCAGCTCGAAACACACGGAATCTCATTCTTTTCCAATGGAATTTAATTTTCTTCAGCAACTGGTATGTTCACAGGGCTGTGATGAACAGGAATGTGCCATTTATCCCCTTTGAATTTCCTAGAATTTGCTTATTTTGACACTGAAATTCTAATTCCTCTTTAAAAGAACCATGGAAGTTTGGAGTTTTGTTTTGGGTTTTTTAATGCTAATTTAGTAATTGTTTGTTTATTTAAGTGGAAAAAAAATTGAAAATCTTTTAGAAATTGTTGTTCCCCTACAGGTCACTCCTGCTTTTCTGCACTTTCCAGCTGTTTATTAGGGAGACTTCTCACTAGATCCAATACAGGGCCTCGAGAGAGCTTGCAAATGGATTCTAAATTGATGTTTAAAAGCTTTATTTTTACTAAATGGAAGAGGCTAATAAGTTTTAATTCCTTGGAAGGTCAGCTACCTCAATAAAAAGGGATTTTTCTATTACTAGCAAATCATCTGTTTGGGAGACTGGTTTGTTTATTTATGTACGTCCTGACCAAAAAGCATTTGATTAAGGCTGTGCTTTGTTATTCAAGAAATTATAGAGAGTACTGCTGGAACAGGTTTTACTTTGTAAACACTCAAACGGATGGATAAATGAAAAGGAATAAATGTATCAACCAAAGGCCAAACTTTGGACATTTCTACAAGCAATTTACGGTGTATAAGCAATTTGCTTATGCTCAGGGTGCTAAAAAGCCCACAGAGGGGCTTAGGAACCACAAAAAGAACAGCAGCAGGTGGGTCTTGCTCCCACACTAAAGCCAAGAATAAAATTTCAGATTTCAATACACAACTCAAGCTCTTTACCTGAGCGTTACCATGTCTGCCCATGGTCTGGATGTGCAAATCTCACATTAATATGCAGCTCAGTCAAGATTCTGCTGCAAATTATTCCCATGAACATCACTACATAAGGGACCATCAGATGGCAGTCTCAGGGGGAAGGGACACATGGCCCTTGGGGAAGAGGCACATGGCCTTTTCCCATTCTCTCTAAATATTTAGAAGTTGGACAGCCCCATTTTTTACTGCTTAAAAAGGTGATGCCAGAAAAACAAATGCCCCCATGAACATTTCTCTAGGTAAAGGGATTCCTGATGCACACAGAGAGGAGAAGCTGCTGCTTCCTCCTTGGAGATCTTGCAGCCATTGCAAATCACTCTCTGTTCCTCCCTAGAATCAAGAGGTGACACTGTTTCTTGGAGAAGTTATGCAGCTCACTCCAGCCATCCTCCAGCCAGGACAGAAGAAGTTATTTGACTGGTTTCCTCCCCCCGTCTTTGGGGGATTGTACTCCCTCATCCTCAGTCCTATCCCTTATAGAGAAGGATCCTGAAAGTGTGAGAAATTTTCCCAGTTTCGAGAACAGAAAAGATAACACTTTTACTTCTTGCCCACCTTCCTCAGGAGCAAACCTGCAACATCAAGTAAATGGGGAAGAGAGGAGAGAGGAGGAAGAACCTGCTGTCCCCTTTAAAGAACAGCATCTGCTGGCAGACGGCTTGGTGTCTGGGCAGCTTTTGGCTGCTGATGGAGCACAGGAGAGCCACCAAGAGCACTATGGAGAGGGCAGATGGGGGGCTGAAGCCCTTGATAACGTATCAGTAGAAAAAAAAAGGATAGACTTGAGAGAAAGATGATCACCTGTGCTGGAGCCCACGAACGGCGGGGCTGTCCCCTGCTAGAACTCCTTCTTGACAAATGTCCAAATGTGGTCCATGCAAAGCACTAAAGCTTTGGTGCTCCCTGCCAGGCACACTGCAGCTCACAGCCAGCAAGAACAGGATGAGACAAGAAGTTTTGCTTTCTGGTCCCTGTGTCCCCAGAGGGCAACGCTCCAGCAATAGATGAGGGCAGGTAGAGGGAATGGCAGAGCTGGAAGAGACCGGCCCTGGAGGGATGATGTGAGACACCTCTCCCACTGCTGCTCACTGCATGGCTGCTGTGCTCAGCATCTCACAGCTGGGATGTTGCTGGGTAGGGACCCTCCGTGCAGGGACAAGAGGGTCTGCTGGGTGCCATCCTCTTCCTTGCATAACTGAGCAGCTGCAGGGAAGAAAACCAAAACTAGAAGCCTCAGGAGTGAGATTTATTGCTTGGTTATTAGCATCCTTCCCTTCCCAGTGACCCCAGGGAAGAAAGGAAGGGCTGAGTGGCTTTATCTTTATCCAGTGCCGTGGTCCTTCTGGGACACTTGGCCGTGATTGCATTATTTTCAGTGTCAGACTTGATAAGACACTGATTGTGTCTCCGTGTTTTTCCGTGGCGGAGGACACCCCTGGCAGCCAGGATGGTTAATGGGAACTGACTGGCTCTCCACTCTCCCCAGCACGGTTCCCTTTGGCTTCCTGCTGTAGCACATTAACACAACAAATTAACATTGTAATTGCCTTTTAACTAATAGGAAAAAAAAAAGAAAAGAGGAAGATCACAGGCAACTACCCAAGAGACAGCTGAGGAAGGCAGGTCTCTGCCTGCACCTCCCTTTATTTCTATTTATAGCCAGCCATTAGGTTATGCTAATAAACAGCCAACTGCAGGGTATGGCAAATCCCTTGCTCAGGCACAGAAAAAGCCGCAAGTTAGAAATATTCAGTTTACTCAACTCCCAGGAGCAGTGTGATTGCTACCAAAGTCACGGGGATCTAATCACAGCTTCAGCAGCTTTCACTGAGATCTGTCCACAGAGCAGAGCCCTCGCGAGGGTACGTACGTGTGGTGTGTGTATGTTAATAGAGCAGATGATAAATAAACCAAGGAAATTCAAGTAAAATACCCAGTATCAATGACTCAGGCTTAATCAGTTATTTCGGCAAAGGACAATTCACTGCAGTTCATAAACCGATTCATGCGGGAGGAAACAGCCCATTAATCCAAAAAGCTGCATAAAGCATCTGCCACCGATTTCTCCAGAGCAAGTGCACCAAGAATAGCATTTATTGTAACTCTCCCTCATGTGCAGTTGGTTCTTATGCCATTTTTATGTATATGCAGCAGTTTCTAAAGGGGATTGCATCAGGTCCTCACCTAACCTATATATTTAATCAGATTATCCAATTAAATAATACAGCTTTAAATGAAAAGTCTGCTATTCCCTCGAGCATTTCTGGGAAAGCTTTCATTGCTCGTTCTTGTACTTAAAATGTACTAGCAGCACTGTCTTTCACAGCTATTTTTAAGTATTCAGACATTTATAAAGAACCCATCATTAATTTCTAGATGCCAATGCCTTGTTTTCCTCATCAAATTACAGCAGAAATGTCACGTTAACCTACAAAGTCACAGAGCACACAAAAATAACTATCTTTTCAGATTGTGAGCAAAGCCAGGGGGGAAAAGTGTTGCTGACGACAGAGTATTTGTAGAGAAAGGTGGGAAATCCCAGTGGGACTCTGTGTTTGCTCTCCCCCCCTGGGGCAGTGAGGGATGGGAGGGCTTGTGCTTACCTGTGTGCTTTGAAACCTGCCAGCACGTACCTGGCAGAGCAGCAGCCACGGAGGCTGGGGAACCTCTGGGATTCCCTACGACTTCCCCAGCTGCCATCAAGATGAGATGAAGTGTGATGGATCCAGTTCTTTGGGCAACGCATCACAACTCATCCTTGGTCACCCCATTCTGGCCATGGCACCAGCTCTGCTGCGTGAGCCAACAGGGCAGGAGCCAGAACCAGCTCCGGTTTCATGATCCTTCTGAAGCAGATGCTCTAGGTTTGAGTCTTTCTGCAGCCTTCAGAGCAAGGATGTACAGGCAGGAAAGGCCTTTTATAAACCCTGAGCAGGAAGTGTTGGAGTTTGCAGATCTCCAGGACTTCACACGTGGAAGGTCATCACAAAGCTCTGCTTCAGGACAATTTCTTCCAGCAGTAAACCCCATGAGGATGGTAACACCTCTGGTTATTTTGCCACCCAGTCCCCATTTTGGTAAGGTATGTTGCCTTATTATTGATTTACAGTTTAATACAATTCCTCCAAATCATTTATCTTAGCAATGATTAAAGAGATCACAAAGTACTTGCAGGAGAAAGGCTGGGAGGGGTTACAGCACAGTGGTCTCCGAAGCAGTGCAGAAAGCATTGCAGTGGTTCAGCATCGTGGTTAAGTGAGCACAAACACCAAGTGTGACAGGGTTTTCCCAAGGGCAAAATTGGGGAGAAGTGACAAATTCAGTCTAAACTGAGCACACCGAGCAGACTGGTTGACCAAACTCTGCTGCCCACTGCAGCACCGAGCTTCCTCCAAAAACCCATTGCAAGGTCCAGGGATGGCAGCGTGGTGACTCGGCTCACCTGTCTGAATGAGGCTTCACCATGAAGCTCTGATGGTGAGCTCTTGGTGCTCAGGGGTTACTGCCAGCCTGGGCAGATTTAGCAGTGCTGGTCAGAGCCCCAGCACACATTTGGTGTTCAGGCACCAGTTGCACCACAACCATATGAACAGCCGTTGACCATGAATGCCACTACAAAGACAAACCAATGATTCCCCGGCCACTTTTCCCCATCCAACATGAAAAGGTACTAAAAAATAAATAAATAAAATTAATTAAGATATCTGTTCTATTTCTTTTCTCCTCCCTATCACCACACGCCCCTGGTAAAGCAGGAGAGGCATTCCCCCCTCTATCATAGCTCTCGGACATTCCCCAGCATCCCAACCCTATCTTTCCTCCAGAGGGCAATTGGGTGGAAAGGAGGGTATTTTGCAGTCATTAAAATTTCATTCTATTTTTAACCAGACGCGCTGCCATTTCAAAAGCTCCCCGGTGAGAAGGGGATTGGCAGCCTGAGGAAGGGAGAGCAGAGGAGGCGGGGGCTGGTGGGGCTGCATTTAAGGCAGCAGTTGTAGGAGCAGCGGAGATGCTGCCGGCACAGGGAGGGGTTGGATTCTTGCCAGCCTGCTCCGAGCTCTGAAAAACAGCAAAGCTAATAACCTCAATTACAGCCCAGCCTCTCTGGGGGTAGCTGACGATGCCTTTGTTTATCTGAATCCCAATGTGAAAGCAAAGATTGTTTTCTGTCTGCAGGGGTATATGTTGTACAGGCACTGGAGAAATCAGCAGTCCACGTAAGGGAAAGAAAGGTCAGCTGTACTTTCTTCCAAAATTCACCTTAGTTGCTGACAGCTTTAATTCTACCTCCTTTGGGCTCCCAAATATTCTAATTTGGCAGCCAAAAGGCAATAAGTCACCTGGAAGGTGGCTACCGACTTTTCAGCCTTGGCTGAAACAAGGATGGGCTTTCACCCCCATCGCCACAGCTGTACCACAGCCTGTGCTTCCACTGTGGCACTCACCACAAAAACGGATCTTATGGCTTTTTAAAGAAGCTTGGAGCTACCCTGTAACAGCATGTGAGGACTGATTACCAAACTAATGCTTTTCTGAATGTATTAGTCAGGGCTGCCTAGAAGGAATAGGCAGAAAGAGAACAGCCCTGTCTAGTGAGATACAGCTCTGCTGAGCCAGATCTCAAATATTTGAGACCTCAGCAACATTGTTGGACTTCTTGCAATTTTTCTTCTTGGTTACAAACCTAATCTACATTCAGGAAATCAGGAAGATCAGGTGGAGAAACCACTGCCTTCATCATCTGACCTGGGACCAGAAAATGGAGCACGCAGCATCTACGCAGGGACAAGAAAAACACAGCATGTTGTAGAGGCAAGGTCTGCCTAGATCACCATGAAGAAAAACTAACTACGATAGATTTCATGGAAGGGGACTGTCACTATGAAAACCTCTGTCAGATTTAAGCACAGTTCCTGCTGATAAAATGAGCAACGCTTCTGTTCACGCTTGGTTTCCTGCCATGTGTCACTGGACACTGAGCCCCGCAGGCTCAGCCATTCACTTGGGTCTGCCAGATGGTCCATACAGACGGTCCTACATTGCAGCTTTAAGGTGGCAGCTTACTGTGCTGCAGCTTCATTTCCTTTTTACATGAAAAGCCATACAAAGGCTTGTTGGGACCGGCGGAGACTGCAGTGTTATTCAGTTGGAGGTTTCCTCTCAGCCCATCAGCACACTCGACCAAACCCACCACTGAAGTTGCTTACAGCAAAATGCCTTCAGGTTGCATTTGTCTAAATTTCAATGTGGGTGAACTTATATAATGGAAGTTAAATTATCTCAATTCCCTTATGAAGCAGAGGCAATCAGCCAGCACTCATGGCCATGTCACGAGTCAACTCTGTGCTCTGGATACACACCTGAGAAACACAAGTCTGGTTCATCTGCAGTGGCATAAATCTGAAAAGGCATCTAATAATTCCCAGTTCTTACTCACCAGATACTAGATGCAGAGAAACAAACCACTTCTTCCTGGTGTAAGTCAGTAAAAGTCCAATTCCACCCAATTTTTTGGCAGCCTGAAGTTGGATGGGTTATGGATAACATGTTCCCAGGATGGGGGGGTTGATCAGATTTACACAAATTGACTAAAATCCATCACTCCTCACAGCAAACAAGACAACAGGGTTATGCTGTCAATGTGTTTTGCCTATGAAAGACCAGAATCTAACAAGCAATGTAGCAGCTCGGATTAGATAACCCTGCCTCAGGCGAGGAGTCAAATCTTTCCTTAGCTCAGAGAGCCTTGCAATTTAACCTTCGCCTGATCTCACACATGTCTGGCTCTTAAAAAATTACAGCAGCAGAATTGTGAAAAAAGGAGGGGGCAGTTATTGTACCTTTGACCTTGTTTGCCCACGTTAAATAACAAGACACAGAAGGGTGGAGGCTGGGGTCTAGCACAGCCAGGCTACACCTCACCATGGGCACACACTGGTTTTCATTAACCACACAGACACATTGGAAAATTCCTAGGGACCAGTCATATAAACAAAGCAGATATCATTGCCTTGTCCTCACCATGGAGCTGAGCATCACCCGACCACGGTCTCTGACCACACTGGACCAGTGCTACATTGCTTACCAGTGCCTGGAGCCTTTACAGCCCAACAGCAGAAGCTGCACCTTCTGACTTCAGACCATCTTCCTCCTTTAAAGACCGTAAAAAAGGGATAGAACTTACAGCTGGAGGTCTACCCTGCACACATTACTTGATTTTTCAGTAAAATCACAGAAACACCAAAAAAATGCTTAGTTTCATTAACCACACTCTGCTCAGACCCCTTCTCCAGACCCCAGGACCCCAAGTCCTCTTTGCCTCGCCCAAACAGTTGCTATTGCTGCCACATTTTGGCACAGTGATGATAACTGTGATATTTGTGTCCGTAGCAAAGGCAACCAGAGTAGCAGAATAAATAGGAGTGGTGACAGAAATACTAAAAGAAAAGCTGGTTTCTGTTTGAGTTTTTTAAATCAAAAAATCAAAGGAACATCAAGGTCAGTAGAGATTTGTAAGGGTTCCCTCAGCATAGATTCAATACTCCAGTTCAAAGTAACTGCAGGGGTGATGAACCAAATTACAACTTGATCTATCGCATGGAAGATGTGGTTCTCACTACAACATCTTTACTCCTGTTCTTTGCTGAGGAGTTACAGTTTGTCATACCAGACCCTTGGCACCTGCAGAGCTGCTGAGCTCCACAGGGCATCTACAGCCCTGGAAACACTCAGCACTAACAGGGAGGGTGACCCAGAGGTGCCACCAAGCATCCAACAACCAGTCTGGGGCTCCAAGGGAACGGGATTTGCAGCACATCCCCTAAAGCAGTGACAAAGCTGGGATGGGAGTAGTGCCACACCACCCAGCACCGTGGTACAAATGCCAGCACCACTGGTGCCAGAGGGAGATCTGACCTTCACCTTTAAAGACTAAGTGGATATCTGTGTGCCCCGTAACTCCAAATTTAAGTAGCTCTGTGCTCATAAACAAGGTTCAGCTAAATGTCAATGTAGCAACTCAATGAGCATAATAAATTGTGCTTCAATTTTTAAGCTTAGTGTAATTGCAGGCAATAGAGGATGCTCCCCCCCAGTAAGATGAGAAGGAAAGAAAGAGGAGGGGACAGTGCAGATACTGGTGATGTCTCTGGGAGATCTGTGGGCTCCAGGCTGATTAGCAGCTGACAGTGTCCTTTCTGTGTCAGGAGAAGATAAGCTGGGAGCAGAGCACTGCAGGCAGCTGATAGCAGCAATTCCCAGATCAAGGCTCGTGGGGACTGAGGGTGCAGAGCAGGAAAGATTTCCTGGAGAAAACAACGTGTGATGCTGAATGGTTCTGAAATTTGTGAAAGTGCCTTGAGCCTACTAAATAAAACCACTGAAATCATCTCATCTCTACAGAAAACAATTTTGTTTTAAACAGAAAGCAGTATCTCCCAAATTCAAGCCCAGATAAATTTCAGAAATAATGAAGTCTGCCAAATGATGACTCCTCAACCATCATTCACAACCCTAACTGCTACAAAACACGCACGTTTATTCTTGAAAACATCATAAATCTTGCACTGCCTCCCCATACATTACCCTTATCAACAAAAGGACACAGACTTCATTAAAACAAATCAAAAAGAAATTCAGTTTTATAACAAAGCAGTCACTCATGAACGGTCTGGAGGTTTTCATGGGAGTGTAGGGGACTGTGATGACCTATACATATTTGATTTGTTTTAGCCTCTTCAAAAAACAGCTTTAGTGTGAAGTTGTGAAATAAAATCAAGCAGTTTATTCGTGTCCCCACACCACTGTACACAGGTGCAGAGTATATGCGGGTGGTTTCCAACTGACTGTGAACTCTGCCACTTTTTGAGTTCCTTTCCAAGCATGTTGCACACATTATTGTATTTTATTACAGGTTAGAAAGTTTAACCAAATCTGGTGTCCCTTTATACACACACATACTCCTGCTAAAGATCTTATAATATGCACAGACCAAAATACAATGAAGGAATATTATCCTATTCTGTGTGTGGTATCAGAGATGCTGAGGGGGCTAACGATGTGGTCAAGGTTGTAATGAAGTTTATAGCAAAACAAAATGAAGCCCAACCCTTGCAACTCACCTGCCTCCCCCCTCTCACTTGACACATGGCTCTGCTCACCGTGCTCTGCTCACCCCTCCTACCAGAGGAGGACCTCAGAGGGCTGAGCTATGTCAGGACTGGTTTCTTCCCCTTCTGCTGATTTAGTATTGCTGAGCTTTACAAGGAAAGCAACACCACAGATAACTGAAGCCCTGGCTCCACGGAGTGCTTTGGAGCAGAGGGACCAGCTCAGTGCCACAGCCCAGGGACACAGAGGTGGCAGGAAGGGCTCAGATCAGCACCAGGATGCCACTGCTCTCCTGCATCACACAAGCTCATCTCCTGCTCACCACCGACAGAGGGATAAAGAAGGAGCCCTACCAGCTCCTCAGTCATGTAAAGTACAAAACACTCCCAGTTGCCGAGGAAAATAGAGACAGAGGGTTCCTGAGCCTGGAGTAGGACCAGTCCCCCCCAGCCAGCTGGGCAGCAGAGGGGCTCTGCCTTTCAGACAGTGTCAAGCTCATTTCTGAGTAATAACTCTATAATTTAGATCTCCAGCCCAAGCCAATGAGGGCTCAGCAGCCACAATCACAGTGTTTTTAGCCATCCAACCTAGCACAGAAACCCTTCTGTAATCCCCTTTTCCTGGCACATTATCTTTAATCATAGGCATAATAGAGATTCCATTTGGGCCCTCAGCTGCATTTTCTTCCTTATTATTCACAGTGCCGTATTTTCCTCAGCAATAAACAATTTTCCCCCATTCCATTTTGCATCAATTTGTTTCTAAGTTCAAAGAGAGTCTTTTAAGGTTTTTATAGCCCTGCGTGGAAGCTCCTGGCCAGTAATGATGACAGAAACTCAGGGCTTTTATCCAGAAAACTGAATTGTACAAAGCAACTGCCAGGAGAGCACCGGTTTTCTTTGTTCTCCTTCAGATGACACCCCTGGAAATTTGACAACAACTTGCAGCCATTTTCCAACACCATTTTCATCCAGGAGCCCAAATCCCACCACCAAGGGCAGCTCCAGTGTGTGCCCTGGCTGTTCCAGCTGGTGCTCGCTCTGTCCCACTCCCAGAGGATCATCCACCAAAATATTTTGTTACCAGAGGTCTGTGCTTCACCTCTTTCCTCTGATACCTTCTCCAGTACTTTCTGAACAAGCAACCTCTTTAAGCAATATCAGTAGTCTCAACTGCTTAAAAAGAAAGTTGCCAAAATGTGAAATTAATCCAGGCTGTGTAAATACACAGTTTCCCCTTAATTGACTCTTTAAATGCACCTCTGTCAACGCAGGCACCCAGCGATGTATCAGCTTGCGAGCCTGAAAGGTCTATTCCCCCCTAGAGGCATCTGGGCTAACATTTCATAAATTACAATCATGTTTTCCTTTTCTGTTAATATTTTCATTCCAAAGGTCATTTACCACACACACACACACACTCACAAAACAGGGGAGAGTGATGGAAGCTGCTCGATTCTCAGATGTGGGAATCACAGTCACTCCATTAATGATGCAAATCTACAGTTTTACTACAAAGATATAACTATTTGCAGTCAGTGCATCCACTCAGAAAAAGCTCTGTTCTTTAGACCTGCATGTCCATGAACATGGTCTGATGGTCTAATGGTTAGGAATATGATGGGATAAAGGTTGGACTTGATGACCCTGGAGGACCCTTCCAATCATAATGATTCTATGATTCTATCCAGGCTATGGGAGAAGGTGTGAGCCACTTCTCCACAGGTACATTTGGCTACTGAAGATGTTAGATTATCTTTTCTGAAGCTGGGTGCTTGAATTGGGCACCTTCATCCCCTGCTAAGGCAACCAACCTTCAGTCCCCAGCCTTGGACCAGCTGCAGCCAGCCTTGCTCAGGATGGTCACACATGTGATCTCTCTTCTTCCCTGGGGAGCAGAAAAGACCAGGCTACACAGCAGCCGTGGATCGGTACCAAAAGAAGGACCCCAAAGGTGAACAGGGTCCTGAGCCTGCCCTATTGCCCCAGCAGGAACTGGGGGGCTCTACCCCAGGAACTCGGCCACTGCCTGAGCAGCAGATGGGGACACAGAACATTGTTTATACACACAGATCTGAAAGCCTTCATAAATGGTTAATTCACTGTCTGAAACATCTAAGGAACGTAATGTTTTCTCTTACTATTATCACATTAGCCTGAGAAGGTTTGTGCACCCCATCCTAGAGGGTGTCAGAAGCTTAATATTAATTAAATAGCAGATTTAAGGTTATTGCTCATAATCACAGCTGTGATCTGAATTATTGCCTGATGATATTCCACTTCTGCCCCACTCGCTGCTTTTGATTGATTATTTGCATTTGCTGGTTTATAATGTGGCATGTATTGCTTTGAACAGAGGCATCTTTTTTGATTCTAACAACATTACATTCTCTGGTCAGATGATGGATTGGACTTTAGAGCACACCTCACACACCAGTCCATTCTTGCCAGCACGATATGTATCTAGATTCCATATTCACTCTTCAGTGTATCCTGTATTCAATCATCCTTATATTCATTTCTCCTGATATTATTATTATTAGCCTTAGGGAACCTGTTTTATAGGCTATTTAGTTTGAATTAAGCATGTATGTCAGTCATTTCTTGTTTCTAAAAGAACACAGATGATAAATTATAGGATTTACGCCTAGACTCAGCTCTGCACTAGTGTCCATCTTTCCCTATAGCTAGGTATTATTACTGTTAGTAAAACAACTGTTGGATTCTTTGTCAAAACCTTCCATGCATACATTTTCACAGAATTTTTAGCAGAGTCATTAAGCACAAGTGGAAATTTCCTTTTTTTCCAACCAACTTTCTTGTTTAATCGCATAAGGTCTCAAGAGAAAAAGGTCTTTTGCCACTTTTTCCCCCATAGGGCTCACTGCCACTTCCCCCCAAAAAATTCAAGGGTTGAGCAGAGTATTTATTCTATTTCAACCAGATTTCATCTTCATTTTAAGCTGTCTATACATTGAGACTTACTGAAATTTTAGTTGTTTGTTTGTTTTGTTTTTTAATGAACACACTTGGTCATCTATACAAACAAGAGAACTTATAGACACTTGCTCTGGATAATGAGACCAAATTAGTGTACTAATTGATGTGTAAATTGATATGCACAGAGTCAAGCAACCATGTGCAAGTTAAAATGAAATATTCAGGCATACAATCAGATGTTTTCCCACGTTCCTCTTACTGCAGCTCCATTAGATTTTAAGGCTCGATCCCCTTCCCACAAGTTTCATAGCAAAGCACACCTCAGATGACACGATGCTCAAGTTGTTCCCCAGCATCCCTGTACTTTCACCTCCCCCAGATGACTCACAGAAACGTCTCTGGGGATTTCTGGAGTAAGCAGCATCCTCTGCAGCAGAGGGGAGGATGTTACTGCCTGCTGCTCTGCACACCCCCGGAGCAGGAGTGAGTCACCCTTGCCAATTTTTGGCTCACAGCCCACAGATCCCTTTAACACAGCTGAGAGTGGCCACATTGGAGATGGACAGCATGGGGAACATCGCTCCTCTGCTCTTTCCCTGCTTACTACACAAACTTGGTGACTTCTCCTCACTCCCATTCATATATGGTTTTTCAGGGTGTCACCCAGGTTCTTTTAATCCAAGCTTCCAACTCATACTAAAATTGTGAGGATGCACTTACCACCCACCTGCTCTCTGGAGGCATCTGCTGTAACATGGTGCCGTTGTGTCACACACCATGGGCCACAGCCACAGCTTGGTTACTCAGCCACCGATAGCCAGGAACAGGAGTGAGCAGCTTCATGCCTGGACGTGGATTATGAAGCTACTTTGTCACATCTGCACTGAAAGATTAGAAGCTGTCAAATGATTATCATCATGGCAATGGATTCTCTAGCGAGGTGAAGACTGGGAACAGCTGGGATGCCACCACCAGAGCTGAACACTGCTAGAACTGGCAGAGCAGCTCCTTTTGGTATCATCTTCACATGTGCTTCCAGGTGCCTGACCAGAGATTAGGGCAGGGAAGCCTTAAATCAGGTACAATTTTTCAGAATGTATTTTTCCTGTGCCTTTAGTGTGCAGTAGACAGGGTATTTGGGAAAGAAAAATCCAAGAAATCATATCCCTCCAAATCTGACTAGAGAGCAAAGCACACATGAGCCAAAACATGAACAGAAAAGAAAGTCAGCAGCACCCACGCCCGGAGGCTATGCCTGAAAATATTACAAACCATTCAGAGGGCAATTCTTGCTCTCTATAACTCTGTAAGCAGCATATCTAAGCAAAATGAATCCCCCCACGCTGGCAGAATGCCTTTAAGTGAAAGGAATAAAAAAAGAAGCCAAGAAGCAGTCAGCAGCGCACGCTCCAGGTCGCCTGATGTGACAGAGGGCAGCCCTTCCCGGCACACCACGGTGCAAGCCTCGGACTGTGCTGGGGACATGGTCAATGCCCCTGCAGCCAAACTCATCCAGCGATGACTCAGAAATGGCTTTGAGAGCAGAGACATCCTCGCGGATAGGACTGCAGGAGGATGAGGCTTAACACGTTCTTTCCATTTAATCCTTGCCAGCCTAAGCAGGCTGTAGGACTCGATTTATTATGGTGGCTTTAAAAAAAGGAAATCATTTAACCAGCAGACCAGCAGTATTTGCCCCTGTGTATTGCCTCTGCATCATGCTGCAAGTATTCACACAGGCATATGCCCATAGCCAAGATGGTGTGGGCAGAGCAGGAGGAGCCACGTGCACTGGAGGAGCAGCGGAGTGGATGCGAGTTCTGGGTGGATTGGGTTCTGTCTCAGAGCCTGCCAGCCATAGAGCTCTGATGGGCCAGATACTTGCCAAGAGTCCTGACTCATTGTGTCAGAGACATCATGGGCTTTAGGACAGAGGGGAGGAAGCAGGACGAGAGGAAATGGCCTCAAGTTCCATCAGGGGAAGTTTAGGTTGGAGATTAGGAAGAAGTTCTTTCCTGAGAGGGTGGTTGGGCACTGGAATGGGCTGCCCAGGGAGGTGGTGGAGTCACCATCCCTGGGGGTGTTCCAAAAACGGGTTGATGAGGCACTTGAGGCCATGGTCTGATGGTCTAATGGTTAGGAATACGATGGGATAAAAGTTGGACTTGATGACCCTGGAGGTCCCTTACAACCATAATGATTCTATGATTCTATAAGCAGGGGAGGGTAAAGATATTTTTATGCCTGACCTTTCTTAGAAGGTCAGGTGTTAAGAAGCCTGTTTCTTTAAAGACCCAGGTCTTTCCTTTCTCAAACACTCCAGCACTGGGAGGCAGCACTTGTTGGTACCCGTGCCTGTAGGGTGATGACACACCAAGGGTCACAGGCAGATCACTGCCCAGTATAAAAATCATTATCTGTGATAACAGAGATTAAAATCATGAACAGACAGCAATAGATTTAACTAGACTTCCTCATGAGCTCTTACAGACATGGTTTTGGATTTGCTTGAACCATTATCCACACAAACACTGGAGAGAGCATCACAGAAAGCTCCAGTGTCACCCGACCACTACTGAAGCCTGTTTCCAGTAAGAAACTGCATTGAAGTTCACCAGTCAGCAAAAACACCCCAAGATCTTGGTGCAGTTGTTTCTGCCAGGCTGGAGAAGGAGAAGGTTAGCATGGGAAGCCTGTTCAGAAAGAGCACATCTACCCAGGCCCTGCAGCCCGCACGCGTGAGCTTTGTTTAAAGCACACAGATACATAAAAACATCTCAAACTCCTGGGGATTCACAGTGTGTGCTTCTAATAAGTGAGCACTCAGGAACGTTCTGAAAAGGTAGGACTCTTAAATACACACTCATGCTGGGCACCTAATTTATAAATTTACTGTTCAACCAAAATAAAAGCAGAGCCAGCTCAGCTCCCTGGCCAGCCACAGCAAAACCTCCCTGCTGGGTCTGTATGAAGGCAGGGACAACCCACCTGCTTGGTAATTCACACAGGTTATCCAACAGATAAGTCTTAAATATTAGTGAGATAAATAACAGCTCAATCAAGCTTAATATTTTGATTAGCAAGGAACAATCCACAGCACTTCACACTCACACCAAGGAGTAATCTGACAGGAAACTTTACCACTAAAAGACAATTTCTCAGTCCCTCTACATCCAGGGCAATCTGACTATTCCAACTCTTTGAAGCTTCTTTGCATTTTGAACCTGCTACCCTGAACATGGTCGATGCAGAAGAAAAGACTGTCCTGAGCTGGAGAGCCTGAAGTTTCCATAAGTGGAGCAGGACACAAAGCACAGCAATTCAGCTTGGTTCTTCAGCATGCTCCACGCTTCAAAGGGAGATAATAAAACCTAAACCCACCAACTTCTCTGCTTGAACATCCACAGAGGGAAGCAGGAGAGAGGTGAATGGTGTTACACATTCCAGCTGACCTGCAGTGTCCCACGTGGTTTGTAAAAGGTGTTTTCAACAAATAGTATTAACTCGCTTTGTTTCCTACAAGATACTGATTTCCAATATTTTTAACAAGTCCTTTGAAACACACTGTGATGTGTGTAGTTATTGCTTGAATAGGTCTGAGGTCTCAGCTGCAGAACACTGCCTGGGGCTACATGCCTCTCTCCACCATGAACTTGATTAAAGGAAAAATCCAGACTGATAACATAGAAGAACAATTTTACTGCTACAAGAAACAAAACTGTTTGGATTGGAGAGAAGCAGAATTCTCTCCCTTTTGCCATATACATCTCCAGATTTTCACTTGCTGCCAGTGGTCCAGCAAGGAAACACTGATCATAAGAGGATTTGGTTTCTCAAACGAGCAGTTACTTCGGTGGACCTAAAAGCCACATTATTGTCCCCACTCCCGACTGGACTTGCCCGTGTGCTTTTCCTTGAAATGAGCTCTCTTCCATGCAAAATCTGCCACACTGCCTTATTTATTATTGACCCGTCACAGTTTGGAAACATAGCTTAAAATAAATGAGCCTGAATGCCATGGCTGTAGAGTTATTAAACTGCCTGGCATTGAGGAAATTGCTTTTCATAAACATCCTGAGCTCCTATGGCTTTTTTCTTAAAGCATTTAATACAGTGAGAGTCCAAGTTAATCTGAATCAGTCTGCAAACTGAATTGCTAATGAGAAGGGAAGATGTATTATTGTTCAATATTGAAAGACTGAAGTTAGAGGACAGAGTAAAGACAGGAGCTTCACAATATACAAATAATATTCTTTCTACTGGCTAGTGCATCAAGTGACAGCAAATCAGGGAAAGAAAAGGCCTTCACTTTCTCAGTGGGTGAGGCAGCACAGAGGATGTTCATTCCAGGTCTGCTCCATCATGGATCTCAAATCTCACTACCAGTGCCAGCACCCTTCTGCTCTTACCTGCACACCCTGGCAATAAACATGTTAACAGCTGAACAAAAAATAAGGCAGTGATTCCCAAGTTATTGTACAGAGCTGCAGAAGCACAATAAATATCCTGTGGGTGTAAATTCCCTATTTAATATCTCCCCTTGGCAGCACTCAGTCATGCCCTTTCTGTGTTAGCTCTCTCTTGGGCTCCCAGAGAGGTGTAACAAGGGTAGGTGCTCCAGTCCAGGCAGGTTTATTTGGAAAGCTGGATACATTATCCAGATGAATGGCACGAGGATAGTGTGCATCCCCATACCCAGTCACCAAACCTAGACAGGTTCATTAGGGATGCACACGTGATGTCTCAGCAGCTCAATTCCCCTTTCGGGGCAGCCTTCCCCTACCCCACCATTGTTATTACACAACGTACACCAAAGCTGAAGTTTGGAAAAGCTCTTTGTGCCCCTTCTGTATGAAACAGCTAGAGCTGCAGAAGGGTGGGGAGACAGTGGGACCCCCTGTCCTGCCTGTACATTTGGCAATCCCACTCCTCAGTACTGGGACTCGTTTCTTATTTGTGCCACATAATCATGCCACACTTCAAAATAACCATGGACAGTCTCCATTTACCTCAGCCTCCCCATGTAGGGTTCCAGATAAGAAGCAGGTTGGTGAATCCATTTCCTATCCATAGATCTAATGCACCCTTAACAGCCTCACAGGTATTGCAGATCTAAGGGGGCTCTGAAGCCTGATCACTTCTCTAGCTTGACATGGAGATGCAGGAGCAGGACCATCCCTCACCTTCAGCACTTTACTCTATAAACCAGGCTTGGAGGGAAGAGGGGACACAGTCACCCTTCTCACCAGTAATAATCAATGGGATATCAGGGAGGGTTCCCTGGAGATGCCTTTACATCAAGTCTGGAAGGAACAATGAAATTTCCAGGCCTCATCCCACCTCAAGCCCCATCAGAACAAAGGGAAGAAAAACAGCAGCTCCAAACACAAACAAAACCCAGACTCTCCTAGGTTCATTTCACTTGTGAGTTTGCACCTACACGATGGTAAAACGAGGCCAACACCGCCCGCCACCGCTTTAGGAGATGTAAAACCTCAGTGAACCCTTTGTCAATAATGAATTCCTGTTTGCAATGCCTCTAAATTGAAGAAAATTAGTATTTCTTCTTGCTCTCGGAAAAGCAGCGCGGTACCCCAATCGGGGTTGCTACGCAACCACCTCCTGCACATGGCTGATAACACTCCCGGCATTATTTCCCCGCCTGACTGCGCCGTCAGAACAAAGCCCGGCTAATGAAGCTTTCAAATGCTCTTGGCTCTGCCTTTGAGGGTTCAACACGGGTTTTCCTTGCATGTATGTGACAGTTACAGCAGTGACTCGCCATCCCCTCCAGTCACGGATGCTTCCGGAGCTGGATGGAGGAAATGCCTGATGGAAAGCAATGGACAGGATGGGATCAGAGCAGCCAAACACTGGGCAGACACAACCAGCCTCCAAAATGGATGGGAACCACACACACCATGGAATAAGGCAGCAATGATGAGGCCCTCTGAAACGCTGAGCCATTGGCATTACAGACCAAGCCAGATGTTCTCTGGTACCCATTCCTCCATCAGATATAACACCTTTATCACACCGCAGCTGCTGCCCGCCTGCCTGTGGGTACCACCAAGGTAAGCCTCCCCACTGGCACATGCAAAGAGGGACAGGATGAAGACAACTCTCCAGGTTACGCGGTTCCAACCCCTTGAAGCACTTGCAGATTATTTTTTTTAACAATCTGTTGAAATAACTTTGACTGTGATTTTCTCAGCACATGTAAGCAAACCCCCCTTCTGCTAGACAAGTAGGCGTAGCCAGAAGCACCATCACTGGCAAGGAGCCCCAATTTCCCTCGCAGCTCTCTTAGTTCTCCTGTAAGAGCAACCAGACAATGCTGAACCAGTCCCCTTTTGCAGCTGGACAGTCTCTCCCTCCATCACCACCAGATGTGTCCTTCCTGAAGTCAATCACGGCTGCAGCCCCATTTCTCAGAGCAGACACCTGGTTACCCTCCTCATTTTTGCACTGATGGCCAGAGCTGGTTTCTCTTCTACAGCAGATCTACCCTTTACCAGTTCATTTCACAGGAGAGCAGAACACCATGAAACAAAGAGCATCTCCTTGGCCCTCCACTATCTTATATACTTAACAGAATCACCTTAACTGGATCCACACAGCCCTGGAGTGCCAAGGCAGTGGGATGGGGTGAGAGGACTGTGAGTTTCCCAGAGTGCACAGACACACCTCAAAAGCTTCAACAGGGACAAATTCCTGTAGCTGAAAGCTTTCTAGACAACACATGGCTCCAAGTGTTGTTTTCAGTAGGAAAATACCATGAACTAAGTCAGGGCACGAATTGAAAGCCCAATGCCCATTGTGCAACCTGTGCTGCTTCAGCACACTTGGGCCATGCCAGGTACAGCCTGAGAGATACCACCGTAAAGTAGGTGCCTGTCTGGAAATTCAGGGCAAAACTGCAGCTGCAGAACAGTTCCTGAAATTCCTTTCCTATGTGAGTAACTGCTAGCAGGAGCCAATTCCCTGGAAGAAGAGCTGGGGACAAGTTCTTCCCACACCAGAGGGCTGGGAGGACTGGCCAGGACCAGCTGCACATCTACCCTTTGGCAGCAAAGCAACATGAAGAGGAGATGGAGGCCACACTGCCAAACAGAAGACAGCCTGAGGGATTAATCTTTCTCTCAAAGCCAGAAGTTCTGCAAAGAACCAGGTAAGAGTCACAAGAGAGCACAGCACCCAGGGAATCCAACCCAGCCCTGCTTGAGGTTTAGATTGTAACCAAGCCACCCACCCAGCTGCTCACCCACCATGACTCTGACTGAAAAGCACAGTGGGAATGCTTTTTGTAGTAGACAAAATTACCCAACAAGAGACATTTATGTGACATTACCATTAAAATCAATGTGTGGAAAATAAAAAAAAGCTGTAAGCCTGTGTATCCCGAGGTCTGCAAACGCCTTTCTCTACCTTTGTACTAAAATAGGTCTAATTTAGCCCATTTGTTCTGTCTCAGCCAGGCAGAGTGAAAGTAGGGTTGATCGACTTTTTAATTACAGTAATTTTATCTCGCATACAGACAGCTAAGTGTTCATCAAGTCACAAATTTGCCTGTTACTGAGAGACCTCCCCCCTGCTAAATAATTAGGGATAATAAGTGGCTCATAATAAATGCAACTCACAATAACAGGCACAGAGAGCAGCACAGAATCGGGAGGGTTATTAGGGAACCCCCAGTTCTATTTCTCCTTTTGAAGAAAACAATGCAATATCTTTAATTGTCTCTCTTGAAACCCTGAGCCAGCTCTGCTGATTTGTTACAAGTGAAAACCAATTATCCCACTTTCTGACTGCCTCTTGTGTCCAGAGAAGGTTTACTACAGAGTCATCAGCCCAGACAGGAATAACTTTCTCTGTCTGCAGTGACTAGGCACAAAGAGCTGAGATAGGAGGTAACACAGGTGGGTTCCATATAACCACAATCCTCAGGGCTCCTAAAACTCTGGGGAAGGCTCAAAATATTCAGTTTCAACACAAGTCACAAGCGATCCATGCACAGCTTGGAGCATCCATCATCCACATGCGTGGACCAATACAAAGTACATTCAGCACTGAGGCTCATATCACCCTCTGGGCACAGAAAGGGCAGGCCAGGGGAAGCTGAAGGCAAGGGAAACCAGTCTGTGCTTTTCAGCCAGCAAAGAATGGGGAACCTCTGGAGTAGATTTCTACTGCAGCCTGCCAAGAGCAAGGTTTGGGTTGAGTCAGGAGAGGGCAGCAGAGCTTGTGTGCATCTGCATCTCTTTCAAACCCTGCAAAACAAATGAAAACCAAACAAGCCCCACAGGTACACCCACACCCTCCATTTCTGTTGGTTTTCTTCCTGTTTTTCTCCTTTATCCTCTAAGTTATTTACTTCTTCACCTTCACCAGCCAGGCAAGTAAGGACAGCCAAGAAGGGTCAGACAGGTGAAAACATCACTTCTTCAAGTTCCCTTCCGAGGACTAAGGACAGAAGGGTCCTCCTTCTCCCACCTCCATTCTTTAGACAGGCCCTTGGATAAACCTAGAGAACAGAACATAGTGTGGGGAAAAACATTTCAACCCCTTGAACTCAATGGATCCTGCCATGTCCAGGTACTTGGGAAAAGCACCTTGGCAGGTGGGATCACCCACCTTCCCCTGGACAAGGAGGAATGGGAAGGGACAGCCAACAACGAGCTGCTTCAAGGAAGTGTTTGTCACCACACACAAACACAAAAACCCCATAAAAGGCTGAGTTTGTAGGGAGAAGAAGTGGCTGGGGAAAACTAGAGAAGCTGATCCTGCCATGGCCATTTCCCAGCTGGTAAGTCCATGCAGCTGCACATGTTCTTTTCTAATAACTTCAAATATCAGAGTAGGACTTGTTATTTTTCTCCCAAGGTGAAGACATATGCAACCCTCACTTGCAACGAAGACCAGGCAGGATTTGGAGAGAACCTGAACGTTTCACTCTCTAGCATGCAAAACCACAGATGTTATTTGTCTTGTTTTCAAGAGTGCACTAGGGGAAAGAAACAGATTTAATCAAATGTAACTATATTTTGTTTACAACAGTATTTTCCTTCATTTACTTACTTTGCTTCAAGAAGCATATTTAGTTGTTTTCCTACAGTGTTTTCCCTCCAAGGGTTGAAGCTTCGTTTGTTCCTGTGACGACCCTGTACTTCTGCAAAGATTTTATTAATTTTTTTCCTAGAAACAAATTATTTATTTCTTTAATATGTGGTATTTCAGTTCCACTTCATCCACAAATACATGTAATGAGCACTTGCAAGCTGCTTTTATGCTATGCCCTGTTATCTCCCCACACCTGACTAAGTTGCATACAGAATAAATACTGGGCTTTTGCTTTGAGCAGGGGAGAGCTGTGCAATGATCAATCAAAAAATGCCCCTGGGGATGGCAGTGATTAGCACTTTGATGCTACTAAAGATGAATGGGTGAAATGAGTTTGATAAGCTGGTGTTTTCCTCAGATAATTGCTCTGAAAGCTTTCCAAAGCTGCTTGGATCCTCCTCCACTCCCCTTTGTTTCTGGATGGGATAGCAAGTCTTGCTTTTCTATCAGTAATACTGGCCAGGCTGCTGCTGTTACTGTTTTTAAACAAACAGCAGTGGATTTCTGCCACATTTCATCACTGACTATTGAACACTAAAATACTAGTCATAATTTAACCAGAGATTCAGCCTAGATTCCTATTATTTTTGGCCAACTTGGCCAGTCCTGCACTCATGTACGTCACTGAGCGCAGCCCAAGTAAGAAGGGATGGAGGGGGTGGGAAGCGGACTTCTCATGGGACATGGCAATCCTTCTTCAGTCTTTAACAACTGCTCTTCTTCCTTCAGAAGTCACCAATCCTTGGTGCTCACAAACACCCTTCACACCCTCTGTGAAGCCACCAGCTCCAAACCTTTCTCTGGACTTTCTAAACTCAACACTGACCTCCTCACCCTCCAGAATCATTCTTTCCAAGCTACCCCACAGAGACATCCAAAGAGGAACCTCTCCTGAAGCTGTGACGTGAAACTCCCATCTTAGCCAGGCAACAAATCCTGCTGGCATTCACAGACGTGGTGCCATTTACCATGCTAACTAATTCTCAGCCACTAATGAATCTGGAGCCAAGAGATTCTACTGTATTTTTATTGTTTCGTTGAATAAATGGATTTTAAATACAGAATTAAAAATTTGTAAAAAAAGTTATTCAAAGCCAGCATCCAGAAGTAGGTTGCACACCAGTGACTGAGTCAGTCGTACTTGCATTTTGGTACAAAGATAGGAAAGAAAAATAAATATGCATATCCATCATGTGGAAAGAGATGATTTTTTTTAAAAAAATTACAGTTTCTTTCAGATTTGAGAACTGATATTTGCCTCATGAGAATCTCCCACCAGCCTTGTTTTTCACAGCACCGATTCACATTATTTGGTGTTCAAACAAACCCATTCATTTGTGGTTTACAGAAACGGTGATGTAACACTTCCCCCTCACATACATGGAAGGCAGAATGCTTAATAAAACATCCCATATATGAGGGGTGGGGAAAAATGCAGCATTACGTGATTTGCAGGGATGCAATTTAGGTTACAAAGCATCTCTGAGCAGGAACAGGTTCTTCTGTCTCTCCCACCAATACCTTTGTGAGTTAGATATCTCTTACAGTATCACACCCCCGACATTTGCTCTTTGCTGAACTCCATCACTGCAACAAAGATTTCCAGAAGTCCTGAGTGAATAGGTACCTTCAATTTTTAATGCCCGATTTTAAAGCAGTTTGATCTTTCAAGAGAAATAGAGCACCCATCCTCAAGGAGGAGAATCAGGCACTTGTAGGCACAGTTTAAGCCCTATAAAACAGAGGCACCTCAAGAAGTCTTGGCATTGGGGTTCAGGGTTAGGGTGGGGAGGTGGGTTTTTTGCAAGTTTCTATTACAGGTTCTTAAGAAGACAGCAATAAAGATGATCCCACCAGTCAGTTCATCTCCATCATCTCAACAGAAAAAAGTAGACAGACTCTCTAATATATGCATCATTTCAAAACATCAGCACCACTCACACAGTGTTCACAACAGGTTAGAAAGGATATGGACTGTGGCTCACCTGTTCCTCAAGGATCTTAACCACCAAGAGAATTTAACCACACAGACAGACCGACCACAGAATGAAGTGCCCTTATAATAGAAACTGGGACTTGGAGATAATGAATAGGAATAGCTACACGTCAGCCTGGGAAAAAGAAAAACCAACAGAGGAGGGAAGGTTTTGACCGCAATGGAAACAAATTCAGTTGAACAAAAGAAATAATACTGGAGATTGTCACCATAGTGCAGCTAAGGCTTGGCAAATGAAACACTGAGTACACACTTGCAGGGCAGCCCTGCTTCTGCCACACGAATAAATATCCAACAGTGTTTAAAAACAGTATGTAAAAAAAGATGTTGGGATTTTCCAATTCCATTCCCTGTAACTGCATAGTAGGTTCCCTCATGTGAGGTATTTCAGCATCACCACAGAGGAAAGCAATACCCCTGTATGCATCTTCCACAAGCACAGTTAATTCGAGCTGAGGTTGTACGATGTTCACACAGTGATATGAGGTCCAAGTGTTCTGCTCTACCCATGTCTCTCCAGACCATGGGATTCACACTGTACTGTGCAGGATGAAAACATTCAGTCAGAGTGTTGAAAGCTCAGTTCAGTACCCACTGTGTGACCAGACACAGGCATGGACCTCTTATTTCAGCCACTGCACATCTTACAGGTTTTTGTTTTGGTTCACATGAGTCTTCCAAAAAGAAGTCTAGTTCATGTGGCCAGGTCAGATTACTGACCTCAAATTCACTTCTGAATATTTCCTTGGTTATCTGTTGTTCAGTAAAATAAATGCATGTTCTCCCTTCATCATTGGCAACCTGTACATTTGTTTTTGTATGACCAGTAGAGCTGCATAGGACAGGGATCTCTCCTGTCACACCATACTTTTGGAAGGCTGCTACCCAGCCCAGATTTCTTTTCATGGGAAAGTTAATTTATTGTCTTGCATGTATGTATTTAACTGTAGTCATTAAATACAGGATGTCAGCTTCATATCCTATCTGGCATTTTTGGAGGCATCCTTTTTCATTCTTCAAAGAAAATAACAGCATCTTATTAGTGAAATGCAGGATCACAACTTCTTCTGGTGATGTACAACAATCAACAGTGGATCTTCCCAAAGGGATGTCATTAGTACCACTGCAGCATTTGACTGTCTCTCCTCCAAAAAGTGGATGTGATCAAAGAAAGAGCAAATCCAGAAGAAACAAGTGTCTTTTACCATCTTCAAGACGACTTTTCTCCTCTTATGTTCCATCTTTGCTGCACGACCATTGCAGTTTTGTTTGCAGGGTTTGTCCTGGAGGAATATTTTGTTTAAGAGTAATCATACCCCCTGCAAGTTCAGCTACATAACGATAATTGCTGCTTGTTATCAGCACCCCTGTTAAAGTGTAGGCTCATGTACTCTTGCAGCCAGCTGCCATGGAAATAGTACATAAAGCTGTTTTTCCTTCAGAGACACAAGCGTTGTCCAGTCTGTGACTATACCAGGAACATCTCCATAGCTTTTCCATGCCTTCCAAAACCTTCAACCAAATGCTTCATTTTATTTATACATCCCTTAGAACATCCGAGGGTAAGATGGGTTTTGCTTAATTATCCACTCAGCATTTGGATTGATGTGGTACAAGTCTAAGAGGTAAGTGTCTGGGTCCAGGCAATGTTCACCTGCCAGAACAAGAGATTCAGAAATAAAACCACTATATCCTTAGTCCTATAGTTGCTAGGGGTTTTTTTCTGTTTTTTTTCCCACCCCGTCACCATAAAAAACTGGTATTTGTTCACATTAATTTTAGTATCACACCTATTCAGAACTGTTTGCACAAATCTGGAAAAGTTCTAGTTGTTTATGTAAAAATGAATGTATGTTTTCTAAAACTATACTGAGCCCAAGCTTTGACCTTTGTGAAAGGGTACTCTAACTTTAATACTCAATATCTTTAGCACCTGAAAACCATCATGAAATACATTAG
The DNA here is from genome assembly GCA_013398125.1 of Aegotheles bennettii. Classification (NCBI taxonomy): domain Eukaryota; kingdom Metazoa; phylum Chordata; class Aves; order Caprimulgiformes; family Aegothelidae; genus Aegotheles; species Aegotheles bennettii. Next base: position 1,276,729 of record VZRW01008838.1, on the reverse strand, counting down.
GGGTTAAATCCACAGATTGAATTCTTTCCAACAACAAAGTTTTCTTCTACAAACGCAATTATGAGAAATAGTAAGAGGCAGCCAAAGCTTTCCAGTAACCAAGAGAAGCAGCTGTAACAGGGCATAAGAATCCCTTTCCTTACTCAGAGAGCTCTAACCTGCTGCTGCAATCCTATTATTTAATTATTCTCTCCATTTGATGACATTACCCTACTGATGACTGGAAATCGGTGACTAATGAACATCACCAACTTGTTTAACTATAAGGTTTGAGAAACTTCCACCCAAGTTAGTATGGGTTCTTTTGTCAGAAAGTTGAAGATAAACAGAATTCCCACCTGGAGCTGACCATGGTACAGATGCCATGTGCCAGCACATCACACCTAATTGAAGCCCAGACAAGAAGCACATAATTAAAAGCCTATAGTGGCATAGGATGAAGTTGCCCTTTTTTTAGATGAATGCATTTCATGGTTTTAAGTTCTACACTTGATTCCAAAGATGGACCTTTATCACTGAGGGAAGGGTTTAACATGGTGCGTTCAACAGAATAGGAGGTTGGTTTATTTTTAAGATGTGTATTTTAAGATGTGCATGTCTCTGTCCTCAAGATTTTTGAACTCTTGAGTTTCCACCTTTCTTGACAGGCAACTTCTGAATAAGATCCATCAGTGTCAAGTGTTTTTGGAAGTCCAGGCTTCAACCTTCCCACATACCTGCACTATCAAGGCTTTGCAGTGATGGCTGGAAGACATGTGAGCTATCAACCCAAGAGCTTTGACAGGTGCTGTTTGCTGTAGGTGAGGTTAACCTACACTTGTTAATTTGTCTTCTAACATCTGGAGCTCCCCCCCAAACCTCACCCTTCTTATAACTCCCACCTTAGACAAGTAAAGCATAAAAACTGGGTATCAGAGTTACCACTCAGACTTACCAATATTGCCTCCCACTTCATACAGGAGCAAGTTTGTGCACTCCATTGAGTTGTTACTGCAGAAAGAAAAAGAAATTGAAGTTAACAAAGCTCTGTGAAAGGCCCGTTATGTAGTTTAATAATGGTTCTTCCAGAAGAATTGCTTATGGTTCAGGAGGCCAGCAATGGTCAAGGAAGCTACAGGCCATGGTACAGAGACCTTGCTGATCCTCCTGAGCACTGCAGCTGTTGAAAAGGACATCCAAAATTGAAAAAAAAAAAAAAAGAAAACAAGGCAGATATTCATCACTGACAGCAAGAAGCAAACTGTATGCACACACTAACTCTTCAACAGAAAGGCAACAGGCATAAACACCAGAGTTCACTGGCAGCATTCCTCTAGAAATGATGATCTGTTCAACAGAAGCTCTTTTGCATGAAGACTTCAGCAGCTGTAGAAACTTGTTAGTGAGATACTAGTTCCTAGCTGGTCCATATTCAGCCAACTCCCCATCCACCCTCCTTGTCCAGACATTTCCTGCCCCAGGACGCGGTCACAAGATGCGCTAACATTAAATATGGTCTGTAGGCATGGTGACAGAGGAATTCTTCTGTTCACTTTTTGGGTTATTTCAGCAATTCACCACCGGAGCATAGGAGGGAATTACAGAGCTTATTTTAGGAAATCCCTATATTGACATATGGATGTTGAAAATACTACTCCAAGCAAATACTTTGCACAGCTGACATTTTTCTCCAGGAGAGCTAAAGAGGGTTCGTTTCACAGGATCAACATTATTCCACGCCAGTAAGGATGCCAAAGTTCACTTGCTGTCCAGCAGCCCAGAGGGGACTACTGACTTCTTGAGAGCCTGAGCCCATTGATGGAATCACTCAGTTGAACTAATCTTTGCTTGCCCCATCCAACACACTACTTCCAAAACTTAGCCTAGATGAGTGGAGAAGTCTCCTAACAGCTTACTGTGCCACCACACCAGCTCTGGCAGAAGACAGAAAACAGCAACGAGACCACCCGGTACTTTTTTCCATTTTTTATTTTTTTTTTAAATCAGAGAAAAAGCCATTTACCACTTGAGGAGGTTGACAGTGTTAACAATATTCCAGCCATTCTGGCACAGGTTCTTTTGAAACTGCCTCAAGACATCAGAAACCCGGGTTGCATTGTTCAAATGCACCTCTAGCGAATCCTTCAGGAGAAGCGAAGCATGGACTTTCACAATCTTGGAAGGCTGAACAAGGCAGGCAGAAAGAAGAAAGTGCTTAAAGAACAACTTGGTTATCAGCTAAAATATCAAGTTTCAAAATAGATCTTTATATATGATTATACAGATAGATTATTATATATTAAACCTATCCAGCCAGTTGTTCAGAGAATCCAGATTTGGTTCTTATTGCATACATACTACAGAGGTTGGAAGCTGTGGTAGCATCAAGGTGAGCATTACAAACAAATCTGTGCCTCGGTGTTGTGGCTGAGGAGGAAAGCACGGGTCTCCATCAGCGTGCACTGGTGCTCTCTGCTGTCCAAATGCAGCACCAGCACCAGAAGCGACACGAGCTCTGGTGAAAATGGTGTTTGGCAGAATAAATTTTGACAAACTGTTTTGCCCGAGTCTGATAGATTCCTCTGGAATTCATGTGAACTACTGGAAAAGGAGTTTAGACAGCTCAATTGCAGGCTATTGAATTTCAGGAAGGTGGTTTCAGGAAAGGAAGTGTGAAGACATCACAGAGCAGATCTCAGGTGCTATCTTCTCGAGATTGTTCTCATCAACTCCTTCAGGGAGTAAATTCTCAGAACTTTTGCAGACAACATTGAACTGTTTTAGCAGGGTCTGCAAATTAATTTTGCAATCCCAAATCTTGTGCAAAAACAGTGCTGAACACAGAGACCACTGGGAAGTAGAATTAGCACTGTTGTAAGCCTTGGGACATTTGTTTGACTGCCTCAGCAGTAGTCGCCTGCTCTGAAACCAGAGCACCTTCAGCAGTGACAAGCAGCCTTAACATGTCAAATTTTTGGCAGGCATCATCTCAGTATCCCACCTCATATAGAAAGGCAGGGGATATACTGGCTTGTGAGAACACACTCTTTCTCAATTCTGCAGAATTAAGCTTTTAACATATCACTTCTACCTGCAATCTACATCTAGCTCGTGTCCTTGGAGCATCCCAGTTGCACCACCACTGCAATGTAATACTTCAAATAATCCAGCGCTGCGTGATCTAACTTAGCTGCCACAGACCTACACTTACTTGACTCACAGTGGCAACCAAAAAAAGGCAGAATGACTCCAAGGATCTTTTCCCAGCTTTAACACACAAATAGATCTGATGGTGACATCTGTTTAAAAAACCTCACTCTGCACCAGCACAAGAAGTAGCAGAGCCATTCCATTTATCAGGAAAGTTCATTGTCTCCTTTTAAGTGTCAAGAACCTCACCCTCAAACCCTCCCACACAGGCTCTGCAGATTTTTCTCTTGCTCTGTAAAGACCATCACTCCTCAGTTTTCCAAGTTCTCATGAAAGTACTCACAATGAGAAAGTATTCGACACTGCTACGCAAGGGCTCTACCAAGCCCTAACTCACCTCTGCCTGGTTCTTTTCCACTTTGTCTTTATCAGCATGAATTTTCCGCAACAAGTTTTTAATTCTCTTGTCACAAAACTGGTACCTTTTGCTGTTGCTCTCATTCAGTTTTCTCACTTGAGCTACCAGAAAAGAGGAGACCTGGGAAGGGAAGAAGGAAGAAGATAGGAATTAAATCAAGCAGAGATTAAGACACCACTTAAGAACCTAAATATCACTTTATGAAGCTCCTTGAATAGATGAAATATCCATATATGTTGAACACAGGTAGTCTTGGAGCTCAGCCAGAGGTTTTGCCTACAGACATTTAACTCCTCTGAAATTTCCAGTACTATTCTTTCTCCTATTCCAGTTCTAGGCAGACCAAGATGCTGCTACACCATACCACAAAACACCTGCACAACTTACTGTCCAGAGCAAATCCTGGTAATGGATCATCATCCGCACGACATCGGCCGCCCCCTCTGCCAGCTGCTTCTCCTTCCCTTCAGGGATCTTATTTGGCAGCCCCTTGTGCATGAAGAGGTTTGGGGCCATCACTGTGGAGACGTTCCAGAGGTTCATTTTGTTGTTCTTCTCCCTGGCAACCACTTTACTGAGAAATTCAAGCAGAGCCTAAAGAAAGGGGAAGAGACTTAAGACATTAATCAATAATAATGCTCAGGGAACTACTGTGGCAATTGCTGGAGAGATCACTTAATTAGGATTTTCTTTCTTGAACAAATTCTTCATCGATTTTCTTCATCTTTCCATGAGTAAATCCTATTTGTCCAGTCAAGAAATTCAGTGACCGATTTCTAATACTAGAATAGCAACAACCAACCCTATCAAACAGAGAATTTGTCCAGCATACAGGAATCAGGAGAGACAGTCTTTGTGGGAAGTAGATGAGCTCCTACTCCTTGGCAGGTGGCAATTCACAAAATCGGGTTGTAAAAGTTACAGAATCCAAAGATTACGCCCCCATGCTTTCCCTCAATATCCCCTTCAAAGCTATTCCCAGGTGTGGAAAAATAAACCCTTCTGGATGATCTCTTCTGCCTCCATCAAAGCCCTGACACACGACAGATCAATCACCTTTGACTGGATTACGTATTCCTGCACTCTAAATAGAAGTTTGTAGGGTACTAAGTCAGCCTTGCCTTTATTATCTCAAAGCTGAACTACTCAGGAGAAAAAAAAACAACAAACAACAACAAAAGGAAAAAACAGCAACAAGAACAACCACAGTTCTTATAAAGCAGAGAGGTTGTGCACTGCCTGCAAAGCTGATCCCATCCGCAATTATTCTTTCAAAAAGTAGGAGGTGAAAGGGTTTGAAATGCCTTCTGATCAGAAAAGGGTAGGAAGTTATGAGCTTAGTAGTTTCTTTTATATTTTTAAAAAATTGAAGCTATTCTTCACAGATGATGACAATATCATAAACCATGAATCAAAAGACCACAGACAGCGTAAGACCTACACACCTTTCACTCCACAGGGAACTGCTTCAACACACTGGAGAAAGAGGGCATTTCTAAACAGGATGTTCCAAGACCACACAGATTCCTACTGCTCTGAAGTTTATATCCAAGAGGCTGAGTGTGCTTAGAGTGTACCTTCACTGCACAGCCTTGTGGTTTGCCTGCTCCCCCCACCATGGCTTCCCATTCTCAAGGCAGTGAAATAAAACCAAATAACATGATGTATTTATATACAAAAGCTGATAGAGTCCCTGGAATAAAAACCTGGAATGAGATGGTGTTTTTCTAGTCAAATCCAGAACAGGCAGTTACCTTTAGAGTGTTTCTGTTGGGCTCTGGCAGAATCAGGATCAGGAGGTTTAGAGCTTGCAATCTTTGCTTCAGGTCTGGAATATCTAGAGAGGAAGAGCAACAACAGGACAAAGGGTTCAGGCTCCTGACACTTCTTTTTGAGCATGGGAAACCCCCCAGAAATAAGGTAATTACTTTTGTCATCTAGGATTTAAGACCTTGTTTTACAGAAGCAAACCACATCCCTTATGGAGTGAACTCTCCCTATGCTTTAGAAGACCGGCTGATTCGTTTCAGAGTACACAGTCTGCCAGCAACTCTGATGCCCCTCAAGGACATCAAAAGATCCCACTATTCCCCGTTTCTTTTACAAAAAAAAGTTGTGCACTGAAACAGTTTGTTTAACACATTCAAGCCATATGCTGAGGCACAAACCTCAAAATAAGGTGCCTGCAGAACACCGCATTACCTGCAGAGAAGCCAGGACCAGGCTCCTTGGCTACTTGCCACAGCTCAGCCTGTGTGTCACTATCTGTCAGGTTGGCCTAAGCCACAGTAGCAATCTTGCAGCCTCAAATAACAGAATTTAAGACTCCGGGACAGTGTTCCTACACAAAGATGTATGCAACCAAGCACTGGTGATGATGACTCTTGTGCTGACACATGACTGTACACGTGGCATCCAGCACACTGGGTCTGGCTATAGTTCATTCCCTGACCTGGGTTTCTATCAGATCCACAGGCTCCCAACACACCTGTCAGCAGAGCTTTGCAATGGAAGCACAAACAAGCAAACTGGTGCCAAAGAGCCAGAGCAGGGACTCACTTTGTACAGCAGCAAAAGCAGGGAGGTACTCTGCTGTCAGCAGCGGGGCAGGCAGCTCTCTTATGAACCTTTTCAGTAGCCCAGATACATCATTCTGGTGGACTTCATCCCAGCGGAAAAGGCCAGTATAGAAGTCCCTTTCTAGCTTCTGTTCCAGACTCTATAAAAAAGATGGAATTTATCACATGCTTTAATAAGCAAATTCTGTAGCTGAGCACTAGGAGGGCTCAACCCATCAAGGCAAGAGCACAGAGACCCTCACAGCAGACGCTCCCAGACTTCCCAGCAATTGACGTTCCCAGTTGTACAGGAAAGGGAGGTGAGACAAGTCAGATTATTTAGCTAGTTGCTTCAACAGTATTTTACCTCCAACACTTCCAAACACTACTAAAGAGCTCGTACCTTGATTCTGGTCTGGGACCCAGAAACTCTCAAAATGCCCTCTGTTTCAAGCCCCCTCTTCTCCAAGCAGGACAGCAGCTAATAAAAGGGAGGAAAAAAGAAAGCTCTTAGGAACAGAGAATGAGAAATCAGCCCTTCCATATCACAGGCTTCCTGACTCAGAGGATCAGAGGTGCAAATGAAACCAGAAGGGAACTTACTGCCTGGAGTAACAGAGGGATCTTGGTGTTGGGGAGCAGTTTTTGGTCATTTTCCAACAGGGTGTTGAGTGGAACTCCAAAGAGTCTTTTCTCTACAACAGAAACAACAGGTTATAAGTCTGTATCTCCACTAATACAGGTGTTGGGGATATAACCATCACTGCAGACTAGGAGGGCACATTTTGTAAGTGTAGGTACAGGAGAAAAAGAAAGGAACACTCAACAGGACACACGCATTTGACAGTCAGAGATAAATGTGGTGCAAGGTCTTGATGCTATGACCCACTGACTTCCAGGAGAAGTTCTGATCAAGGGAAAAACACCTGTCACAAGGTTTCTTATCAAAGACCCTTTCTGTTCTAACATTTCAAACACAAACCTATGAGGAGATCAATGTAAAAACTGCACTTCAAAAAAAAACCCAAAAACCAAAATCAAGATAAAATACAACTAACCCATTGTTTTCAGTTTTGCTGCCTTGTTTCTCTTCAGCTCAAAGCCCAGAACATCACAGAGAGCTGTTAGCTCAATAAGGGCCAGTGTGGGGATCTTCTTCATGTCCTGAGCGGATAGATCTCCAATCCTGGTCACTCCTAGTCTGCCCTTGGGGATCTTAAAATTCTAAGGGAAAACACACATGGGGTTCAGTGCAAGTGTCATTACTAATCATTACTAATACTTGATACTGGTATCAAGTTTTGCTGCATTTTTATCATTCCTCACCATAACCATTCATTATCTGGTTCTCAACACTAGAAAAATGTCCAAACTACTCCTACTTCTACTCAACCCACAGCTGAATAAATATTTTCCCTTTCCAGCATTGCTTTTTAACTGTATTGGAGATCACAATTTGGAGATACCCACCCTAAACTACTTGAGCTTTGGAAGCAGTCCAGTACATTTACGAGAAAGAAAACTGTTAGCATTACAAGTAAGAAATTCCAGTTATTCTCCTCTTTTCAGTGAAAATGACCCCGATTCAAATTAAAATAGCTAGTTTTGCACACAAGTACTGCTTCTTTCGAGCCTTCACTACACAACAGTTCTCCTTGCCCAACACCACAAGGATAGCTGCATTACAGACCTGTCCCAGCACTCTCCACAGAGGACATTTCCAAGAGCTGATCATTCAGCTGAATCACATCTTGCACTCCTCTGCACAAGAAGGGAGATAACAAACTCTAACGGGAAAAATTCCTTCAGTGCTTACAGTTAGGGCATTTCCATCCTTTGATCTCCTTGATTCAGACGGGAATGATCCCTTGAGCAGGACAGCCGCTTGTTCTGAGTAGGCAACATCCATGTTGAACACCTCTTCTTTTCCAGGGTTTCGAACTGTGCATGAGTAATCCTGGATTTCTGCTACAGAAGAGAAAATGTCTTGAATTTCAGAAAGCCAAAAAGGATGAAGCTTAGAAAACAAGTGTGCTAAAAGAACACTTTGAGACAGGTTTGGGGACCATAACTTTGTAATAAAAAAACATATTAACATTGGAGAAGAGTGTTGTCATAGCACAACCCTGAGACTGATAAGTAGGGTAAGATTAGCTTCAAGCCACAGCAGTACAGCTACAACCACCAGATCAATGGTAAGACATGAGCATGGCCTTAAATTAAGTTACATACCTATGGCTAACTTTTCTTTACACAATTGCATGTATTTATAGGATTTCACCTTATGATCTTCCCTAGAATGACTTTATTTGCCTCTTCTAATTGTTTCCTTGAAGAGTTAGTTATCAGTTTGAGCAACAACTCCTAACAACACTACTTCAGGTCCTACTCCCCTTCCAATCCTACTCTACAATTCAGAACTTCCTTCTTACTTCTCTGTACACTTGAAGTCCGCAGATTGTGCCACAAGTGATCTGGGCTGGATTCCTCTTTCTTTGCTGCTGTTTCCTGAAAAACAAACCAGATCGTGTTTACCTACATAAAACAGAAGCTCAAATACATCATCTTACTTTGATTAAAAAAAAAAACACACTCTTTTTTGTTTCAGTGATCTTCACTAAAACCATAGATCTCAGAGGCAACTGCAAAGCTTTAAAAAATATTAAGCCAAAGAAAATATCAATGATTCCAGTAAAGTTATTGGAAAAAAGTCCAGTGATCTCAACTGAAAGAAGTGAGGAAAACGTTTCACTTCCAATTAAATTAAGGCAATTTAAACAGGAAGCTTTAACATCTTTGCACATGCCTTCATTGTAACAAAACGCCACTTTAAAAGATCAGATTTTATCTCAGTTGCTTATCAAATGCAAATTACCAAATACAAATATTAGCAACCTAGTGAGTGGATACATAAGATTATAGTAAAAGATGCTTCAAAGGTGCTCAGGCTGTGAAACAAAGAGTATTTGATTGAGAAGACAGCAAGAATCCCATGCTACTGATAAAGGTAGATCTTGGTTAAACTCACTACCTTCTGCCTAGACACTTGAACATGTAGAAAAAGTCACAAGGAGCCCTGATTGGGATACTTTCCAGCAGCCCCTAGAAAAAATAAGGATGCTCCACCTTGTGGCCACAACCCAAAAAGGAGCAGCAGAGCAGGAAAGCAGCTGAGAAGTTAAAGGTCATGTATTCTCTAGTAAAAAAAAAAGCAGTGGCTCTAGAATTCTCTGGAATTACCCACTGTAAAAGATCAGCTTATCAGAACTGAATTTATAAGTTCTCTCTTTTTTTGGTTAATAATGATTTATCATGTCACTGGAATAAAAAAAACACAAGAGGGCTCCAAAAGATACCAGTGCTCCAGGAGGCTGCAGTGCTCCTGGCACAGCACGGACACCTGCCAGCAGCCTCCAGGAACAGTATGGATCCACAGGTTTTGTAGCAACCTCTCATTGCTGCAACCTGGATGCAGAATTTCTACCATCTCAGCTTCGTTTCAGCTCAAAAGATGAAGTCATCTATTTGGAAATGAAAGTCGCCCTAGACCCAGAAAGCCAAGTCAGCTACCACAATGCAACAAGGAGCTTCCACTAAATTAACATACCCCAGAGCTGACCACTCCGAAAATGTCTCGGACATCACGCACAGGATGCTTGTTCTTCCTTCTCCGGGACCGGGAGTAGGTGTCCAACCGTCGCTGCACGGCAGCAGCCTGGGTCTTGGTCAGGGTGGAGAGCAGCACGATGTTGTCATTCTCTGAGGCACGGTCCCCGAGGAGGTCGGACAGCCCCGCGTCCTGGAGCCACTCGGCTTCAGCTTCTCCCTCTGTCAGTCAAGGGATGAGAAGGGCGAGTGGGAAGAAAAAAGGATAACAGAAATTTCAGTGCTTGGAACACTTGAGAGGCAGAAATCCAGAAGTCAGAGCCATCCCCTTTCTGGGCAGCAATGGGACACCACTGGAAGGGAGCCACTATCTTCATGAGGAAGCCACAGCTATTCCCAAAATCTCAGCCCTATTTCCAGGTACCCAGCTGGGTACCAGAGTGAAACCAGAGGAGGCACAGCACTTTAGTAAGCTGTAACTGTCCACATACTCCTTTCTCCTCACCCTGGGTGAGGAAAAAGAGAAGAAAAACCTATGGAGGCATGGACATTGCCAGGAACGCAGGATCCCTCAGGAGCTGGGCACAAATGGGACTCCCCATGGTAGCCAGCACCAGGATTGCAATAGGAACAGAAGCCAATGGGGCCTTCACAGGACATGGGAGGAAAGTTAGACCCCCTTGCTTAAATCTGCCTTCACATGGCCCACCTGAGCAAAAGGGAGCTCTGTCAATAAGCAACAGCACACAGCAAATGGGGAATGAATGGCAGGGCCTCCCTGGAGCACACCCAATTCTCTGACAGCTTTGAGGATGGACAAAAGGTCTGTGAGAAGCCATAACACATGACAATGTACATTTGGCTTTTGTACTCTTCCCAATTATTTGGCTCTTTTAATCTTTAAATCTATATGCATGCCTATGTACCAACAACAAGTGTAAAAAAAATATCCAGCTATTGACTTGGTAGATTCAAATGTATTTTATTTCATACACTTGCAGAGCTATTTGTATGAACCATCCCTACTCTTTACCTTTTTAAGTGGATTGGTATCCATACAGTCATTCAACAAAAGCAAAAATGTTATTCTTACTTTGTGTATTTGCCTGTGCCTATTCAAACCATCTCTAAAATTAGAGACCATTCCAGTTCCAGAATGACATGAGAGAAACCTGGAGACAGTACAGCAGCATTACTCAAACAAGCTCAGTTCCACTTCATTCTTCTCTATAAAGTTGCACTTCAAACCCAGAAGACAATTTTTTCCTTATGGGATGTGCCCTTTGTGCAAGTGAGAAAGTGCCCTGAGCAAGGCAGCTACTTGAAATCCAGGGATAAAAGAAGCAATTTAGCAGGTGGTTTCAACCTTAACACAGCAAACGCCACAGAGCCTTTATCTTTTCAGTTCTCTGTACCACATCCATCCACCGCAGGCAGCTCCAGCCCAGCTCTACCAAAGATTATACTGGGAGAAAGAAAAATCACAACTGAACTGACTGAAACAGAACAGCTCGTTCCCACTCTCCCTTTCCTACGCAAACTGGTATCTCCTCACTTATCGTGGCTGCTCAGGCAAAGTTTTATTACTATTGCATCAATAATAAAAGAGCCATGCAGCTCTTCTTGTGAGATTAGATAATTTAATTTTTCTGGGAAACTTCTGTTTTCATGTAACTTGCAAAAACATCTCGTGACTCCACTAAAACTCCTTCCAGCCTTCAGAGCCTTCTCTTTGTCCTCTCAGGCACTGTACTGAACCAGAACTTTTTTCAGCATCACACCACAATAAATAGAGCTGGACCTGAAGCATAGTGCTTCTTTTAATTCACTTTCTAGCCAACTGGCTTAGCTTTCCTACACGGTCTTAAGTCTTGGTCATCTCCCAAGTCTGGTTCTACAGAAGCGAACAGGTACGAGCATCCCCTGGTACTGCTCACTTGGTCACAGCTGCTGATGCTCTTGTGGTCCTGTTCATGACTCCTCACTGTACATCTGTTTGTCTCACATCCAGGGTTTCACGGCAGCACAGCATGCAAAAGACTTCTGGTTTATTCTATCTTTGGGAACTAAAGGAAGTTAAGTGTATTGCTTGCAAATTTTGAAGATATCCAATTCCAGTCATAACAGGAAACTAATCTAATACACAATGTTAACCAGCAGGCCCTGAATCAGACATCCGTGTGAGCCTACTGCCCCATCTGATGCCAAAGCACCAAATTTTAATTCCTCTATTTAATATTTTTGGCCCAGATACATTTGCCAGTAATGCCAAAGAAAACCAGCAAAATAAGTTATTTATGGGAAGATGGGGGAAATCAGAGAGAAACAGGTCAGAACCAGGAGGTCCACAGAAGCTGAGCTGCAGATCTAAGCCTGGAGAGCTGCTAAGATTTGCTTTGCGAGTTCCAGACAAGCAGCATTTCAGGGGGGCACAATTAGGAATAAATTTACAAAACTAGAGAACATCAATTGCAAAAACTTAGTTGAAACATAAGCGAGTCAAAAATAGCATTCACAGTAAGTCTCCAAACAAAGCTAAAGGACAGCTTAGCATTCTACAACTTCAGATGAAACATTAAGCCCTCTATAGTTTTCAAAGGCGGAGAAGAACCACTCTTTGCAGACACTTGTCAGACATGATGACATGCTATAAGGATGCCAGCAGACCTTGCAGCAGCACTACAACACAGTGCACACGTTATCTGTCTGCTGCACCATCTGACCCTGGAGAAGGGAGCTGGACAAACACCAGACAGCAAGGAAAGGACGTCGCTGCTTATATTTCAGGAAGAAGACACTTTCTGCCCCCTTCAACTGTTAATGAGGCCACAAGTATCATCAGAACCTTTCTGCTGACCCAGGTCTGCAAATTTACACGCTGGCCTCCCACTAACACCAGCTCATAACCCCTTACACCACCCTTACACAGGGCTTGCACAGGACACCAGTGTTCTCCAAGCACATCAGCATTTTTGCAACACCTTATCTACAAGATAGCCTCCACGCTGTCCCTGCAGTGCGATTAGGATCAGGTGTTTGTCAGGTTGAGCCATGCTGTCTCCAGACAGAGCTGTGAACCACTGCCCAAGCGCAGCTTCTCAGGATTTATGCAAAGAGTGATAGTGCCTTTGGCTCTGAGGAGCCCCGGGGCACCTGTGCCACCTTGCAACCATAAATTGCAGAGGCATGAAAGCCAAAAGGCCCCAGCCAAGTCCAGCTTCCTGCATCCACACCATTTGAAGTTTCCCCTCGATACTTCTGCTCCCAGCACAACCCTTATTTGCCTCAGCTCCTCTGCAGAGAGCCCAGGAGGCTGAGCGTGCTGCACCTCCTTCCCCAGCCCGCCGGGAAGGCTTCCCTACTCGGAGCACTATTTCAAGTCTGTCTGGTTCCAAAGGCCAATTAAGCAGTCGGCTCTTGCCTGCTAGATGAATATACAGCATTAAAAGACACTTTCCCATGTGTCCCTGCTTACACACAGGAATCGAATTGCCCCTGGCATATCAGTGTTTTGGATATCCCAGACAGCCTTTCATCCCATGGCATGGCCTCTTTTCCAGAGTCTCCTTCCTGGCACTCTCACCCTCTGAGTCACTTCTCTATGTCCTCCAGTTCTAAAAAACAAACCTACATCCTTTATGCAGGGGCACTAACAGCAGACCTTAATGCTTAATGTCTTGCTTACTACAGTAGACAGACGATCTTCCCACCCTGCTCTCCAGAGCACCCTCCATGCACTCAGGACAGCGATTGACCCTTCCCAAGCATAACAACACACTGGGACTTTGCCTCAAACATTTCCCCATTACATACATGGATTCTTCTCCATATCGGGCCAGCACAACAGCTGCAAACCCAACCATTCAAGAGGACGTACAGCCAACTCAATTGCATTCTTCAAAGTGGACCCAATCTGCGGGATCACTGGGCATTTATCACAGTCCATCCTCCCTGCGACTGCCCAGGATGTTGTATCTCCCATGTCAATAGCCAATCAGTTATTCCAAAAATACTGGACAACATCAGCACTACAGAAAGCCCACTGGAAACATCCCATGCACATGAAGCACTCTCCAAAAGAAAGAAAGATAAAAAAACAAAAAGGAGGTATATAAGAAAACCTTGTGTGGGTGGACTCGGGTCGTTCTGGATGTTTGTTATGGTTTCTTGAATAGTAAATTGGAGGGGGAAAGTCTGCCTTCCACAAAAGCAGGTCTCATAAAAGCCACTATGATGACATCTCAGAACCACGTACACAAACAACCTTCCAAAGCACCCTCAGCTGTCACAGCGTGTTTACAATACAGCCACCTGCATGGGGAGTGAGAGCCTGTGGTTGAAAAAATCTGGAGCTCAAGCATACTCCTGACTGATCTTTAGAGTAAGCTTTGCTTCAGAAGCTCAAACCACACCTGGCCAGCACTCCCCTTCTGCAGGACACTACCCACTATCCAGTGAAAAATATATTTTTTTATCTATATTTAGTTATGTGATTTGACTGGTAATATTCTAGCCATATTCCAAACATGCTTCTAAATCATTCAGGTGTATAAATAGATTTTCTCTTCGAGATGTTCATCTTCCTCCCCTCACTCCCAACATTTTTGGCAACCTACCCTCTTGTGTTTTGACATCTGCAAGGCTGCATTCCTCTTGCTCTGCTTCAGTGCTCTGCTTAATGTTCTCTACTTCCAGCCAAAAACTGTCCATTGACAAGTTGTCCGAAGACTCTACCCTGGAATTCGTGCCCTCTGACACCGGGGATGCCAAAGGACTCTTCGGAGGAAGCTGGCTCATTTTGCAAAGGCAATTTCTGGTACTGAGAGAGGAAAAGATAAGGAGAGAGAAATTAAGCCACACGTATTCCGAGACAGCATTCACAATACAGCAGTCTACATTGATTAATGACTGCAATAAAAGCCAAACAGAGGTAAGTGCTAGACTTCCTTTGGTTAGTGTTTAGCAATAACAGACAAAGTTGGGATCAAATCCCCTAGAGTAGGGGAAAAACTGCTGTCTAAACACAGGAGAGGATGCAGGATCAATGCGGGTTTTCCAGTGCTGTCCTTCCAGTGACCTCAGCCACCACCTACCACTCCCATACTTGCTTCCAAGACTCCCCTGCAAATTTACAGATATTCTCCACATTTACAACCAACCAAGAGGTTTCAATCTTGGTGCATACATGCTCTGATTCACTGGCATGTACTGCAAGCCCGACAACTGCCAGTCACAGCAGACTGAACCCAGTGGGCTTGTCCTCCATACTCAAAAACCAGCACAGCTTCCTCTCCTGCACTTTGGCTCATGCAATAAACAACTTGGATGTTTAAGGCCCTCTTTTCCTTCCCAGACCACATTTTTCAGCTATGAAACAGCACAAGTGTCGTGGCAAACCCAAACATACAGAATTTTCTTACCACCCTGCTGATTAATTCATGGGCAGCTGAAGTCCCAGACTGACCTCATTCAGCTTTCAACCTCTCTGCAGACAGTTGTGAAGTTCTCACCAGTTCACAAAATAACTCTACTAAAATGACTTTAAATTCACTTCAAAGGGTTGCAAGTCATTCAAATCCTGCCGTTTATCTTTTTCAAAGACTTAAAAGAAATAATAAAAGGATAAGTGGAACCTACTTGTGAAAACACCTCAATGGTTCAATTTATGAATACAAAATTAAGGAGACTGAACACTGTGCTAACTCTGGATGGCTTGAAAAGCACCTGTGAACAGCCATCACCACCAAACATAGATTGGAATTGCTTCCTAGTCTCACAACAAAAAAAAACCCCTGACACATCAAATCTTATGCCTTGAAAACCATGACAACAAAACAACCACCAAATGCAACTTCATCTCCCAACTCCAGAAGGAGTTAGAAATTTATAGATGGCAAAACATTGGAAAGTTTTAGTTCCTTTCATTCTAAAAAGCCATTATGAGCAGTTCTGGCATTAACTCGCTTCTGTTATAAGCATTTCAAGTCATAAAAGGCTAAATTTGAAGATCTGCAACCCAGAGGCCTATGCTGCAGGATACTTTGCACTCCTCTTACACACGTACATGCATATTATGCTTTCTAATGTGCACATAGGCAGCCTCTCTCTTCAAAAGGTCAGAACTAAAGGAATAACTATCATTCCAGGAATATCTGGAGCCAGCAACAGCATTGACAACAAGAATAAGAAGGGTTTTATTTGTTTTTTGTTTACAGGAACACAAAAGTTAAAGATTGAAAAGCCAACATAAATATAGTCTTCAGCTCTTTCAAAAGGGTGACTCTTGACTTAGATGTTCTGCATGACTTACCCAGTACCAGATCTTCACTGAAAGTTTTAGTCCAGAAGATGCTACGAGCAAGCAAAGCAATACTTATCTAGGGCATTAGAACAGATTCCTGGTGTACATCTGAGAAGGGTCACAACACCCCTACAGTCCAGGTTTCAGGTGATACTAGACAACAGTGAATTGTTGCACTCCTATCCCACCACCCACTGTTATTTCGCTTCCTTCCACAGCTGGAAACACAGCATCAAAAAGCTCCACCATCAGTCACATTATATGTCTACTCTAGGAGAGTCATATTTGAACTGCTTGTGTGTCAAACAGCCCAAAAGCCATCCTTTTTTCTCACGAACCTCACAGACTGATGTGCTAAACCCTACTTCACCAGGGTACAGGATGTTAATGTCACATAGCAGCTCTACACAGCAGTAGCAGGATCCAAAGCCCAGCTCTACAAGTCCTAAGCTAGCGCTGTTGTTCCCGTCTCACAGGTCAACACCAAAGCAAAAGTCAGGCCTGTAAGTTTAGAAAATGTTTTATTCTTTGGTCTATGTGGTGTTTTTTTTTCTTTAACACACTGCACAGCACTTTACAAACCCAACTACCCAGGTGGAAGGTTAATTTTAGACTCAGCACACCTAAAAATTGTTCTTCCTCATTGCATTCCCCAGGCAGTGGAGGGCATTGCCTCCTATGACGTCTAAACATAGCAACAGTTCAGATTGAAAGCATAGATTGTTGGCTTAAAATGTTACTCGCTCAGTTGCAACTGGGCAAAGAGTAGGTGGAATAATCAAGTTCACGCAGTTGCAGTGTCCATGTAACAAAAAGCTTAAGATTACAAAGTTTTAAAAATTAACCCAAGAAAAAGCAGACTGGCAGAAAGACCTGGTTAAGGACAACGCTAAAGGAATGACTCTATGGAAAGACCCATCCCAATGCAACCTTCTTCCCTTGTTTGAGAGCACAGCCAGTTTTAATAGGGCTTGAGATTTGTTCAGCTGACTCCACAACACCTTCAGTCTAACCCTGACTTAGCAATACTAATGACTTATGAGCAATTAGACTAGCACAGACTTTATATAGTTCATTTTCTTATTATTTCTTCTAGAAACCCTCTCCATGCAGAGCACTGGTAGCCCTTCACAAGATCTGCACGCCTGCACAGCGCTTACTCTGAGTGTTGGTGGCTCACCGCTCCTGGGCTAGAATGTGCAGTCTCAGGGTAGTTTTTGATCTGTTCCTAGATACTGTCAACACACAGCAAATACATTGCAAACACTCATGCAACTCTTGGCTCTCTTGAATATCAAAATAAAATAAACACAGTTGCTATGCATTTGTTCATTCCAGGCTTGAATCACTCCCATCAGAGAGCTGCTCAAAGGATCTGTAGCTGCCTCGACTACTCCACTGCTTGCTCAACACCCTTCTCTCATTGAAATACCTCTCTAGTGGATGAATAAATAAAGAGGTTCCTTCTCAAGCATTTCAAACAGAACAGGAGGTGACCAGTGTAAGCCAAGAAAATGGAACCCCTTTAATAATGTTTCCAGAAAAACTAAGATGAGAAATAGGCAACAAGAACAGAAGAATTAAGTTATGCAGGGCAGTCCTTCCACACACAAGCATCTAGTTTTTAAAAGACATTTCCAAAGACCTGGAGCAAGCACAAAGGCACACATGAAACGAAGAAACAGATGGAAGGATGCTGAATTAACCTCAACAGCACATTAGGAGCAGCACACCAAGTCACACCATTGTAGCAATTCAGACGACGAGCATGAAAGATAAGCTCTTTTGAAAGGGAAAAGAAGAGTGAGAAATTATTCTATCAACTGGTTGCACTATTTTGACAGATAAAGGCACTAAGCCAGAGAACAAAAATATGTTGGCGTCACAACACACGCACATCTTACTGGCTTTCCATTTACTTCAAGGTCAAAACCAAACGATGGACACAAAAGCACAAGATTAAAAGAAACAAAAATAAAAGTCCATGCAGGAAAAAGTCCCTCTTCACATTGCTTCCAAGTTCTTACTCTAGGAAAGCAGTTTAAACCCAAACGAAGAACTGTGTAGTTAATTCTGAAGAGAAAGTATCCCTCAATCCTTCAAAGATATCACTGTTCATGTAAGAACAACTCCCTGTATGGAAGAAGTCAATCTACTTATTATCAAAATATTAGATGAAATATGCATAATCAGCTATTTCTTTCAGACAGACAGAATTACACAAGACTCCATTCCCAACACAGAGATAGCAAATTTATCCAGGAGATGCCTCATGGACACAAACTACACAATTTTCCTACCAAAGGTGTAAACCAAAAGAAAGCTCTACTGCAAGTCTTTAAAGCCTGACTCTGTTACCCTTACAGTCCCCTAGACTGAGTACACAAACACCACAGATTACCAGTTCCCTCCTTCCTACAACCAGCAGCAAAAGAGCAAAACTGAAGTTTACTCTTAGGAGAAAATGAAAAGCACATGGCTGGTTCAAATTCCTTGGACCAGACTGTAAAAGTAAAACCAGACTAATTATCAAACTACTGCAGCAGTGATGAACAGTAACTTACCCGATGTGCTGTTACCATGCCTTACTTGCCCTGGCTTAACTGAACCAGAGCACCTAAAGAGCCAGAATTAAAGCAACCTTAGAAGCAGGCTGTCACTGCTGACATACGTTTTTGCATATCTCTAAACAGTGGATCTGCTCATGCACCTCATAGTTTGACTAAAAGCATCCCCTACAAGAAGCCACAGTGCCTTTAGCCCAGGATATTTAATACAGCACAGCTGCCAACCACCACTTATGTTCGCATTAAGTAATTTTATCAAGGACTTCGCACCCGTGGGATGGCACAGTTGAAGGTCTGTCTCTAGAGCACCAGCAAGAATAGCTCAGATGTCACTGCTACAACTTGCTAATAAGATTACAGCTTGTTTTCAGTAACACAGCAATCAGTTCATCAAGATCTCCCATTATGCAAGCAGCTCGGGGAGCAGCTTGTTGTTTTTCAAGGTTGTTTTGAAGAATCCTGTTCTGCAAGTGAGAAAGAGGACGTGCCAGATAGCCTTGTGTGTGTGGAGTGCTCCATACCAGACCCAGCTTTCCCTCACCCCAACAACCACTCACTCCCCAGCTCCTGGCCTGGCATCCCTGGTGACCCCAGGAAGAAAACAGAGATCCTTTGCCCAGTGACAGGTGGAGGGAAAGACTCAAATGCCGATGGCTTGTGTGTGACAGCAGCTCCGTTCCTTTCTGTGCTGGACCCACACTCCAGAGGTTAACCCCACCACAGCACTGGGAGCTTTAAATAAAGCATAGGTTATACTTACCCAACAATAAGTGTTTCTATCAAAGTACAGGGTGTTTCAAAAAGATGGACCTGATTTCAATTGAAGGTGCATTTAAAATGTGTCCATCTTTTTGAAACACCCTGTATCTGAGGGCAAAGAACTCCATCTCAACAACAGTGTCCCAGGCCTTCATGGGGAGTAGACTTGTCTCCACTCTGTCTAACCAAGCAAGCTAAGGAATAGCAAAATTTGCCTGTAATTACAAATCTGCCTGGAGACATCTCAGACAAACTCAGAGCAGAGCAAACATTGGATTGATAAGCCCACGCAGATACAGCCAAATTAAAAATATTCAAAGCCATCTTTAGTTTAGTCTATTAGCACAGTGTCTGTCCCATCATGCTAGAGTTTGTTTTGGCCTCAGAAGACTAAGCCATGCTCTCCGTGCGTGTTTTTCTGTCTCACTGTAAGGTGAGTGCAGATGAGCCAGTTGTTCACTTTCCCTGCCCCAGCACAGTAAAGCCAAAAAGGAAAGGCCTTTCATTGACACGGAAATCCGGCCACAAGAAAGAGGTACCTGGCCAAAACACAGTGTTAAGAGTACTGCAATCCTTAATGCAAATGTGAATTGGTAAGCCTGATCTACCTGATGATTATATGAGAATTGCTAATTAAAAGGTGGCACTGTCATCCTTATTTCCATCTTCATACGCTCCACTGAATCCACGTTCATCTAAACACACAAGCAGCTTTGTCCACCCAGCAGCCACAAAGATCCAGTCTGCCATTCCAGTCCCATCTATCAGTACGACACCAGGATGCCAAAACCCACAGATCAGTTGGCACAGGGCTACAGATGGAAGCTCCCACATGCTTGTTCTTACCCATCGCCCTGTCCTCAGCACAGAAGCTACCCTGAGCTCAAGGCTGAGCCCATGCATGGGATTCCCACAGAGTGACTGGCATGGACTCACTGCCCTTTAGTGACTTGTCTGTGAGAACCCTGGAGCACACACTGTCAGGGACCCTACCAAGGCCAGAATGAGTCAATACCTCCCAGTTACTGAACACATCCTCAAAACATGCTACCGTTACGTCAGATGAGACACCCTGACTTTATTTCCATCACCGCTGTGACTTTCAGCAGGATGCTCAACCTCTGCACACCTCAGCTGCCCAGCTTAGGGACAAAGGGGTGAGGGACCACATGGCCTTCAGAGGAGAGCCTGCTAGTTTGTTTGAATCCTTTATAAAGAAGTTGTGAACTTATGTTTTGTGTGATCATTCATTAACAGAGGCTTCTTACAAATGTAGATTCACACACACTAAATATTTGTCCTCCAACTTCTTTAATGTTGAACCTAAAGTAAATCAGGATGGTTGAGCTCATTCTTGTTTCTTCTTGTAGCCCATTCTACCAGCTGTACCTACATCAGAGCAGAGCACGAGTGATGGTAAGCTGTTGCTCAGGTGTATGGGAACAGGCAAGAAACTTTGAGAAGGTCACGAGAGGAACCTGCTGACCAGCACAAAGCAAGGAGAGGTTGAGAAATGTGCTGGAATCCAGCTGTGCTTCACACAGGAGAGGTGTAGGAATGCAGGGAGATGGGAAGGACAGTCATAAACTCCTTGTTTGGATTTCTCACCTAAGGGTTATTACACATAAGTGCTTGGCTATTACATTGCCATGAAAAACCTTCCCGTGGTTGAGATTCATAACTAATTCTGTAACTCATAACTGGAGTGTTGCCTGCAAGCCCAGGGCCACCTGCCCCAGCCACCCTATGTACAACAAGCTGTCCAACACCCAGGGGAGCAGCAGAGGCAGGGAGAGCTGCCTCTGCTTTCCCTCAAGGGTGCTTTGGAGACACAACACCAGCACCGCTGGGTAAGCCCGTAGGTGTCTTACTGGGAACCAAGAGACACACCACAGTTACTGCTGCAAAAATAAACAGTCATTAATGCCAATTAATTAGAAAACTAGGATGGCTGGTGTATCATCACCCTACTGTAGAGGTGTGTTTGATGTCAATCCTAGCAGAGAGGCTCAGTTACACAAATACAGACGGGACACATTGTTGGGCAGTCCCGAGTGAACAGATGGGAATTGCCTCTTCCTAGGAGTTCAGTGTTTTTGTCAAAGTTAGTGAGTAAATTTGGGGTCTCAGCTGCAGCACCTCTCCAGCCCCCACCACAGAGGTGTGCTGGCACTGGTACAGACACTGCAACTCAACTAACTTGTTTGGCAAAAAACCTAAGCTGTGACTGAATATTTTTACTAAAGAAACCCTGCAATACTCAGGGTGCCTGTGTACTTCTCTTACACATGAGTAATTTTAAAGTAATTTATCATATTATTCCCATGTCATTCCCCCTACGACTGTTTTTTCCCCACATCTCAGATTTTGCCTAGGATCTTGTAAAGATTTCCTTTCTTGCTTCTACACACAAGGTCAAAGCAGGGTAAAAAAAAATGAGAAACATGAAAATGTAAGCTGTGGTTAGAAATAAAATCACTGTGATTCACACAAATCCAACAGATTCAGATTATTGCATCAAGGAGACATTCTGAAACTTGGTGCAACTTCTAAGCTGATGCAAATACACATTAGGTGAAGTTTTAAGTCCTTTTATGTTATTTAAGCACACAAACAGTACAGTGTTTGTCTAGCAAAGTGGTTCCATTCTCAGTTGTATCCCTTAATACATGTGCTTTGCGCAATGTTTATGAATCTGTAGTCCTTACCTTCAGACTGTTCTACAAATCACTGAGCAGCCTCAAACCCCACAAGGAAACACAGAGTCTGCATTTTACCCCCCCAGCTACACACACACCCCAGTCCCACTTCCACAGGGTGCTGCACCTTCCCAATTGTAGAGTTAGAGAAAGAAAAGAGGATTTATTTTTAATAGGTTTCATTTTATGATTAAGGCAGTCAAAGCACAATTTTAAAGAGCATATTATAGCCTGCTCAAGTGTAGAAATTGGCCTTGTTTCTCTTATCCGGCCTCGGGTATCGCCCTATGGCTATGCCCACCCCCCTCCGGGGGGAAGGGCAGTGCTCTCACCCCTGCGCACCCCGCTCCGTACCTGCCGAGACCGCCTGGCCGGGCCGGTGCCAGCACCCCCCGGGGCTTGCGGATCCCACTCCTGGCCACCCCGCAGCCATAGGTGCCACGCTTGTCCATGTCCAGGTGGGGAGGGGAGCGGCCGTCAGTCCATCCGTGTCCGTCTGCTGCCGAGCCTCCCGGCTGATAAGGAGGAGCCGCTCCTGTTCACCCGCGGGGTGCTGTGAGCATCCTCTGCTCTCTCCCCGCATCCACCAACCCGAGCAGAAGTGACAGTAAATCCACCTGTGCCTTCCAGGCAGCGGTGCCCGAGGCTGAGCCGCCCACGCCTGGCACACGGGCTGGAGGACACAGCCCACAGCCAGCGTCCAGCCCTCGGAGTAAGCACGAAATAGCAAGGGGTTGTTTCCAAGTCTGAGCTGAAGCTAAGGCTTGCTAAACATTAACTCAAGCCTCAGCTGCGTGAAAACTTGCTCCCACGAGCAGCCCTGGCAAGGAGGAGTCAAAGGGTGTATTCGCTCCTCAAAATTGCACTTCTCTGAAGCCAGGGAACATCAAGAAAAGCACAAAGCATCTCCCTGGGGACTGGGGTGGGGGCAGCAAAAAAACCTCAGCACTTTATTAAAAAAGCAAATTCAGCATTTGCTGCCATAGCTGAGCAGTGAGTAAATCCCAGCTGGATGTAAGACCCGGGTGTTGAAAGAGCAGCGTAAAGCTGTAACACCCACAGAGAAGGTTGTGCAAGCTCCAGATCCATTTTTAAAATCTCATCGGCAAGCAACCCCTGAGCGAGCAAAGGGTTAAAGCAATCACATTTCTGTCTCCCTTCTGTCCTAACAGGTTTTGTTCCTTCCTTGTTATTCTCTCCTCCAAACCTCCTTTCACAGCGTTTCTCTAACTTCCCTTTCCTCTAACATTTACTATTCAAAATCCTGAAGTTAAAGGGACAAACAAGCCATTTATTTAAATTTTCCTTAACGAAGGCACACCAAGCTTCTCCAGCTCAGGTAATGACCCCGCTCCTGGTTTCCAATATTCCCAGTACGACTGGACCAATGGCTCAGCCTGCTTTGCCTGCAACAGCTCCAAGGGCAGCAGCAGCTATTTTAGAGGAAATCCCTCATGAAAGCATGCAGAGGCCATCTCAGTTTTGCTCATCACCCATGAACACAGCATTTTTTTCCAGCCACCGCTTCAGTGGCTTGCAGACACACACTTTGCTGCAGAAGGAACGCTGCCCGACTGCCTGAGCCCCTGCTGCCACCCCTGCACCAGGATTAGCCCAGGCTCCCTCCCAAGCTCACCTGCAGGCAGAGCCCTGGCTGCATCCAAGAGGGATCCCTGATTAACGCCCTCTGTGCCACCCCAAACACATTTATTTTGCAGGGTTTAGGCACACCCCCAGCCCACAGCCTTGGGCCACGTCCCAGCACAGCTTCAGTCCCCCAGGGCAGGTGGAGGGACAATAATTTGGTCTGGGACTCTTACAACTCCACACGCTGAGCATGCAAAGAATATTGATGGGGTACTTTTTTCCCCTCCCTCTTTCTCCTTGCCTCTAATTCCTGCAAAATTTTATTCCTTCCTCCCAGATTTTAGATACTGAAGCAAACCAAGAGGACAGCTTTCCAGCGAGAAGGTACCACCATGCTGGAGGTGGGTCTTTGTCCAGGCAGCTGAACACATGGGAAAGCTCTTGTGTACACCCAGAGTTAGAGCCAGCTTGCTTCTGCTCCTGATAGACCCACAGCCCTTGCGTATACTTTGTGTGTTGTTTCTTATTTAGCTCATTCACTACAAGTGATGCTAATAAGAATTAACAGCTATCACATTCAAAACTCTGATTATCTACATAGCTTCTTCTCCATCAGCTCCAAACTGAGATAAACCACAGAACGTACCAGCCTGGAGAATCTCAGCTTGTGACCTTCACAGCCCTTCTATCTGCCACTGCTTTGAATTATACCCAGGCAGCATATTACCAAAACCCACATCCAATACTAAAGACCTTAGCAACGTGCAAAGAGTAAATCAGAGCAATTCTGGTGCTTTTATTCAGGTACACAAGCAATGGTTGCTGCAAAGCTACATCAGACAGAAGCCTACACTACCATGTGTGACCATAAAAACTGCTCAGGGTTTGAGACATGGGAGAGCAAGGAGGAAACGACAACAAAAACACCTACGAGAGGAGATCTGGCTGCTCTAAGCTTCGCTGTTTTCACAAACTCAGTGAAGCGTTATTTCCCCCCAGGGAGCACCCAGCCCTTCCAAAAGGCTTTCCACCAAACACACCTTGCCCTGGAACAAGCACTTGGGTTTCAGACCATTCCTTCTCCTGTACACAAAAGCACACTGAAGCTGCCAGTACTGCAAGTAGAAGGGCACAACAGCCCGTAACTACATTTCTTTTATCTCCCAGATATGTTCCTTCTCATTAAATTCCTTATATCTCATAAAATTCCAGCTGCTTGTCCTCTCCGACTGGCAGGTTTTCGGACAGACAGGCTGCCAGTCGCTCCCAGGAGTGACCTTCACCATCACAGGTTCCTAAGGCAGCAGCGATAACACAGGTAGGCTTGTTGCACAACTGAGGAGAATTTAAAGTATCCAGAATGAAAACAGAATTCTCCAATAGTACATTCAGCTTTGATTACTCATGGAAAGCAGTACACAAGGATTACGGAAAGTTTAAGATCTCTGTGGATAACAACAGCTTCCCTATCACCTACAGCCTTTCACATAGGCACTCCCACCTGGGCTTAGGTTATTCATGGCATTTGAGAGGAATGATCAGCAAGTTTATTTCCTAGCTTGTGAGAACAGAGGTGGAGGAATAGGACACGAGGCCAGCTGAATCTGCATTTTCAGATGGAGTGAATCAGGATAAATATTCCAACTCTGGTTTCGAGCTCTCCAGCATGTTTCAGGCACCAGAACAGTCTTCCTGGCGTCACTAGAGATGAGCCAAGCTCACTAGGACGAGATCATCTGGATCACAGGAGCTGAATCTCACTCAGATATGGAGACGAAGAGGCATACCAATGCTCTCAGCAGTCAATTAGTCCAAATGAATCACAGACCCAGTGCTGTTACCGTCACAGCTTTAGTGCACAAGTTATTTCTGAAGGTATCTACGTGTCCTGCCAAACTGACATGACTAGGCTTGCTCAGTAAACCTGATTTTTTCAGGACCTAAATGGACTGGGAAAAACATCCAACACACTTTTGGATAATTGGGAATTTCTGCTGGGCAAAGCACGTGCAGGCTGGAGACCTAGAGACTTCAGGAATGCTTTGCCAGACCTCAGAGACCTGCCTTGAACACTGCCTGGCAGAGTTCAGCATCTGTGCCTTCAGGTCGGCTTGAACACCACTTTCATGAGCTGCATCACAAGATCTTATAGCAGCATTACATTTTTCAAGCATCCCCAAAGAAGGTTGGACTGGATGATCTTGAAGGGCTCTTCCAGTCATAGTGATTCTGTTACCATGAAAATCAAATGTAAGTGAAAGTTACCACAACATGGAGTGGAAAATCCTGAACACAGCTGAAATCCCTAACGTGCAGTTTTGTTTTCTCCAGTAGGTTTACTTTTACAGAGTGTATAATATTAGGAAAGCCTGAAAACCATTTATCCCCCCACTCCCCAGCCCATCACATATCAAGAGACTCCTCAAGCAGTGTTACCCATCCATCACGTGAACTCACTAAGATTAAGAGTTATTACAGTTTCTGGAGTCACCGAGGTGGTGAGATTATCCAAGTCCCAGCTTGTTCCCATCTGCCAGGGAGGCAGCACCCAAGCTGTGGCTTGGGGCCAAGCACTGAGCTCAGTCACGCCTGGGTAACAGGCACTGGCTCCCAACAGCCAGCCCCGCGACACCGCCTGCCTCTGCTCTGCCCTGAGCTGAGAGACCAAACAAGCATCTCCCAGCACAACAGCTGCCAAGAAACAGCGACAGCAACACCCAGGCCCCACAAAGTGCTTCTGCTTGTGACTTGACTTCACAAGATGAGGCCTGACTTGTCATCCTGTTGGGAGAGACACAGGCATGCTCAGGGGAGCTGGGGTACCAACCCAGCACAGGCAGAGAGGGACAGCATCACCCTCCCCCCAACTGACCACCATCACCCTCCCCAACCACCCACCATCACCCCCCAACCTTCCCTGCTCTACCCACACTCAGGGTGGCTCAGACCAGATGATGAATGGTCAGACCCACCCTGCTGCAAAACCCAGCCTGCCCACAGCCACAAACTATTTCAGAGCACATAATCTGCTTTACTGCACCCAAGAGCTGTGACCAAGGATTAGGACTTCAGGCAGTGG
Source organism: Aegotheles bennettii (assembly GCA_013398125.1). Lineage (NCBI taxonomy): Eukaryota > Metazoa > Chordata > Aves > Caprimulgiformes > Aegothelidae > Aegotheles > Aegotheles bennettii. The sequence goes on along the minus strand of VZRW01008838.1, from coordinate 1,250,026 downwards.
ACAAACAGAGAGGACAGATGTTTCCCAAGCTGAGATTGCACACAGAGAGCTGTCAATCACATGTTTAAGAAAAAAAAGAAAAAAAAGTGGGCAAAGGAGGAACTTCTGGTATCCCGTGGGATGTGATGCTGTACCAGAGTGGGACAGCCGTCTGGCAAAGTCAGAGCCACTCCATCACATCACCATCAGGAGCAGCAGCTCTGAGCAGAGATCTCCACCAGACGTGGGCCAGTGGTTGGATACAGGACTGCTTCCAGCTGCCCACCCTGTTCAGTAATGTCATGGCTTGGGGAGTGAAGGAGGAGGAAAAAATAAATCCTGTGTTCTTTAGACACAGATGTATATTTAGATAAGCAAAATGCAAAGTTGCTCAGGCCTAATTACTACTGTAAATGTCATTTAAATCACCCAAAACATTTCCACAGCTCAAGGAAGAGCTGTAACAATGGGAGGAAGTGCTAAGACACAGCAGCTATTCTTAATGCACAAAAACACTTATTCTGATGAATAACCCAGGTTTAGGAATTTAAGTTGAATACATTTCTGCCTCCTGGGCACTTTCAGGCTGTATAAAATTAGAAGTCTTAGCAGATTTCCAAGGATGACCTTGTTTACCTCCCTATTCAAACACGTGCCCGGCTGGGTGCTGTGCCTTGCAAAAACCACATCTTGCTGGGCACTCAAGGCAGAAAGAAGTGACAGGCACCCGATTAACAACCACCAAGCTGCTTGTCCACTTCCTTCGAACACGGGGACCTGTTACCACTGCAGCCAGCTGACAAAGTGCTACACAGCATTTCTAAGGTGTGGCTGGAGAGACGCATGTGTGTATTCTTCAGAAAAAGCTACACAACAGCTCAAATCCCCAAGCTCACGTCCCAGCCCATTTCAGAAAGCTCAGTTTGATTTTTGCAATTGAATTTTCTGTTCCCTTCTGGGAAATGGATGGGGCAACAGAGCTACAATAGATAGTGTCAGAAATGGAGTATCTTACTCTGCTGGCCCAGTTCTCAGCCGAAAACCATGATAGATTAGGTTGTCATCTTGTTTATTTCCTGCACCCTAATCACAAGCAGCGGGATGGGCTCCGTGGGCTGAACTTACCATGAGTCAGTCAGTGTGTTTTCGGGCATCCCATAGGAGTTATTGCCCAAAGAATGCCAAACATCCACTCTTGAAAGAAGTCATGCACATGGCATGGCCTCACAATCAGAGTAGAAGCAAATGGTTCGGAGCTACCAAGGTTATGAGACAGCTAAACAATAGCTATGATAGCGTGACTCAGATAAGCTGGAGTTTTATCAAGGATGGTAAGACAAAGGGAGGAGAAAAGTAGGAGTGACCTGATCACGGCTACACAACCAAGCTATTTATTAAAAGTGAAACACCTAAAGATCAGAGCGTGGACAAAATACAGATTCAGTTTTCAAAGTAATGCCTTGTTTGGGTCTTTTGATAGATTTCAGTATGTTAGAGTTTTAAAAACATCCCTGGAAGTTTCTATATTGGGTCAGACTAGCTGAAGCTACTATAGAGGTCAGGCTAGAACCCCCTCTGTGTTATTGAAGTTTGTCTTATCGAATGGTTATAACAAAAACTGAATCCACTTACCTAGACACTCCAAATTCTTTCAATATCCAGAGAAAAATAGCTACCAAATAGGTCCCTCCACATTGTCCCTCCATGCTTGGATATAGGGCATTTACCTGGGAATCTAATGCCACTGTGCTCATTTGTGGGCAGGACACAGGGGGACAGAACCACATCCCCCTCTCAGGGGCAGCAGCATGTTTGCAGATCCTAGTTGCTTATTCAATTCTTTCCAAAATGAAAAGAAAATTTAATACAGCCTAGTGGCAGAAGTTCTTATTTAGCAGCCGGGCAATTTTAAGTGCCCATTGTTCTATTCAGTTGTGCTTGTACTCAAAAGTGCCACCATTTACCCAAAGAGCCTTCTGTTCTACTTTGTCATCTCTTCAGCAGTAACACATCCATCAGGAGGAATCCAAACTTCTCTGTGTGTGAAGAGATTACAAGTGGCCCATAATTTATATTTATGGGCACTCTCCTTGTTTGTCCTCTAGAAGAGAGCTGAGACAGAAACAGAACTGGGCTGCTGCTTTAAAGGCTTAGAAGCTAAAAAAAAAGTCAGCTGTCACTATTTTTGCTATGCTGGCACCCTGCTCTGAAGTCACCACACAGAGCTTGTTTGTACTAGTTTCATCTATAAACGATGCAACAGCTGGAACAGAACTGGTTGAGATGCTGAACCTGATTGCACAACACAGCTCATGGCTCTTACAGAGCTATTAGTCTTTAAGAGTTTGTTAACTCATTAGGAGAGGGCTGGTTTTTCCAAAGTAGGCACGACAAAGTTTAATTACCACGAGTCCTCATGAAAACCAGAATCAGAAAGTCGCAGGCATGATCTGGGACTTCAGGGCCAACAATGGGAATGGAAGAGCTTGCTACAGACACTTCAAAACTCTGTACTGCGGGATTTAAAGGAGGAAGAACACAGGGCAGGTGAGGTTAAAGGTGCAACATCACCTCAAAGGTTGGTCAGAGACTAGAGTAGAGCCTATAAATCCCCAAATGCTGTTTGCTTTTGTATAAAACTCCACTGCTCAAACTGCAGTGCTGAAGAGATCAGGCATATGAAGTCTCAGGTATCAATGTCAAGTGATGTTGCAAGACAGGTTTTTGTTCTTCATTTGACACCTGATGTGCAAGTTCAGAGTACAGTGCTATTGCAAAGGCAAAGAGAAGACACATAGATCATCCACTGAATAAACACTATCAAATCTAACAATCTAAAGAAGCAGAAATTCAATTCAAACTCACAAGTGAGTTGAAAACTATAGATTTATGAAATCTGAAGACATACATGAGCAGATCAACTACAGCAACTGTATTTTATCTCAAGCTCTAGTAAGTCTGACAAACTCTTATAACCAAACTGGCATTTAGGACAATATATTTTAACCAAGCTTTTGCACAATGGACATTTTCTGACACAGGCATCGCTGGACTGCGGCTGCTGACTCGAGTCCTGCCCAGGTTTTGGGCCAACACACAGCTCATGCTGACACAGCTCAGCCTGATCCACACTAGGAGCAGCACTGCTGGGCTAAAGCAAGAGCTACACCTACACCAGATACAAAGGAGAGGAGAAGATAAGAGCTGCTGTCCTTGCAGCTGTGCAAAAGAAACTGCTGGGTAGTTTCTGATAAGACTAAAACTCTTCAGAATTAACTGCAACAAGCCACAGGAGTGGTAGAAACCAAACTTCCATGATGGAAGGTCTAAGTACATCACCTTACCTCAAAAGCTTTCAAGCTGACTTATCAGCATGTGCATTGCTGAGGCTCCCAGGCTTCTCACTGTGCTACTCACTCCATGATGGAGGAGGAAGGATGAGTATTCCCATCATCAGCTGGGAAACTGACTTCCTCATGAGCATGTGAGCTAGTGAATTTGTGAATTAATGCAGTGATGAATTAAAGTTAACAAGTTATACCAGCCCATAGAAAGGGGGCTGAGCCCTGTTTGATTTTTACCTAAAGAGCTCATGTAAAAAAGTTGGATTCACAGGGTACATCCCCCTGTAACTTTGAGAGGTCCTAATGAACCGTGACATTTGACTCAGTGCTATTGTCAGAAAAAGTACTCGTATAAGGTTAAATGATATTCATAGACCCCCAGCTAGAAGGCAAACAGCAGCTTCTTGACCTTTACAAAGACCAGTTTCCCTTTGCCATCTGCTTTGTTGACAATGAGGTATCATAGAGTCACTCTGGCAGGAAAAGACCTTTAAGATCATAGAGTCCAACCATCAACGCAGGACTGCCAAGTCCACCCCTAAACCACGTCCCCAAGGACCACATCCAAGATGTAATGCTAATCCATTACAAAACTGCACAGAGCTCACTAGCAGAGTTCACAGGAAAGCCTTAAAGAAGTAATTCCTTTGACTCACTTCTAGATTTGCCCCGAGTTGGGTTTTCTTCCAGCTAACACATCGCTGCAGCTGGAATAAACTTCACCAAAAGCCATTCTCCAAAAAAATGTTTTTCCACAACACGTGCTGGTATTTAATGAAGCCTTGACTTCTCCCAACTGACCTGGCAGCTCTGCGCTTACTCCAAACCCTTCCTGGCCTGCAAACATCCAGCAGCTTCAACGCCTGCTTTATGCTGGCCAAGAAAGCATAGGAAGTGTGAAGTGAATGAACTCTGCAACTCTTGGACTAGGGATATCATTAGAAATTATGCTCCCAGGAGGTATCCTTCCTCTCGCCTTAGTCAAAGGAAATACTGCCTCTAAATACAGCTGTTACCTTTATCTTCTTTTACCCTTCTTATGAACAAGCTGGAGTGAGTCCAAGATTCTGGAATATTTGATCAAAACAACTGTATCTCAGATCAGCTGCAGGGATGTATATATTGCAGCCTCATGCCTGCCTTCCGCTGTGAGCCATGCAAGGATTTCCTTCCACTGTGTTAGCCCTGCTGTTTTCAAACACTAACATTGTCTGAGCTTTACCTTGACCGAGAAAAACAACTTTCATCAGCAAAGCTGTATTTATCTGTTGCTTAAAGAGGATATCCTTCCAGTTCCATTATATATTGGCCACCTGCTATGGATCTTGCAAGAGTTGCAGGCTCCTGTTCACTCCAGAGCTTACATGCACCTTCAAGGCAAGAAACATCAGTTTTTTCATTTCCAGTGCTGGTCACTTGGTCAGGGCAGTCAGCAGCATGATCAAGCTGGAGCAATGGGGGTTCAAGCACTGGCAGCATGCTTAGTTGGGCACATAGAGACACAGAGAAATCCGAGCTCCCAAGACTCCACCATAACTGTCGCTGGGCAGCAGCAGTGAAAAAGATTAAGTTCACAGCAGTTGAATAGCAGCCACCATCAGTAAGACAGCCTCATGCAAAAGTCATCTTTCCACCCCAAACTGCCCCAAGACAGCCCTTCACATGCCCCAGCACCCCACCAGGCAGCCTTCCTTTCCTCCTGGTATGCTCTCCGTGTCCACCACAGGCTAAGCCCAGAGAAGGTTCACCAAGAACTGAAGATTAAGGAAAAACACATCTGTCATAGCACCTCCTTCATGCACTTAACTGGCTTCAGCTAATCCAGAAATGAGACCCTGCAGGGAGGAGAGTGCAGAGGGAAGGGAGTGAAGAGCACTCCACTCTGTGCCATTCCACTGCTTCTTAGTGCAATGATGTCTCTCCCGTGCTTCATTAAGTGACCCAGGCAGGGATAACCGAGAAGTATGGAATGGGAGCTCTTGCTCAGGATCCTGCTGTCCCTGCTCCACCAGTGCACAGGCAGCCTGCTACACTGCTGCTGAACCAGAAGTATAATGGTCGAGCAGACTCCTGCCATTGCCCTCACCACCTACTTGGCAGTCCCTTCTCTTACACATGTAACAGGCACCAGTGCCAACCTCCACTGCTAACAAAGTTCATCATCCTAGAAGGAGCCCTCTATAAAAGAGCAAAAGAGGACAAAGGGATAAGTACATTAGTGTCACAAAATCTACAACAGGAATTTGCACCCTAGAAGTGTCCTTGGGTCTCAGGCAAGCTGTTCACTCAAACACTGAGGTCCTAACTATATGTTGCATTCGGGGTCATTTCCTACCCTCAGGCTCCACCCTATGATGGGAATGTGCATGTTCACGTGGAACATCTCTCAGCCTGTAAGCCACAGCATTCAATTCAAGTAGCCAGGGACACTGCAGTTACTATAGATAAAAAAAAAAACACCAAACATATTATATAAAAACTAAACAATTCTCAGTCAACTAGTGAACTGATAACAGACTTTCCAGACATTCTGGAAGAAGAAACTTCTCCCTCTAAAAATTAAGAGGGATATGAAAGACAGACAAGAATATTGTTCAGTTTAAAAGGTCCCCCAGTGGGGGTTACTCTATTTTTCTTCTGTATGACAACAGCTAAGCTCCCTTCACAGATAACTCAAAGGATTTAGGGAGAAAGATCCTTATTTTTACAAGAGACCCAAATTTTGCAGATGGTTCAACAGCCCAGGCACTAGCAGCCCAGGGGCTGATGGAATAAGCTATGCAGATGGAAACAATTATTTAGGAGGGGAAGAACTCCTGCATGCATGGAGCAACATCTCACTAAAACTGAAGCCTCCCACTGACACATTCCAGACTCTTGGAGTAATCTACTTTAGGGAATACGCTTTAAGCTACATCAGCTTTTGTATTTCTTTCTCCAAACTTCTTTGCAATCACAAAGCACAGTCCCCTGCAAACTGACCTAACGGTCCTCCCAAACAGCAACAAATACCAGAGAGTATTACAAACATCTGAATCTAAAACCTAGGGAGAGACCCAACTTTTCAAGCAACATGTTCCAATTTCAGACAAGCTTTTCCCTACACAACACACCTGGAGGGACTTACCCACACAATTAACAATGCTACAGTGAATGACTTCTACCTAAAGCCCATGGCATAAAATAATGAATAAATCATACAGGACAGTCTGTATGTAGACTATCAAATCTAAGTGCCTTATTTAACTCAAAATAATGTTTTAGAAAACATTATTACATTATTAAACAGCATTACAGAAAGGAATATCACGAATGGATTAGAAACATCTAATTGAGGGTAATCCTTTCAAGCCAGCTGCATGAAATATATTTCACGTAACGTGTTGCAGGAGAAAAATAACTCCAGCAGGTTTCAATTAAGACTCACTACCATATGGATTTTATATCTGCAGCAGGAAGGCTCAAACACCATGTCACAACCAAGATATTTTTATGTGTCCAACCAAAAGCACTCAAACTGCTTGGAGTAGAAGCATATGGACCATAACATCCTCAATTAAGCAAACATTTTGCTGAACTGAGAGCCTAAAAGACATACCAAGCTAGAACATACTGTATCCTTGGTCATGCATTGTAGCCTCTAACTTTTAAGGGATAAAAAAAGTGACGAAGGTATAGCATGTAACCATTAGGTCCTTTCCCACCCAGCCAACTCAGAAGAATCCGATTAAAGTCACACAGTGATTTTTAATGAGGCACTGAAGGAGTGGGGGGTCCTTTGTTCCCTGCAGACAGAGCAGGGCACTGCTCCCCGGATCAGTTTATACATGCTATCACAAGGACATATGAACGGTTCCTCAGGTCACCACCTCACCCAACCTCCTGCTTAAAGCAGAGTCAAAACAGAAGCTGAGGGCTTTGGCCAGTTGGGTCTTGTAAAGAACTGAAGTGCCACAACCTCTGTTGGCCCCTGTTTCAGCACACCCCTGTACTGGCAGGGAGCAGTATTTTTCCTTAAGGCAATTTGGACCTCACCCATTCAATTTACAAAGCTTTGACAAGTGACACAATCCAACTAATCAAAGATGCTATGAACTGGAAAATGGCATTTATGGGTTTATTCTTTCAGCATCAAAAACACCATCTCAAAAAACATGCTTTGATTAAACCAAGAGCCATGCTGCTGCCATTGTGCCCTCTTGGGGCACAAGGGACCATGAGTCAAATCTTCAGCAATATTTTTCCACGTGCAGCTGGACCCAAGAACCCCAACTCCTCTTTACTAAAAACAGATGTCAGCCAAGTTAAATCATCCCATGACTCCTCTAGGAGAAGGATGTAAACAGCTACAGCTCACCCAGCTGTTACCAAGAGAGGCCCTGCTGACAAGTTAGGGATCCCAACATGCTGCAAGACCTTATCCCCAAATGGTTTGACACACAGCTTTTGGACTTGTTTATCACTTAAATCCATCAAAACACATTAGGTCACTTGAGTTTACATTAGAGTTTGGGTCTTTTATCAACTTATTCCATAGTTTTGAGCTCAGAGGAGAAACTGATATCTCTGTTTTTCAATGTACAGTGCTTCCCAATGAAGTCTTAATGTTTAATAAACCCCACCCCTGTAACACGCCTGCAAAGTAAATGCAGGGGGAAAAAGATTAAATGATGTGCAAAAGGTCATAAAAAACTATAGTGTATTTTGGTATATAGAAATACAGGCTTCCATCTCCCAGGAGGCTTAGCCTCAGTCAAAAGAAGGGACAAACTACAACTGAGAGGAAACTCCCACTAGCGCTGTGCTCTGAAGTGTTCAATCCACATTTTGGCATAGAACTTTTTCAGCTAAGAAAACCACATACTTGCTGCAACATAGAAAAGCCCTAGAATGGAGGCTGCTGGGCACATACGAGAAAAGATCCTTCCCCCCAGGTGAACAAGAGACCTCACAGGTGAATTAAATCCAAAACTACAAAAAACCCTTCCTTTAAAAAAAAAACACCCATCTGAAATCACTTCAATCGCATTGAAGGGAGCCCTACTACAAAATATGAGCCTGCTCTGCTCCAGTATGCCAGCTCCAATGCCCCTGCTGATTCCCAGACAACAGCTTCTGCACACAACAGCAAGGGGGAAATGAAAGCACAAATTCACTGATGCTATTTGAGTGCGTGCAGACTTGTAAGGCAGCTCAGAGGCTGTGCTACATTCACACAGTGAACTCCAAATGCCCAGCAAAGATAGGCACAGGGCAGGCATTGCAGCTGAATTCTAAATGGCAAGAAAGCTTTTAACAAAGGTGGACCACACCACAAAGTCCACAGGGTTCCAGCTGAGTCCCCACGTCCGTAACTCTGGGCCTGTAGGTCAGGTTCACACATCACCAACCTCCTCCTGGGAGGACAGAACAGCAGCAGAGCCAAAATGGCCTTTCCAGGCTACTTTTAGCCAAATCCACACACAAAAGTTTTGTTCTTAACAGCCCAATAGTTAGTCATGCAGTCTTTTTTGTAGCTCAGAGACAAGGAAAGAAGGCACAACCCTCCACTGCCATCAGCATAGCTGTGGTGCTGAGGAGCTCTGCAGGAACTCACAACCCTCAAAGTTGGTTTCTCAAGCAGATTTTGCCTGCTGGCACCAACCTCCCTGCTATTACAGTGCCACTGCAAGCGAGAGCCAGCCCAGCCAACCTAAACCTATTTCAAGTGTATTTACAGAGACTAAAAACTGCCCAAAGCACATACTTTAGTGTCACCAGGCTTTAAAACATCACCGTGTGACACAAGAAGCAGCAATATCCTACTGGACCTTTGGAGAGTTTACCCACTCACCTCAGTTCATCTGCATCTTGCAGTGACCACCACAGTAAAGCGTTTTTAACTTGAATTAGGGCAGTTTGGCAACTGCTTCGAGATCATGAGGTTCCTCAGTGAGCTCAGACTGGAAGAGCCCAACACATCAGAGCAGCCTGAACAGGCAAGGTCCTGTAGAGACAGGAGGAGACCCCAGCGATTCAGCTGCAAGGTTAAATCCTTGCTACCGACACGGTTTTGAGTGAACAGAGACCAGGTGGAGAAAAGAGAAGCCTTGCGCCAGCCAGGGAATGTTCCTCTCGCCGGCCGAGGGGAGACAGCCGAGAGGTCAGCGGGGCTGGGGCTGGAACAATGACCCCGCAGAAAGGCAGCGGACCAAGCAGAAAGGCAGCAATTTACCCGTCGCGGCATCTCCAGCGCTAGGAACCGCCGAGCATCAGCCTACCTGCTCCGGGCAGCGCCGCAGACAATAGCGGGGAGGGACGGGCGCTCTCTCGGGATCCGCCGCGCCCGCGGCCCCGCCCGCCTCGGCCCCT
>VZRW01008838.1:1199395-1233103 GCA_013398125.1 Aegotheles bennettii | reverse complement strand
TGTTGTTGTCCCCCTCCTCGCAGATACTCACAGCCCGGGGGACCTGAGCAGCCTGCCGAGTTGGTGCTCCCCAGGGGGTCCCTTGAACCCTGCTGTTCTCCTGATTTCCTGGTTCTGTACTGAAACAGGAGCAGGAGGATACAGCTGCAGGGTTAGGGGTTTGGGCTGCAGCACCTTGTCAGGCTGTGGCCAAGAATCAGCATCCAGGGTCAGCTTNTGTTGTTGTCCCCCTCCTCGCAGATACTCACAGCCCGGGGGACCTGAGCAGCCTGCCGAGTTGGTGCTCCCCAGGGGGTCCCTTGAACCCTGCTGTTCTCCTGATTTCCTGGTTCTGTACTGAAACAGGAGCAGGAGGATACAGCTGCAGGGTTAGGGGTTTGGGCTGCAGCATCTTGTCAGGCTGTGGCCAAGAATCAGCATCCAGGGTCAGTTTTTGAGGACATTAAGCATTATTGGGTTTGTACAGTGCTCTGGTTAGTAACATTAATTGTTTGTATACCTAACAGAGCTGAGAGTTGCTCCTCAGACCATGAAGGAGTGTGTGGGACACCAGAGTTTGAAAGCTTCACCCAGTGTTGAACCAAGCTCCTACCAGTTTTCACTCACACTTTACTTCCTCATTGCACAGATTCTGGCTACTTAGATTTTTAATAACTCATATATGCTTTTAAAAATCCATCCTATTCCATCCTTGGGGGCTTATTCTTTGGTTGAATTAACACTGGGAGCTCTGCTGTAGGCAAGACTTCTTTTTTACCTCCTCAAGGTATAATTTAGCTTAGGTGATTAATGGCCTGCACACTTTCTCATTGCTGTTTTGGAGGAGTTCTTGCTGATGTTCAAAAGAAGTGGGGATGAGCATTCCTTTCCTACCTTGATTATTTTTTCTCTTGTCTCTGGCAGGGCTGTGTTGATCACCCGATTGTTCTGACAGAAGCTGTGTGCAATCCTCTCTACTCGAGGCAAATGATGTCCGAGCTCCTCTTTGAATGTTACCAAGTGCCAAAGGTGTCCTATGGCGTAGACAGCTTGTACAGTTTTTACCACAACCAAAGGCAGAACTGGCCCTGCAGTGGCTTGGTGATCTCTTCAGGTTATCAGTGCACACACATTCTGCCAGTCTTAGAAGGCAGGTGAGTTCTTGCTGAGTGCAGCCTCTCTTCATCAGTCGTTGAATTTCAGTGCTGCAAAAACCCACTCCTTGCATTCAGTATTCCAGCTCCTACAGCACAAGCTCTTGTCGGGTCTTAATTTATACTGACAAGTTAAAACCAGGTCTGCAGATTTCACTAAGTCCCATTGAAGTTTGAGTTGAAGGAGCAGCACTGTCCTTGTACCTTTTGTATTTTTAGTTACTATTCATGCATAGATCTGTGCTTTCAAAAGCAGAAGGGGCTGCCTGCCCCAAGTAAGATCAGGCATTAAAAATTATATGTTAGGGCTTAAAGCAGCTTTGGAACAAAAGGAAGTGCTTTGTGAGATTTCTGCAGTTCTTGAGGCTTTTGTCATTCTGATTATGCTGCAACATTGCTCTACTTGAGGTTTTTTTGGGGTTGTTTTATTCCTTACTGCAGGAAGTGGCGTTACTGTATCTGGTAGATGCTTCAAATTTTCGAGGGTTACACCTGGCCAACTGTGAAATGTTATAAAGGTTAAAGGAACTACTTCTAGCTCCACTAACCATCACTTCCCATCTTAAAATAGAAGATTTCCTTGCTGTAGCCAAAATTACTGAACATTTTTAAAGCAGAACAGAGCCTTTCAGAAAGTATCTGCAATGAACAAAGCAGCGATCGTGCTTGTTGCCTGAGAATAGCAGGTGTGTTAGATTCTCTGGTAACTGAATCTTCAAATATTATCTGTGAATATTCACCTGTCTACTTGCCCATATCAGAAATTAAATAGTACCAGGGAAAGTAGGAGGACTGCTCTATGCCAAACTTGCAGATCTCTCCAGTCTCAGTCGTGTCTCTGCGTTTTCAGGTTGGATGCTAAGAACTGCAAGCGGATCAATCTCGGAGGGTGCCAGGCAGCTATGTATCTCCAACGTCTCCTTCAGCTGAAATACCCAGGACATTTTGCTGCCATCACTCTCAGTCGCATGGAGGAAATACTGCATGAGCACAGCTACATTGCTGAGGACTACATAGAAGGTAAACCCAGTAATTTACCACTAGGTAGTGTTCATTCAGACTTAGTTTTGTCCTCTCTACCCCTTGTTCTCAAGTTGGCTGGGATTCTGGCAGAAATAAAATTACAAAAAAAAATCTGTTTTAATCGAAATTAATTGACATTTCCCCATGAATAAAAATTGGGATTATTTCAGAGGAAAAGAATTTAAGATGAGTTTATTTTGTTAGTTACTTTATACTTCCAACAAAATGTTAAATTGGCTAGGATGGTTTCTGCACCTGGCTGTGTTTCTTTTGTGCTTTAAGGTTTCCAAAATAGCAGAGGACACTTCTTTTTGTGAATTAAAGAAGTTTTAAAATTTCCATGGTAACTGTCATCTTAAGTAGTGGCTGAAGAAAAGTCTTTTTTTAGATTTCTCATTTACGAGAGAGCATGGAGGAGTCCTTAGAAATGTGTGAGAGCTCTCCCTTACCTTGGGAAGAGAGAAGAGACGTTAGTGTGTGCTTTCCACTTCTTAATGCTTTGTATTTCCTGCATGGTGAGGATCAGAGCACCAAGAACCATGTGCAGAGTGTGTGACTGGAGTAGAATGCTCTGGAGGGCAGCTAAATATGGGGGCAGCTGCCAAGAGGTGACAGAACACGGGGCTGGACCATTGTTGCCTTCTTTCTTCTAAGTGTGACCTCAGCGTGGAGCATACGAATATATCCATACAGCATACAAATCATTGTTTTCAGCCTGGCAAAACAGTTATTTTGCTTTCCAAACGTTCAGAGCTCCAGAAGTGGCGGTCCCCCGAGTACTATGAGAACAACATGCACAAGATGCAGCTGCCTTTCTCTAACAAGCTGCTGGGAAGCACTCTGACCTCGGAGGAAAAGCAGGAGAGGCGGCAGCAGCAGCTACGTCGACTTCAAGAACTCAATGCACGTCGTCGAGAAGAGAAGCTGCAACTTGACCAAGAGAGGCTGGACAGGTTACTGTACGTACAGGTAATCAAAGCAAAGTTTTCTGGGTGATCTGGGAGGAGGGCAGAAGGTATCAGAAGGTCGTGCGCCCCTGTAGGAAGGCAGAGTATCAGAAGGTCATGCGCCCCTGTAAAGAAGCTGCCACTGTCTTGGGTGTTTTCTGATAGGAGCTTTTTAAAGTTACGTTCAAGATAAAAGGGAGAGATTGTTGATGCAGAGAATGCTTCTAAGTCCTGAACAGTACTTCTTCTGTGAGGTACTTTGAATGCTGCCCAAGCATGTGCATCATAACATCTGGTAATGAGGGCAAAGCGTCTGTGCACTCACGGTTGGCAGATTTACAGATCACCCTGTATTGTTGATCACAGCTAACTCTGATCCGACTGTAGGAACTCTTAGAAGATGGTCAAATGGATCAATTCCATAAAGCTTTGGTGGAGCTGAACATGGACTCTGCAGAAGAACTTCAGTCTTACATCAACAAGTTGAGTCTGTCTGTTGAACAAACGAAGCAGAAAATCCTGCAGACAGAAGTCAGTATTGAAGTAGATGTTGTGGACAGCAAGCCACAGGTATCATGTTTTAGCCAAGTTATTCTTCTTACCTCTGAGAGAATTAAGTTTCAATGTTTGCAAATGTGCCCCTTCAGACTTTTGTTGATGAACTAAGCTTTTCTTTTAACACAGCTCATTGTTAATTTGTTAGTTGCTTCTCTTCTAGCTTTCCTATGCAGCTGAAGAAAGTGTCAGTTTTGATTTTTATAGAGTATGCCTGAAATCAGGAACCTTTCTGTGCTGTTCTGCACTGTGCTCTGGGATGTATCCTATAGTTTGTTTCCATAGAGTTCTAAGCATAATCTCTAGGCTACCTGACAGTAGTTGAATTATAATTATATGACATCAGTAAGTTTCCTTAAAAATTTCTTGCCCATCTTTAAGAAGTTGGATAAAAACCCAAATAGCCCCTGGGAGTCAGAGAAGGCACCACTGAAGTTACCACTGCTTCCCTTTGTACTTGCTCCTGGCAGCGTGTGCCAGCCACTGTCCTTACTTAAGGTTGACTTGCTTAGAGGTTGTAAATGCAGCAGCTGACATAGTGATTTTGTTCATACTTCAAACCAACCTCTAACTCTGCTTTTGCCCAGTGGTTGTGCTGAAGTTCCAAAATGTCCCTTGGATTCTACACTCTTCTTCACCAGGTGTAGTCTCAGACCTTGGAATAAATCTGAAAGCCTTTTTGTTTGGTCTGTGCTTTGTGAGAGCACCTACAATTGTCACCAAATCCATTTGTGAAGACAGGCCATCCGTCAGTGGCTCTGTAAAGGAGTCTAAAAGCTAATTAAGTTGTCCTAGGGTCCATGCCAACTCTTAAGCTGAGTTCTATATTTCTTTCTGTTGCTAGTTTGTTTGGTTTTTTATACATATATAAAAAGAAATGGATTTAACAAAGCGTAAGTGTTGGGGATAAGGTGACTACCATTTGTCTGCTGTAACAATGAACACTGTTTAAACTTCAGATTGAGTAATTGATTGGGGCTTTAAGTGGATGTAAACTAGAGATTTAAGAATGTTTTGGTATTACTTGCTAGACATTGCAACAAATGTAGCAAGTTAAAATAACAAAAACAAATATGTAGCAAGAAAATCCTAAAGGTAACATTGTAACAACAAAAATAAAGGCAATAATTCAATTGCTGCTTCTACTGCACAACAGTGAAGTACTCAGGGATTTTGTAGGGAGGAGCTTTGGGAGTCCCTTCACATCTGTGTAAAACAGGAGGGGTTTTGGTATATCCCTTGTGCAAATGCTCAGTGGTTGAAACTGTCAGAAATTGTGTGGTGGCTTTGTAGCTGGCAAATATTTGTTTTCCAGTCTCACACAAGCAAGACAGGGAACTGAATGATAATTACAGAGCAGTTAGAGGTGCTGGTAGTGCATCAAGTTTTACCAATTTAAAAAGCTACTTTAGTAAGTTTTAGTCTGTTGTTATATTTAGGACATGGCTGGCTAGGATCCTGGCAGTCAGCCTGTTGACTAAAGCCTTTAATTTCTGAGCTGGCATCGCAATAAATTTATTGAAAGTGTTTGATTTTTATGTTTTGAATGAATATTTGTCCTAACTTCTGTTTTCTGGGCTGTTCAGCATTTTCATTTTTGCCTTCAGTGCTGGAGAAAGGCATATTTGGTTTCAAGCATGTTAAAGTGTTGAGATTTGAGGAAATAGGCATTGAATTTTCCAAATGTGTTAGTAGAATGGAAGTCAGGTGTGTGCCTAGCACACCTGAGCTAACCTGTCTTCTTATACCTTCTCTGTTCCCAGACTCCTGATTTGGATCCATTAGGCAGTGAACAGTCACTGGAGGATGTGGAAAGTATTAATGAGTTTGAACCTTTATTTGCTGAGGAGCAGCCTGAAGTTGAGAAGCCTGTTGCTGCAGTGCAGGTTTGATTTCTATATCTATAGCTCGTGCCAGAGGTCGCTGCCTCCCGGCTCTCCAGCTGGTCTGCTCACGTTTCTCCAAACGCAGACATTGTTTTCCTGCTCTTGGAAGAGATGCTTAAGCTATCTGAATAGGACATGAAGAGAGGAGAAGTCCTTGCATTCTTAGCTGGTGGTTTAGAACATGACTATAACCACTTGGCTCACTCTGCAGGCAGTGCCTGTTGCAGCAGTGCCACGTTATTAGGGAAAAAAAGTCCTACTCAAGTTTTTTTGTGTGTCTGTGATAGCCCATTATCACATCCTTTGTGACACAGCTTTCAGCTCGTGAAGTTGAGCCTTAAGATTTGAGTGGCACCAAACAGAATAAAGTGTAAGAAAAATCCAGCTTCCTTGGCCTTTTGGAACCTTTTACAGCATGGCCCTTTCTCTGTGAGAGCATTACCTTCTGTTTTTTGGTAACTTTGTTTATTCTAGAATATTAATACTTTTTAATGTAATTTCCCACTACTTTTCAATCTCATCTTTTTAAAGCCCGTGTTTAACCTGGCGGAGTACCACCAGCTTTTCCTTGGCACTGAAAGAATCAGGGCTCCAGAAATTGTCTTCCAGCCCTCCCTGATAGGAGAAGACCAGGCTGGCATAGCAGAAACCATGCAGTATGTGCTTGAGAGGTAAGTTTACAAAGCTGCTTGGCACTTACTTCAAACAAGCTAGTCTTGTTTTGATACCAGCTTTTGCACTACTGGTTACTTAGCAATAATTTGAGGAAATATGTTTCAATAGTTCTTTTGGTGGAGTTGAGTATCGCATGTTAGATATGTCTTTCTGTTCTGAAAACCAAGTGTAACTCTGCTTGTCTAAAGTCAGTGGTCTCCAAACTTTTTTTGATTGATTCCCCCATCAGTAAAAGATTTTTGAGCATGCACCTCCAATATATGTGTGTATTTATAAATTACATACAGGTACTACTGAATTAGTATATCATGTACATTTTAAGATGTACAGAAAAATAGAAATTAAAAAAGGATCAGATAAAGGTGAAATAAACACTACTGTAATTAAACAACTAATTTATTAGTGGTACAAAAGATACGTTCTTCCTGCACCCCAGTGGATTGTCTTGCACACACCCCACTTCAGAGAGCCCTGGTCCAACTTGTTAGAGAGGGAAACAACAAACATAACAGTGAGCTGACAATCTCTGGTTTGGCAAGACCAAAATTGGGTGACATTTTTAAGTTATGATGTAGGCACACTTCCTGGAAAACTATTTCCAGACAACTTAGCATTAGCAAAATGTCCCCCCTGAACTGTATGGATGTATGAGATTGTATTTTCTGAAATGTGAGAATTCCAGCTCTACTGAATTGTTGATTTATCGAGTACAGTGCACTGAATGCTTTAAGGGTTTTCTTCTGCCACCCCCTGAATTTCCAGAAAACGAATGAACAATGGGTTTTAATGCTAGGGAAGCGAAGGAAGCTTCTCAAAGAGAATCCTGAAGACAAGGTATCAGTATTGCCCGTAGCTGTTCAGTTCACAGGAGAGATGTCTCTGAGAAAGGCTGAGGTTGGTTTTTGTTCCTTGTAGGTATCCCAAGGAGCAACAAGCTATTCTTGTCCAGAATGTTTTTCTCACTGGCGGAAATGCAATGTACCCTGGACTGAAAGCCAGAGTCCAGAAGGAACTCCTTGAAATGAGGCCATTCCAGTCATCTTTTCAGGTACGTGTGTTGAGATGATGGTTACAGGAACGGCCTGTTTGTGTTCAGAAGTGATTCGGGTTGGGAGAGATACAGAGTTCGTGTGCTTAGAGCATTGGGATTCAAGAGTGTTTTATGATAAGACACTGCAAGGAGCTTTTTTGACCTGAGAAGATGAAAGTTAAGCAAAGATACAATTGCTCTTTCTGAAGACATTAGAGACAGTAGGGTAGATACCTTGGAAAAAGAAAACCTGCCTCAGCTAAAGGAACATGCATGCACAAGCACGTTTGGCTGGAAATTTGCAGGTTGATTTCTTAGGATTAGGACAGTTACCATTGGAACAAGTGACCTTTGTTAAGAGTAGCTGCTGGGAAGAACTGTGCTCACTTCAAAACTGTTACATGTGATGACTGTCTGGGACAGCAGCTAAAGAGGTTCAGAGAGTGTCTTGCAAACCTGTGCTCATTTGCAATTTTTTTTAGTAGCAAGCACAGCACAAGCTGGGGAAGCCCCAGAGTTTGCCATGCATTTTGTAAGGAGACTTGCACGACTCTCCCTTGCTGTTCTGAAACCATCTTGTCTCCTGAAATCTACTGTCTTCTTGAGTAGAAAATCAGGTCCTAAACCGGGGAGAGAAAACCAAATCAGTGTAAATATCATCTTGTGATTCCACAGCCCTTGTTTTGTACAGTTACTGTATGTAACTGAGCCAGGTGTGACAGACAGCAGCTTCATTATGGCCAGATACTTAGCAAGCAATATCCTTCCTAAAACTACCAAGTTTTGAGTCTGTAACTTATGTCTATAGGAAGAAAACGAGTGTGTTTTCTTCTGCTTTTAATGTCGCTGCTTGTAACTGAATAAGAGCTTCCTTCTTTCCATTAAAATGCAGTCTGTAGTGTGATCATGTTAGAAATCTGTCACTTCACCACGTGTGGGATTTGCTCAGGGTCTGATCTATCAAGCCTAGAGCTGAACCAGGAAAGCAGTTGATGCAACAGTAATAGGAATAGTGTAAATGGAATTATGAATCTACACTGGTGGAAAAAGGGTGCCTATGGTCCTTTCCCACATCCAGAGATCTCTTAGCCTGCAGTATTCCTTCCTCCCTGCTACTTCAAGCCAGCAGGGGGTTTTGCTGGAGCACTTGGTACTTGTTTTGCAGTACTACCAACTCTTCTAACGTTGGCTTCCAGGTGTGAGGGCTGTTGGTTGTGAATGTGATACACCCATGTGTGTTCTCAACCTGTAGAAACACAGTGGGCTCATGGAGAATTGATCTCAAGGTGAAAACACACTTCAAACCCATTCCTAACATTACTTTTCCTCAGAGCAACTAGATAATCAGCTCAGACTTCTGAAATTCAGTGGTTTGTGTCATGTACTACTATAATCAGGGTAAAAAGGGCTTTTCTCTCCTCTGTTGAATTGACATTGTTCTGTTTTCCTTTTGTCCAGGTTCACCTTGCTTGCAGTCCTGTTTTAGATGCCTGGTATGGGGCTAGGGATTGGGCAGTGGAATACATGACCCGTGAGGAAGGCTGGATCACCAGAAAAGACTATGAAGAAAAAGGGGGAGAATACCTCAAGGAACACTGTGCTTCAAATGTCTATGTTCCCATTCGCCTTCCAAAGCAAGCCCCACGGACAGCAGAGGCATTGGCACCCAGCAGGGCGCTGGCAGCCAGCACGGGCAACCCTTGTGAGCAGGCATAGCCTTTGTCACAGCCCCTCCCGTGGAGGTGACAGTGCAGAGAAAAGGAGTCGTGGGGTTGCAGTATGAGCTGAGCTTGCTGCCTGCTCAGGGAGCACTAAGCATCTCCTCCAGTCCCTTGGTGAGGAGGATGAGCAGCGCTGGGGCAGCAGCTGACACAGTCGTAGCAGTTGGAACACTCAGTGCTGCTCATGCACAGCACAGGAGCAGGTGTGGGCGAGGAGGAACACGACACAAGTGCATTCCAGAGAAAAATGTTGTCTTGTAAACTTTCCTAGTGAGCCTCAGGGTTTTTTGAGAGTGTATGTTTTACAGCTTTTTTAATTTAATGGAAATGTCCTGATTTTACACCGCTTTCACTGCGCGATGCTGCAGCTGGCTTGTACCGAGCCAGTCAGTCCAGCAGGCGTCTCCCTAGCATGTGCCAGGACAGGTTGACCTGGATGTGTCTGATCTCTGCCTCTCCTCCTGATGCCTCCTGCACTCACCTACCATTTGCTTCCCTTCCTGCTGCACACTTTCTGCTAAACCGCTGCCACATAACCGGTGGGATTTCAGATGCTTTTTGATTTTGTAGTATTGGTGTCTTGGTCGAAACTGGAGACCTGATCACATAAAGCACTGTCCAGCTATAAAGACAGAACCCTGCAGGAAGCACAGTCCCAAGGGACTGCCAAATCCTGCGCAGTCCCTAAGTGGGTTTAGAAGAATGGTGGCTGAGCAGGATGGCTCTTGACCACTGGGGCATTTTTATCTAAAAGTTGTTTTAGCAATAAAGTAAATTCTTCACTTTACTACTAACTTACATGTTTCAGTGATCTGAGCTCTTTAAAGAGTCTGGCAATAAGGATGTATCTGATTGGTTGTACCTTGCTGAGAAAAGCAGGTTTGCAAGCAGGCCCCTGTCCTGCTGCACAGCCTACTCTGGCTTAACTTTGCCTGGGGATTTGGTTCTTGCACTGAACAACTTGCTGTTGTAAGTTACTTACTGAATGCTGAACCTAAGGAGACTCCCATCGGTTTGGCGAGAGCTGTAAACTGTTAGGCTGGAAAAGGTAAGACTATGGGGAAAATACCCAGACCATAACTTGTATGAAGGAGATGAACAGGTGTTGATTTACTGTCCCCAATGGCCGCAGAGCATCAACATGAAGTTGTCATCTGTCAGATTCAAAACAAAGGACTTGAGGTGCTTGTTGGTGCTGAAATGATGTTTGATTCCACAGGATGTCATACACACGTTTCTGGACTCAAGAAGTATTACTCAGACCTATGATTTTGAAAAAGAAAAATCTGCTGTCAAACACAAAGGTGTCACTCGTGTAGGAGGTCCTGCAGTCATGGATTCCTCAGCGAGCCTATGAGAGCTTTGACCTGGTCCTAATGGGCTGTTGGGTAGGGCAGGAGGAGGTGAAGGGAGCTCGCTGCCTTCAGGTAACCTCCTGTTTGGGCTGTTGATCCTATCCCTGGCTGCCTGGAGGCGTACTAATTTTCATGACCATTATGGCAATTCTATGGGTGGTAAAGAATGTGGAAAAACATGCTGGGCTGAAACGTGATGAAGTTACACCCCAATGAAGTATCTTTTCTGGTCTCCGTTCATATTGGTGACCTAGAATATATGATGTCCCGTTGCTGCTTGACCCCTTTCTGACACACCTTTAGCTATCGTGGCAGAGTGGGAACTCAAGATACAGGAATTTATTCTGATACTTGGTGTTGGTTGCTAGATGAGTGAGAGGGTGTTGTGCATAAAACTGTGGCAGAAAGAACGCCTAAAGGGTGTCTGTAGTGGATGGTTAGATTACTTATAAATGCTTGGCCAGATTGTGCCGACCTCTTCACTTGCAATAATTCAAAGCAGAGCTGTCTAATTCTGTGCAGAGATGCCAGATCAGCTGCTTAAACAGCTTCCAGAAAGCATAATTTTATAATCTCCTGAATATTAGCTGTTAATTTGTTACTTTATCCCCACAATAGCTGGAGTAACTAATGAACTTGGACAATGTGAGCACAGTCTCAGGCTCTTCTCAGTGTGCTGATGGGCATTCAGTTGCTTGGAGTAGCACCATGAAAAGCATGAATGGTGCAAAATGGGATTAACTGAATAAAAACTGAATAAAATGGTTCATAAAAACTGAACCATTTAGGTTCAGTTCCCTGATACGATTTGCTGTGGTGCTGCATGGGTGTTGGTGCTGGCAGGAGAAAAGTGGAAAAAGCTGCATGGTGTGGAGGGCAGGAGGAGGCAATGGCATTAGTTTTGACAGTAATGTTGTCTGGAGTCCTTGTGGAGCCCCACCATCGTGACACTCGTGGCAAGCTTTTCTCATGCCTGTGTGCAGAATTGGGTTGTTTTCCATATATTCAGCACAGGGCTCACCAAACCCAGGAGCTGTTTCTTCTGTGCATTGGCTTGTGCCACCTGAGAGAGGAAGAGGCCAATAAGGCACCTGCTTGGCTCCTTTTTGATGAGACTTCTGGTTGTGTGAGGAGCAGGAGGAGGATTGTTACAATGAGAAAACTTCACTGAAAAAAAAATAAATCACTCTGTGGGCAGGGAGCTTGAACTGAGGCTGTGAGGCCCTTTGCCAAGTGAGTGTAGGGCTGCTGCTGAGTGAGTGCTGGGCAAAGAGCCTCAATCTGCAGTGTGTTTGTCCTGGCGAGTGTCCTGCAAGCTGGCAAAGTGCAATTGCCAGTTCAGAGATGGTCAAGTGGTTCCCATTTGCTCCTCAGTATATTAAGCTCAAGGCCACTTGTAACCTTATTATACAATTTTATCATCACTTAATTTGGGTCAAAGAATACAAAAGTACAAGTTGCAGTTAACAGGCGTGGCGAGCGTGGTCTATTTAAACTAAAAAGGAGCTCAAACTGGGTTCCACCTTTCGCAGGGTCCCGAAGACCTGCTCTGAGTGGAAACACCATGTCAGTGAGAAGCCCTGGAGACTAAACATAGATCACATGTTTAGTGTCCCAGATTTCCGTTGGAGCTGCACACGAGCCTGGCTTTTGGTCTTCAAGGCTTCTTACGTTTCCTGTGCCACAGCAACTTCAAACACGAAGGGTTCTCTGCTAAATCTCCACTAGGACACCGGGATTAGAACGCTTTGCTCCGGTTATTAATCTCTAAAATGCTTAACGTGCTGGGTAAGACAGCGTTTCAGAAGAAAGAGAAGATGCCCATGAACTGTCACTTAAAATGTAGGATTATCCCTCCAGAGACAGCCTGCGATGATCCTCCAGCAGCCAGTCATAAAACAGAAGTTTTGAAGCTTGTGTGGGATGAGCAGGGGAGGGGAGAATGCTGTAATGGATTTAACATTATCCCCCAAGTCATATGGTGGGATTTCCACCCCTGTTTGGTTAGACAGGCGCAGAGCAGCTGTGCTGGTTCCCATTGCTCACTCCCACTACTGCAGTGGAGATAGTGAGCCAGTCCCTGAGCACCAGCTTCAACAGAACCTCTTGGTTTTAAATGGCTCAAACCCCTGGCATGGTTTGCCAAGAGTTCCTTGGGCTCCTTTCGCTCCCTATTCTCCAATGCTTGGTTTCCTATATTTAGTTGACACTCGCCTTTATTCCTCCCTTGTTCGTGACACAAGCCTGGCCCTACCTCTTGGGATGAAAAGTGCTGGAATTTCAAGTTTCTTTTTTTTTTTTTTTTAAATTGTATTGGTTGTTTTACATCCTTGGGGAGCTTTTCTTCCTCTTTTTGAGCAGTGGGCTTGGTTTCCATTTCCTAAGGCAGCAGAGACCGTGATGAGAGTACTGCACTGAGAGTTGGGAGACCTGGATCCATTTTCTCATCTGTTTACTCCTGGCAAACCTTGTCTGTTTGCTCTGACCTTGGTTCTGTGCCTCGGCATCTGTAACAGCAGAACTAAGCTATGAATGGTGCAGGCAGAGGGCTTCACACATCGTAGAAGACAATACGGTGGGGGAAAAGCTGGAAAAGGGTTGGGGGGGGGATCAGGTGGGAAGAATAAAATCATGGAGAATAGGTCAATCTGTGCTGAATGCACAATGGGCCAAGTGGAAGGTCCTCAGACCACTCCTTGCCTGAAGCTTGAAGGAGCATATGGTATGGTAAAAACCACTCCTTGCAGTACGCTGCTGTTCTGAAGCAATTGCTGTTGACTGCTGTCACTTAGAATGTGGAGCAAGCTGGATTTATGGTCTGACTCAGAAACTTTTGCGCTCTTAAAATTCCTGAGTTTAGACAGAGCAGTATTTTTTTAGCACTTTATTTATTTCAGGGCTGAGGTGAAGTATGAAGCAGCTTCTCCCTTTATCTGTCACAAAATAAAAGTGTGGTGCGGATGGAGCAAGCATCTCTTATGTTGCCAGCACGACTCTGTGAAGTCATCCAGGTTCCTGCACTTCCAGCAGCCGTAGTCAGGCTGTTCACATCAAGAGGATGCTCATCCCCAGGGAGGCTCCGTGCACTGCTCTTGGCAGCTCTGTCTGGACAAATAAGCTTTACAACATGCAAGGAAAAGCGTGGCTTTATTCAAAACTGTGTCAGACAAATTTCAGAGAGACACCTTTGGAAAGCATCTAAGCTCCTCATGTTTGAACTACTTGGGAATGTGGTGGATGATTGAATACTGGACAGCAGGACGGCCATGGTGCATTGGGTGCCTTCCTTAGGTGAAGGGCAAGGGTGTGTGGTTGGCCTCTGGAAGGGAGAAGTTTTGAGGGGTGATGGCAACCTGCAGCCCCAAAAGCCTCATAGCTGTGATGGTGGCACACAGGGGTGGCACACGGAGCTGCTGTGTGGGCTCAGGAGGGGTGGGAGGCTGTTTGCTGCAGCTGAGGCTGATTTTCATCCTCTGGTCTCAACTATCACCCTGTTCCTGAACCTCTCCCTGGGGTATCCTCCATGCTCTTGAGTGGCTCCATATGTAACAGGAAAACTGTCCCGTAGGAGGCTGGGGACTCGTTGCCTTGGCTGAGGCTTGCTCAGCGATGAGTTTGAGTCTGTGCAGACAGTTTTTGGGTAGTTTTGTCTTTCCACTAAAGATTTTGATGTGGAGATTCTGTTCTTCATGTTGTTCCTGCTCTCTTCAAGGCAGAATAGTAATAAATAAGAAAAACTCACCTGCGTTGCTGACACTTGTTTCTGCATTTGAACAGCAACCCAGCAGTGTCCAGGTAAGGAACAGTCCTGTTGGGCTGATCTTCCTGCTCTGCTTTGAGGGCTAGCAGGGGCTTTCACAGGGCTTCTCCACACAGTTTTAGAAATAGCTTCAGTTGCTGCTAGAATGACCAGAAGTCCCCTGGAGCACGTGGGCCCCCTGTTCCTCAGGGGGGATCTCCCCTGTCACCCCTCTCACCTTGAGCACCAGCTGCCTCCCAGTGTTACACTTAGATAAATCCACCCCATATAGAAGCCTTCAACTCGTGCACTGTCTGCTCTCCAGAGACAAGGTGCCTTAAGAAGGTCCCAAACTGTTTTCCTAGATGTATCCATGATGACATGCCCCTGGGATCTCACCATGTGCACGAGGAGGGTTGTCACAAGGTAGATGCCATCTGCCAGCTGTTAGTAAGCTGCTTGCATAACACCTCCCATAGCTTGTCTACTATTAGAAAAGCACTCTGATTTATGAATGTGACAGAGTTGGGGCTCTTCTTGTCATCTTTAAATGTAGTTTTGTGTCCCTTGGGATAAGCATGTGCATTAGCATGATGCTGCTGCCTGACATTGCTTCTTGGTGCTAGGAAATGTATTTCAAACCCTGATCCTTAGATCACTATTTTTTCCCCCTACTATAGCTTGGTTAAAATATACCCACTCCTCCTCTCACCCCAGATTCCTGCCACATACCTGGCATTCCTTCATCCTTAATGAGATGAAGGAGTGGGGGATTTCACCCTCCTGGAATTTTAGAGGAATACTAAGTGGATTTCTCATGAAAAGCCCCATTTAGAGTACAAATCTCCCCGAAAAATAGTCCCCACATGGCAAACCTTGCTTCTGCTGGTAATGGCAAACAGAGTGTTTAGGTCCTTGTTCCATAGCTACTTTCTGCTTGGGCCCTGTTGTAAGTATTGCCATTGATGGAGATGGCATTGGAGCAAGCTCCTGGTGTTGTGGGTGAAGTAGGAGTCTTGCATCCTCACAAAGGTTGGTAGGAACACCCGTGGAACTCCTGGGCTGTTGGCACTTGAAGTTTTACCAGTCACTGTAACATGGAAAAATTCTCCATATAGATGGAACTTCCTATGTTCCAGTTTATGTCCATTGCCTGTTGTCCTGTCACTGGGCACCACTGAGAAGAGTCTGGCCCCATCCTTCTGACACCCGCCCTGTAGATATCTAAGTGTTTATAAGATCCCCTCTCAGTCTTCTCTTCTCCAGGCTGAACAGCCCCAGGTCTCTCAGCCTTTACTCAGAAGAGAGATGCTCCAGTCCCCTCAGCATCTTTGTAGCCCTCCACTGGACCCTCTCCAGTAGTTCCTTGTCTGTCTTAAACTGGAGAGCCCAAAGCTGAACACAGCACTCCAGATGTGCCCTCACCAGGGCAGAGTAGAGGGGGAGGAGAACCTCCCTTGATCTGCTGGCCACACTCTTCCTAATGCACCCCAGGATGACATTGGTCTTCTTGGCCACAAGGGCACATTGCTGGCTCATGGTCCACCTGTTGTCCACTAGGACTCCCAAGTCCTTCTCCCTAGAGCTGCTTTCCAGCAGGTCAGCACCCTAGGCTGTCCTGGTGCCTGGGGTTATTCCTCCCCAGGTGCAGGACTCCACACTTGCTTTTGTTGAACTTCCTGTAGTTCCTCTCCACCCAACATTCCAGCCTGTCCAGGTCCCACTGAATGGCAGCACAGCCTTCTGGTGCATCAGCCACTCCCAGTTTGGTATCATCAGCAAACTGGCTGAGGGTACACTCTGTCCCTTCATCCAGGTCATTGGTGAAGATGTTGAACTGGACAGGACCCAGTACTGACCCCTGAGGTCCACCACAAGCTACAGGCCTCCAACTGGACTCCATATCACAGATCACGACCCTCTGAGCTCTGCCATCCAGCCAGTTCCAATCCACCTCAGTGTCCACTCGTCTAGCCCACACTTCCTAAGCTTCCCTGTGAGGATGCTATGGAGACTGTGTCGAAAGCCTTGATGAAGTCAAGGTGGACAACATCCACTGCTCTCCCCTCATTCATCCAGCCAGTCATGCCCTCATAGAAGGCTACCAGGTTGACCCGGCATGATTTCCCCTTGGTGAACCCATGCTGACTACTCCTGATAACCTTCTTTTCCTCCATATGCTGAGAGATGACATCCAGAATGAGCTGTTCCATCAGTACCAGGGATGGAGGTGAGGCTGACTGGCCTGTGGTTTCCTGGGTCCTGCTCAAGGCAATGTAAAGGTTGGTAAGTCAAAATAGTTTTTCTCCAGGCTCAGTCATTGATTTACCCTAATAAATGTAAAGCTGTGTTGGATCAAAGATTGCTCCAGCCTGGTCCTGGTAGTGACCTCCAGGAGATGTTGAGGGAGCAGAAGAATATGAGAATAGGAGCAGTAGTGATATGTGTGTAAAATGAGAAGAAGATTGTAAATAATTACAGCTGGTTAATTCTACACAGCCAGGGCAGCATGCAAACACAGCACTCCTGGAGTCTGTACATGGGGTCCATCACCATCACGGGACTCTGCCCTCTTACACATGTGGAAAGGACAGGTTAAGGTACCCAAATTCCAGAGCTCTGCAAGGAGGTGGATTTTGGAGTAACACCACTACACTGGACTGTGAACATCCTCTTTGGAGGCACTGTGCTCTGTTGTGGATGTTCCTGAGCCTGCAGCGAAGCTGCTATGATAGCCCCAAGCCACGATCTAGCAGTGAAGGGCTGGGGCAGGACCCTGTGTCTGGCCAGTGAGCCCAGCTCTGCCTCCTGCCCTGGGCGAGGGGCTTGGCTGCAGCTCCACGGGGCAGATCCAGCGGCAGCAAGAGCCCTGGGGCTCAGTGTATGGGGGACATGGGCTGCTGTCATCCAGCTCAGAGGTGGCACAGGGCCATGGACTGCTCTTGCTGCTGAGGAGACAATGGAGAGGAAAGCTTTGATTTCACCAGTGATGGACACCCTCCTGCTCCAGGGTGGTGCAGATGGAAGGAACTGCGGGCCAGGGGCTCGGGTTTTTTGCTTTTATCCTTTGTTAACCACTGGTGACTTCTTGTGGGAACTGCTGTGACCTCTCTTTGGGTTTTGTTTATGCACTTTGGCAGACATTGTTTGCAGCAGGTCTTTGATATTCAGCCCCGGGAGAGTCCTCTGGCTTGGGAACAGGAAGAGTTGAGCCCAGCCACCCGCAGTCACACTCCAGCCCAGGAAGAAGGGCTGGTGCCCTGCCGTGGTGGCACCACGCAGCGATGGACCTCTCCATCACCTGGAGAAGACAGCTGAGGCACATGCTATTACGGACTGTTCCCAAGTTGATGACTTGTGCCCAGCATCTGCCCTCCTTGGCCACAGCAGTGTCCTATGTCAGCAGCAGACATCAGGAGCAGCTGATGGGGCTGCAGTGCCAGCAGGTGGAGAAGATGCAAAGAAGAATCTGGCATTTGTGGAAAATTGTTGTGTTTTTCTAGGAAGAAAAGAACTAGGGGGTCACAGGGCTTTTGTACTGGGTTCAGGCTGCAGATTCATGCCTGGAAGAGCTGGGAGATGCCCAACATGTGTGATCTGGTGGAGCTTTGCTCAGGCCTCCTGTGCATGGTGTCCTGGGGTGCACTGGCTGCTCGACCCACCCCTCTCATCAGGGCTGAATCAAGGCTGGAAGGGATGATTCCCCAGCTCTTGAGGGCTTGACTTCCCAATGTGCTGTGAAGCTTACACCTCCAGACTTTCTGTGCCAGTTCCTGTTCACACAAGGCTTTGTTTCTACCCCTCACTGCCCAAGTCCGTTTGTCTGGCTATGGAACAAACCCAACTTTTATAATAATGCAAAAATGAGGAGATAATTCATATTTATCCTACCCTGAGCCCATTCTCTTGAATGCATTTTAAAAATCCCAGTGAATGCTGTTTTTCACAACACAGCAGATTTCCCCAGGCAGCAAAGACAACAACTCCCAGGAGCCATAAACCCCTTGGGAGTGTTTACCCAACTCAAAATGCGCTTTATAGCATTATATCACCTTCCACCTACTCTGTCATTTTCCATGCTGGGATCTGAAATATGTATGAGCACTGGTTGTGCCGCGTGCCTTAAGGAGGGACTGGAAATGAGCCTTTAATTGCAAATGTAGTGAGCTGTGGATGGCAGATTTTCAAGCAGTCGTGGTTTCAATCACGGGAGCCAGCAGTGAGGAACAACCAGCGTATCACAGTACACCCTCACCAGCAGGGCTCAGCGAGAGGGGCTTTATCTCAAGCTCCAGGCTCGATGGGGAAGGTTTAAGTAGACGGTCACAGTTTCAAGGGGAATTATCTTTCGAGTGCTCTCCAGTGTCCCAGTGCATGGGCTGAAGGTGAAGGGACTGAGCTGCACGGAGCTGGGTCACGTGTGAACATCCCTCTTCTGCAAGAAGCAGATACTAAGAAAACAAACAAACAAAACCAAAAAAACCCCCAACCCTGCTGCTCTGATTTTGAACCGAAAATAGCAATTTGGTATTCCCCATAGAAGGAACACCCCCACGGCTTGCTCTGAGCAGCCATACTGACAGTTTCCTATTTTTCTTCCTTCTAGAAAGGTGTTTGAGCAGCTCCGGCTCCTGAATTGAAGGAAGTGTGTTCCTGAAATGCAGACAGAATTGCTCCATGGTTTTCTGGCTCAGGAAATCAGTCCTTAAATCTGAGACTGACTTCTCTGGGGCCACAGACACCAGAAGTCCCCACCAAGCTGCTGGAAGCCCAACAAGTCAAGCCCTGCCAGCAGTGACAATTTCCATTGCTCCAGCTTTGCAGACTTCATGTCTGTAGAATATTTTTTCTTCCCAGGCTTTGTCAGAAGATGTTGAACCAGGTCCTTCCTTCCTTTCTAAATAAGGCATCGTGGTTTAAATCTAGACAAAAAAAAATAAAATAAGATTAAAAAATTCTCATTTTGTTTCATAGGCATCCTGAAGACTCTATAAATTAAAGCAAAAGTATTCGTGTTTTGGAAGTGTTCTGCTCCTCCACGTTTCTGCTTGAAAATAAAAAGGTTGTAGCTCTCTAAATGTGGCATCAGTGTCTTCTGAGATGTCTAATTTAAACATTTTGAACTTCAGTGCAAGCCTCTAATGTCGTAATTTATGAATTCCACTGCCACGACTATTTAGACATATAAGTAATTTGATTGTAGTTTTATGTTAAATGAGGAACCATAATTAATATGATCATGTTTAATGTCTTCCTTACTGAACAGAAAGATAGAATAATTTCTCCAGAGAAAAGAGAGTTTCCTCCAATGACTGAATGGAAAGATTTTTAAAATAATTTAGCTTTTGGAAAAAGAAGTTTAAGCTGTTAGATAGGATCGAAGCAGGATATAAAAATGCAAAATGCTTGGGATGTGGAGAGAGAATCCCAGGGAGCCTTGTTTTGTGCCTGCAGCATCCCACTTCCCCGGCTGCAGATGAGGTGTAAAGGGAGCAGCAGGATTTTCCCGAGTTGTCCCTTTTGCTCCTCCCAGCACCATTTCATGGAAGACACAGAATGAAAGGCTTTTCCTTGTCAGAGCTCTCCAGAGCTACGTTTTTCACTGTTTTTTTGCAGTTTGACCATTTTTGCAGCTACACTTACTGACCATCTGGGGAAGCAGAACATTTGTGGAGAAGTAGAAATCTCCCAGCAGTCACACCTGGCCCCTTGGTGTTTTCTTCCCAGCGTGGCTCAGAGCTGGTGCCTGTGCCCCACCAGTCAGGGCTGGTGACACTGGGGAGCCTGAGCACACCAGGATATTTTCACCCACCTCCAAGTACATGCACTCCACTGCCAAGCACACCACTGCTGCCATCTCCATCGGGATGCTCTGGGAAGGTGCATTGGTGCATCTTTATGGTTGGCACCTGTACAACCCAGGGAGCTGCTCCGTGTCAGCCTCCCTGCCCATGGGAAGCACCACGTGCAGCTGGCACTGTGCCCTGGCCCTGCAACACCCCAGGAAATCCCACGGGCTTCACAATCCCACCAATGACACCTCGTCCCTGATCTTCTGCACAGCACATCTTCTGCTGTCAAGTTCTGAAATCTGGGAGCATTTATCTTCTCCTGGTGGAAATTCAGTGCTGGTGGCTTCAGCAGGAGCAGAGTGATGCAGCTGGAAGTTGCCTCATCCCTACCCTGATAGGATGTGCCATGGCCTTTTCCGCACATCACTGCTTCACTTCCGAGCTCTCAGCCACCATAGAATCATAGAATCATAGAATCATCATGGTTGGAAGGGACCTCCAGGGTCATCAAGTCCAACCTTTATCCCATCATATTCCTAACCATCAGACCATCAGACCATGGCTTCAAGTGCCTCATCAACCCATTTTTTGAACACCCCCAGGGACGGTGACTCCACCACCTCCCTGGGCAGCCCATTCCAGTGCCCAACCACCCTCCCAGTAAAGAACTTCTTCCTAATCTCCAACCTAAACTTCCCCTGATGGAACTTGAGGCCATTTCCTCTCGTCCTGTCATCAGCAACTGGGGAGAAGAGACCAACACCAGCCTCACTACAACCTCCTTTTAGGTAGTTGTAGAGGGCAATAAGGTCTCCTCCCCGATTCTTTGTGCAATGTAAGTACATTTGTGCTTTTTCCTTCACGCTGACTCACATTTGTCCACCTCTCCAGAGGAAAAAGTCACTTTTACACTTGTGTTTCACTCTTGGGAGAATACAGCTGAGCAGGGCCTCATCAAGAGGGTGTTGGAACAACTTGTGCTTAGAATACACCTTCAAATTATTTTCTTAAACCTCTGAATGTAGAGGGAGGGAAGTGTACTTCAAGCTATCTGTTTCTGCAGGGCTGAAAGACAAAATCAGTGCTTATTTCTGCCTGCAGTCACTCCCCGAGCTGGCTCCTCAGGAGGACTAGGGCATTAAGTAGCCCCCCAGACCTCTGCCGACATTATTAGCAAGAATGGTCAATTAGGTGCACCAGGAAGGGAGGAAGAGCAACGAACAGAGATGTCAATTTTAGCACTAACAGGACAAAAGAAAATGAATGTTTGCTGAGCAGAAAGGATTTAAGACCCTAGCAGGGAAGGCAGTGTAAGGGAAAACTAAGTCTTTAAAGAAAGAACTATAGAAAATATTTAACGATGCTTTTCAGAGCTTGCCAAACAAGCAAAAGGCATTATAGCATTTTCACCTGCTGGCTAACATGGATTTAACTGTTGATTCACGATTAAATAACGTGTTTTGCAGCCCAGGTTTTAAGCAGGGCCTGAAGGTAAGTGGATCCAGGGGCCATTGTATTGTCAGGGAGAGGAATGTGGTTTTGTGCTCTTGATAGAGGTGGAAATGTGCAGCAGGTCAGGTCTGGGCTGCTGAGGGATTAGGTCAGTATCAGCTCTCACTGCTGCCTTAAGGCAAATTGAATTTTTCACAGAAGAGGGAAAGAAGAAGAAAAAACCAACCCCTGCAACTTAGCTAATCACCTGCCACGAAATGAGGCAGCAGGAACTATTCACCACCTCCACTTGCTTTGTGACATTACTGCAGTAATTACATGGCACATTCGATTGGAGCATCTCTAATCCTTGCAGCATAAAAGCAATTCTGCCCAGCTGGGTGTTTGCTTGGTCTGGGGGGGGTTGAGTTCTTGGTGGTGGGGCTGGTTGGTGGGGGCAGTGTGGGAGGTGGGTTTTAGTGTGGGGAAGATGGGTGTGTGGGGTGTTCAGCTGAGAATCACTGCTCTATCTCACAGGGGTTACAGTCTCAGCTATGTAATGTCAGAAGTTCTGGGTCTGTTGTTTTTCATTTGCTGATGGCTGCTGTTGGAGAGGTAGGAAATGGGCTGCCTTGTCCCAAACAGATACTGGTCCTCTTTGTCACTTTGCTTTTCCCCCTGTACTGGGGTACCCCAGGGATATCCCACCCCAGGTGCTCACAAGGAGTGCTCTAACTCCTGTGAAACCCATGGCCCAAATCCTTGCTTGGCTTAAACTCTGTGGGATGGGGATGGGTGGCTGTTGAGGGTGGGGTTTGAATGGTCCCTTTGCTGGGCAGGTGTCTCTGGCCTCTGTCCCCTGCGGAGCAGAGCTGCTTGCACAAACCCTGCGAAGGTCCCAGAACCCCTCTGCTTTGCTTGAAGGAGGTTTGCTCTCGATACAAGATACATGTTTCTGGACAGAAGATAGCAGAAAAGAAAGCTGCACACAGGTCCAGGCCAAAGGTCTTGTAACTCTTGAATTAATGGAATGCTTAATGGTGACTCTCAGACAGTCTTTCCTACTGTAGCTACTCAGAGAAGAGCTCCCAAGAGGAGGGAGGGGAAGCATCTCACCAGGGATCACCAGCACCAGAGCAACTATCTCCCTAGCTCTCTGCTGGCTGAAAATAGCATGTGACATGGAGTCTCCTGTGTGATGCTTTGCTTCCTCTTCTCCTGAGGCCATTGATCTTCACCCCCAGAAACCCTCCCATGTTATCACCATAGCTGTGTGTGGCCAGGCTGAGTGCTGGAGATGGTTAAGGGTAATGAAACAAAAAGAAAACCCCTGAGAGCTGCTGTAGCTCTGCTTTCTGCTCTTGTGCTTTGGCATGTCTGTCACAGCGCGGACAACAGCCTGGTGGCCCAGAAGAGGATTAGTATCTCCATTGCAAGAGCTTTGGCAGTGCTGCTGAATGCCCTGGTGAAACCAGGGCCTGTTTCTCATGGGCTTGGTGCCAAGCAGTGCTGGGAGACCAGGGACCTGGCTGTTAGTGGTGTGGGGATGTTAAGGCTGGGGCTGAAACCAAGTATTCAGGTTGAGCCAGTTTGGTCAGACACGTCAGGGACCTGAGCACTTCCCTTTATAGTCCTGCCAGTTTTGCCCAGGATGGCTGAGTTGCAGCTTGGCAGTGCCTGTGCTGACCACCACTGCCTGAGGGAAGGGGCTGTCATCTTGCATGAAGGGGGGACACTGTAAGGCCACAAATGAACTATTCAGGTTATTTTTCTGCTAGCGATGCACTGTGCTCTGGAGGCTGGGTTGATCTACACTGATCATGGGCATTTTTGATGACACTCACCAATCTGATTTGGTGGCCACCTTGGCAGAGCATGGAAGGCATCAGTTGGTTGGACTTCTAGGAAGGGAAGTGGCTGGTTGCCTCAGTGGAGAAGAGGTGGAAGGCTGTTGGCTGAGTTCTTGAGGGGTTAATGCTGCTGAGGCTTCATGAAGTTGTATGCAATGCTGGAGCACTCGGAGCCTCCAGTAAGGGTCTTCTTGGTTATTCTAAAATTCACAGCAAACAGAGGTAGCACTCAATTGAGATGGTCAGAGGACAAATAAGGCTGTGACTCAGGGCACACCTGGCCCAGCCAGGTACACACCTTCAGTGTGTCTTCATCTGGGCTTTCTGCAGATGCACTGCTGTGTCCCTGCAGCCCCGCCGGGCAGGGCTGGGTCTCGTGCCTGTCCAGTGTTATTTCCAGAGCTCTTGGTTATCCCTAGATTGGGTTTCCCCCAGGCCACAGATGTGAGAGCCAAAGCAAACCACATGAACTTTTCTCCTCCAATACTGCTGCATGCCTGTGTCAAGCAGACACAGCGAAAGCATCAGCTTTCCAGTAACAAGGAATTTACAATAACCCATCAACACCCGTTCTTGTCTTAAGAAATAAAACCAGAGCTGCCTGCTTGAATTAGTAAAAAGAAGTAGGAGAGGACTTTCTATATCTCTCCCTACACTTCTTAATTGCTAATCACCCACCCCAACCCTGCAGCCCTTGTGCTTCAGGGATGAGGGGAGCACTGCAACAGCTCCCCAGCTTCGGGCTGCGCTCTGCCAGGCAGAACTTTGCCCATATCCTGGGGCATAATGATGCCGAGCTGGGAGGTGTGCCACAGCCTGGCTTCCAAAATGAGCCTCAATATCTGGGCATTTGTGAGGGCTGCTAATTGTGGCTTTTTATTTGAAGAAAGTAAATCCTGAAACTTCTGTTGCACTCCGTGGTTATATGTATATTTATATCTCTATATATGCATATATAGATATGCACACACACACACACACTGAGGACTTAAAACCTACCACATACAGCAAAAGGCAAGATTTTGCCCCTTGCTTCAGCAGAGTTGATATTTCAGGACTGGGCATTACTAGGGGATTTGTAAGTGCTTGGTTTGATAACAAGACAAGGCTCCTGCTGATATCCGTGAGAGCAAACTTAAACCAACATTCATTGCTTTTGGAAGCTTGACTTCTTCCTACTTTATTTTAGATTTAAATTATTCTTTTTTCCACTGCTTCATGGTCAGAGATAGGAATATCTCCTCGATACAAGGTACCAGTACTTTAACATCAGACTGCCATAGTCCAGGTATCACAATTATTTCTTGGAGTGTGATATAAGGCACAGGTAAGAAAATATTTTTTACTGATAATAGTCACAGCAGCTGTGAGGCTTATTGGATATAAATCTATTTCTGGTGACTTTGCTGATGTCTCCCCCTCTGTATGCCTCTAAAACTTCATCACCAAGAAAATTTAAGACCTTCCTAAAGAAGCTTAGCTATAGCATTTTGTGTTACCTGTAATTCAGCATCCTGAAATGCTGAGTAGGGGCTGCTGAGGAAGAGCTGGGTGGTTCAATCCACCACACCTGAAGGCTTCAGTGGCTTTTTTTTGAGTCTTCATCCTGAGCTGGCAAAGTTGGATGAAGAGGGCTGTCAGCACACAGCAGAGCAGATGTCCTCACTTTAACCTCTGCAAGTGCCCCTTGGGAATAATTTAATATGAATGCCAAAGCACCTTATCAAACTGAGGAACACCTTGTCCACACTCCAGCCTGCTGTAAGCCAGCCAGGGAGACAGCAGTCCCAAATTCTTCCTAAATTCTAAGCAGAGAATCTGCAGAGTTGTATTTCTCTTGTGAGGATGAAAATATTGTAACTCCTTAAGAAATTCAGACTACTCAGGTTAAGCATCACCAATTCCCCCTTCTTTCTTTCTCACCCAGAATAATCCTGCTCAAAAACTCTTAGTAAAGGAGTGGGTTTAGGGTAGTGTAGAGCACTGGGGGCAACCTGAGAGTGCTGTGAGCTGACCCCTTCCCTTCAGAGGGGGGGTTTAGTGCCATGAGTCCCCAGTTCAAGTTCTGCTGGTCCCCAGCACTGAGTCACTGCACCATTAACACCGGGGGGATTCTGCACTGAGCATTCACAGGAGGACTTATTCCTTTGCCTGTTGGTGGAATTAAAATCAAAAAGGAGAAATGAAATGCTGAGGAGTTATCAAAATTCAGAAGTGTATCATGTGCTTTGCAATAACTTCACCCAATGTCCTTTTATGTTTCTATAATGCCATCTTCCATTTCCCTGGGAACTCGAGCAGTGTGGTAGCTCTCTGTTTATGTCCTTGCTAATGAGTCAACACCTCTAATGCTTAGGGAGTGAAATAGGTGTTTATGTTACAGATGTTTATGTACCGTGAGTGGCAAAGGCTCGGGTTTGATAACCTCCTCCCTAGTGCTGTGAGTTTTGGCCACACAGTCACCCTTAGAGTAGCTGGGTAACTGCATGGTTAAGCTCTGTCACTGCTAAACAAGCAGCAGTAGTGCCCTGCAGGGAAGAGGTGTCATGGGATGTTGGTACAAACCCTCTGAAGCCCTGTGTGGGCTGCCTGGTCAGACAGCAAATCTAACTGGAACTGGGAAGTACGAGTTTTATTTCTTAGGGAACCGAGGAGTGTGTGAACAAAACTCACCCGTGAAACAGCCATCAGCTTGCTCTTTGTCCCTTTCTTTCTTAGTATTTATTTTTAGTGTAAGTTTGTCCTTGTGTCAAAACATAAGGCATGACTCTCCTACAGTTTGTCTTCCTAATCAGACCAGTTGGTACAACTGGGAACCAGACCCTTAATAAGCACTCAAGCCCTCAGAGCAGGAAACTTCCATTTAATAGTGATTAGAAACAATTTTTCTCACTGTAAATATTGTAGCACAGTGTACATCATCAGCAGCACTTTTCCTGTTACAGCTGTCGGCTGGGTTTTTGTTTACTCATTAGGATCTCCATGGAAAGACGGCCTTTCATTTATCCTCTAACACTCACAAAGGCAGCTGACTGGAATACGGATGAAAGCAATTAGAGAAATCTTGACCTGCAACAGATGCAGAGCTGTGCCCATGATGACTGCTGAATGCACTAAGGAGAAAACATTCATCTGCTTTGCTAGAAGCTCAGTAAAAGTGGGAGAAGTCTGGGATGCTGCAAAATAAACCCCAAGTTTGTGGCAGGAGTGACTTTTGTTCCCATAACTGTTTAGGCATGGGCTTTGTTCTGCATTCATTATCCTGCTGTTAGGTTGTCTTGATACATCATTAAACCAGGTCTCGATAGCCTCGTGGGGGGAAAGAAGTCCCAGTGTTAGGTTTAGTGCTGTGTGGGTTGTGTAATACTGCATTTACAATTAGGGCTGGATACCTTAACGTTGAGTCTGTATTTCTAATGTCAAGTAACTTTGATAGAGCTGAGCTTCTGATGCCTCCTGATGTGTCTGTTGGTGTTGCTTAGTTCTCACTGTTCTTAACTGCTGATTATTTAAATGTTCATTTATGGGTTTAAAGAGCAAAGGCATTGTATCCTCATTCGAAAACACTGGACATGTGTGATGGGCCAGACTCTGACACCACCAAGAACATAGCCCTGGTTACCTGAGTGCTGCTGCAACAGCTTCCTGTGTCTGTACAGTAACACTGCCACCAGGGCACTTGATGGGTAAAGCCACCCTCCTTATGGAGGAGAAAGTCCTAAGCATGGAATAACTATGTTTAAATGCCTATGACATGCTCCCTCCTCCTCACAGTTGTATGTCCCAGCTGTAGCTTTCCTTGCATGTAGCTGCTCAGACCCTGAGTCCAGTCCTGTTAAAACCAGCAGGGAGACTTTCATTAACTGCAGAAACTAGATCTGGCCCTGAAAGATGGACAAAGGCTTCTAACACTCCTGCTCCTGGTGAGGCTTTTATACCTTCAGCTATCAAATGTGTACTCTGCTGAGCAGCAGCATTAAAGATGCATGAACTGTCAGGATCTCCGTTTCCCGATGGGGCAGGGCTCTGAGCAGCAGCTCCAGCATTATATAAATCTCCTGGTGCTCTTCTGCTTCACAGGTGGTCAAAACTCGATGAACTCGGAGCATCTCTGAAGCCAGACCACCCAGGTACAACTGGTCTGGTAGGGTACACTGATGGAAGGACTTGCTCGGAGTCAAGGGGGCTGATGCTGGCCATTCATGGGCTGCTCTTTGGGGTGCTGGTCCAGCAAACCAGGTGTGTGGTCGCTCTCAGGAGAGGAGCAGGACTTCAGCAAAACAACCAGAGCCATGGGAACGAATGGAGAGAAACTCCTCCTGAAGAAACTGATCTGGAAGGCAGAAGGTGAAGCTCCTCAGACAGCAGAACTGGGGGACTGAGCATGGATGGTTCATCTCAAGGGCTATGTAATGCAAGTGCCTGCCCAAACCAAGGGCTTGGGGTTATGATTCAGGAAACCTGTTTCTGGTTTCTCTGTTCCAAAGGGTTCTGAGGCCAAGTTTCTCTCCAAGATTAGATTGAAAATAACTCAAACAGTTGTAGATCCAAACAGAAATGCCAGGCACACCCTTAAACACTTCAGCTTGTCAAATACCTGAATGCCACAGAGGATTTTATGGCTAAATGTCTGTGCACTTTGCATAAATCAGATTATCGTACAATATTTGCTTAAACTGGGGAAAAAGCTCTCGGATAATGACAAAGCACTGATGAGTTTCAAGTGCAGTGCACGGGAGATATTTGAATTGATTGCCAATCAAGGGGTGTCCAATAGAAGGTGGAAGGCTCTTTAATGGGACCAGTATGTGATAGTTGGGTAGAAAATGTCATGTTTCTCCTCTGGTAGTGCTCTGACCTTCCTTCTAACCACCACAATGCTCTGAGAAATTGATGTTTGCTTTCAAAAATCAGTGCTGCTCTCTGTATTTATCACCAGACTCAATAATGCTGTAGTTCCTGTGTTGTAGGGGTGTATTTTTGGGTCTGAACTATCTTCCTGCATTTACTACATTAAACAGGTGAAAGAATCCAGAGGTTAGAGAAACGTGTGGAGCTGCAGGTATTTTTTAGGATGGTGTAGACCCCATTTTGCTGATGTACCAAACTTGTTAGCATGGCTCTACACTGGGTTCCTGTGCAAGTCTCTGCTTTCTCTAGGCGTAGCCCCCAGGCTGGAGAACAGGAGCATGGCAATCCAAATTTCTATCACCTTTGAGAAATATAGGTGAAGGATCACCCCTGGTCCACAAGTGAATCATAGGCTGGGTGACTTTTTCAAGGCTAGAAACTGAGAAATTCAAGGACAGTCTTGGGATTGGTGGCTTATTTCAGTCAAGGGAAGGGAGTGGATATGGCTGCAAATAAAATAGAGTTGTTTTATCTCAAAGCTAAACCATCCTTCAGTAAAATCCAGTGCTGAGATGTTTTAGGAGCTTCTTGCTTTGCTTAATGTGATATTTTTTTCTCTAAAAGCCTGCAGTGCTGATCCTAGGGCTGTCCAGAAATGCCTGTTTTTGTGTACCCAGAGGGTCTTGCTTCTGATTCAAAGTCCTTTTGGGGGGTGTTTTTTGAGGTTCCCATCCTCATGAGTTGCTGTCACTTTTAAACCACCTAAGACAAGACCTATCACAAATATGTTAGTCCAAGGAGCCTGTGCAGTACCAGAAGTGTGCCACGCTTTGGTGTCTTGACTGTAAGTTGTATTTAGCCCCTAGAACATCTCCACAAAGCTTCTTGGTGGCACAGAGATACTGGGATAAACCAGCTTATTTCTGACCTTCAAAATTTCCAGCCAGATGCAAAGTTTGCACCTTGAGACAATCTTTCCAATTAATCTTCCCAACCTGCTGTGAAGGTAAGGAACAGGCATCAGCTGCAGTCTGAGGACTGGGAGAAAGAAACAAGATGCAGAGCTCTGATAATGTAAAAGGTTTTCAGCCTCCAAACCACAGGCAGACAGAAATGCTGTGCTGTCCAGGTGATCTTCCCCCAGAAACTGCTCGAGATGGCACCTATCCCACACATTGCTCTGCTGCAGCATCAGAAGGAAGGTGACAATAGGGGACTTTAAACATAAGAATGGATGCAGGGATTAATTGTGAGTGTAAAGCCACTGTTACTGAAGGTCTGCTGCTGCTCTGGTGGGCTGTGCTCCCCTGCAGCCTGATTCTGGCTTGTGGCAGCAGCCTCTGCGCAGAGTTGGGAGGAGGAAACCACCATCAGAGCAAACCTCCCCATCCCTCTAACCCCCCCCAAAAGCAAGTCCCCATGGGGTTTCATGCCAAGCACTGAAGTGACCCTATGAGCATGCTCACCTGGCACGAGGGCACTGGAAGTGCCTCTGATGAAAGCTCTCGGTGGAGGCATCGGGGAAAATGTGGAGCAAGAGGTGCCCATTCCTTCAGCTGAAGATGAAGGACAAGGAGAAGCATGCTGTTAGTATCAGGAATGCAGTTTCACACTGGGCAGAGGGCCAGCTCCTAACCACAGGGATTTTAACTCGTAACCTTGCAAGCCGTGGATCTTTGCCCACCAGCCTCTGATTCTTTCCTGTCCGGGCATGAAATCTTCCACAGGTAACTCAGTCCTTTATGCAATTGGAGAGGTTCACTCTCCAAACCTGCTCCTGGCTTTTGTGTTTGTAAGTGAGCCTTCTTCTGGGGAAGTCCTGGGTGCAACACTGAAGCGTGGCTTTGGGTCAGTGCTGGAGCTGGTACTGCACACTTTGCTTATGGACAGGTGGCCTTTGAGCCTGCAGCAGAGAGCAGGAATGAGTGCCAGCCTTTGGGAAGGATGAGTTGTTCAAATATCGGAGATTGATCAATTAATGTTTTTCTTTAGCTCTCTTTACAAGGCACAGCCTGCTGTTGGTGCCATCCCAAGTCTTTATGTTTCTGTAGCAGTGAGGATGCACTTGGATAACTTGCTGGACTGTTGGGAAGTCGTTGTGCCAGTTTACGGGCTCATGCCCCGCTTGGCTTAGGCTTTCCTAGCACGATGGAGTAATGATGCCCACCAGGGGTGGGGTCCCTCCTGCCAGCCTTTGCAAAGCTGGATTTTACTGATTTGCTGCTCAAATATGAAAGATGGATTACTTTTGCCTTCTGCTACAGCGCTTGTTCTTTCTGCTGTATTTTGGAGCCAGATACGTGCACCCTCTCTTTTTGCCTCCTGGTTTAAGCTTCATCTAATCTTTGATTTCCTCTCATGGACTTCTACTGGAATCAGCATGAATAGGCCAGATCTACCCCTGTATCTCTTTATTAGTCCCACATTTCAACTGTGACTTTCAGTGTCCCTCCTGTGTCCTCTCACTAATTTCCTTCCTTTACTTTTCCTTTTTTGTCAGCCCTGGTTGTTCCATGTGCCCTTCTGGAAGACATCTGAGAGTCTTCCCTTGACTTCAGCACTTTCCAAGCCCTTGACTCTGTTGTTTGTTTGTTTTGTTGTCTGTTGTTTTGGTTTATTTTTTTACAGACAATAACCAAGGTCAGTGTTTTTGCCTGTGTATCTTTCTCTAAGCTAGTGTTCCACCTCTGGCAACCCCCTGCTTTGAGTATTGTTTCCTTTTCTTGTCCCTCGTTGCTTCCTTCTAGACACCCCACATCCCTCAGCGGCATCGCTCCACCCCTTTCAGCACCCACAGTTCCCTTCGCACTGTCCTACTCATTTCCTTCCCCTAGCTCTGTTCAAAACCTCTTGCCATCACCATTAAGACTGCCCATTTCCTACTGTTCCCCACATCCACCTCTCCCACCCTCATCTCCTGCACGCTCCCAGTGCCTCCCTTGCCCAGTTGGCTTTACCTCCTGTGCTGGGCAAGCCCCAGGGTTTGAAGCAGCCCATGTTCATGGACTGTGACCAACTTCTGCCTTCATTTCTTTTCTCATGGCTTGTTTCTTCCCCCCAGGCCTTTGTGTGCTGCCAGATGTCGCCCATGAGCATTGCCCAGTGGTGCTCTGCCATGCAGGCACCGGGACATCGATTGCTCCTCTGTTCTGCAGAGGCTCATGCTTGTTTGCAGTAGGTTTAAGCACAGACATGGTCTACTTGCTTGCCATTAGCCTTGCCCCTCATTGACAGCAGCTCTTCACTGGGATAAAATACATCAGGTGACCTTGAGAAGTCATGAAAAGAAAAACTTTGCCAGGGAATTAAAACTGTAGGGGTGGAAGTGTAAATTGAAGAGGAGAGGGGGAAAATGGGGCAGCACCTTCAGCTCGTGCACGGAACCACTGGCACAGCTCCTCCTCCAGCGCTCGGCTCCTGCTGCAGCCTGCCCAGGCTCAGCCAGTTGGCTGTGACAAGCTGTCACCTCACGAGCGTACAATGAAGCAGCAATCACAAGCACACGTGCTCTGTGCACCTGCAGAACAAGGACATGATTTTTACTGTCCCCTCACTTACACGTTTTCAAACTCCCAGCACAGCCCAAGCCTGGCAGCTCCTTCTGTGCAGCCAGGTTACAGGGTCTGCTCAGTGTCCTTCAACCACTGCAGCTGCCTGCCTATTTTTTATACCCAGAAGGCTCAACTGGTTGCCAGCATCTGGTCTGACCACTGAGTAACTTGCACTATAAAAGCACAAGAGTTCTTAGGGTGAAATCTTTCCAGCTAGTAGTGAATTTGCTAAACAAAGGAATTTGAGGGACCAAACCCAGCTGTGAAATTGGATACAACACTGGGTAAGGAAGGGGATGCTAGGAACTGGGTCTTTGACAATGCTGGGTGTTTCAGTAGTGCTTTTTATGAGACTATTGGAATATCTATTTTTAACATAGATCTTTGTAATTATTTGAATTTGTACTCCAAAACAGAACAGAAAACTTGGTGTGGCGAATTTTGGCTGTATTAGAAAACAAACAAATTGCACTT
This sequence comes from Aegotheles bennettii, assembly GCA_013398125.1. Lineage (NCBI taxonomy): Eukaryota > Metazoa > Chordata > Aves > Caprimulgiformes > Aegothelidae > Aegotheles > Aegotheles bennettii. Next base: position 1,201,090 of record VZRW01008838.1, on the reverse strand, counting down.
CTACTCTAGCTCCAAATCTTCGTATTGGCAACCGAAGCAAGGGCTTTGATTTGCCGGCAGAAATCAGGATGATGCAGATGCCTGCGGGCTGTCTTTGACACCTTCATCCCTCCCTCTGCCCTGAAGATCTCCACCTTCTCCATCCCTGGGCACCACCAGAGCCTGCTGAAGTAGTAGTTGTCCTTATCTTCCCAATTGCAATGCTTATGCCCAAATTCAAACAGAAAATGTCCTTTATTTTTGATCCCCTAGCTGTTAAGATGCATTTCAGCTCTTTACGCTGACTCACTGCTCTGGCATGGAGCCAGTTTATGTATGTGACTCCCCCATCATTACCATTCCTGCCTTGGAAGGCAGCTGTGCTTACAACACATTTTAAATAAACAGACAACTGAATTATTGACTTCAGAGACTGGTCCAAAGTTGCTCAGCTCCCCAGAGCTCTGGGCTAAGGCTCTGACTGCCAGACTGGCACCTTGGAAAGCCTCCTCCACCCTCCGCAGCCCAGGGCTGCCAAGGTCTCTGGCTGGTGAGGATCCAAGTCTAGTCCCAGATCCGTAACAGACCTTCAACTTGACTGAGTGTTTTCCTATTCCTCCCATTTTGCACCTCCACCTCTGTGGATCCAGTGAAGAGGAAGCCGTGGATGCACTTTCTTCTCATTAGCTTTGTTTTCCATATTTTTGTGTGTACAAATGCAGCAATAAGACAAGTTTGTACAGCTAAGGCACGTCTCCATGTGTCACTTGGTGACTCTCAAAACGTAGTTCTGCCATGTTGCGGGAGTAATATGGGAATTTTGGGCAGAGCTCCCAGACACTCATCAGCGTAAACTCCCAACTTAATCAGAGTTTCACACTCTGGATGTTCTCCCACACTCATGCATGCTTGCAAAGATTCAGGTTTGTTGCCCATAAACACTTACCCACACACTGTCCTGTTCAAAGAGCAAAGTCACATTTCAAACCCAAAGACATTTGTTGAGCTAGAACGTTTTAACAGAACTCCACAGCTCCATGGTGGGAGCTGACTCCATGTGGACCTGTTGGGCCTGGGCGGAGGCCCTTTCCCAAGGAGAAATAGGGCTTATGGTGATTAATCCTCCAAACCTGAAATCTGCATCACCCCGGAAAAGGCAACCGATCCCAGACACAATATCTGACAGCAGCGTGAGGAATCCTCTCTGCTCTGATCCAGCCCGTGCTGGGGTGAGTGTGGGCTCCCCAGTGCCGCTCCCTGGCCCAGGAGGCTTCTTGGCTCCTCTCCCAGTGCCAGTGACTGGCTCTGACTCCGGGCGAGGGCTCTTATCTGCCCGTGTGTCCGTCTGTGGAGCGGGCATGAGGCACACTTCAGGAATGACAGATGTTTTCGGCACCAGCCGCTGTGTTTTAACAGCCTGATGTGAACGTTACACTGACCTGGGGTGTGTGTGTGTGTGTTTGTTTAGTTTCTCCTAAAAAAAGCTCTGAACCCCCGTCCCTAGCACCGCCTCGCCTTGTGCCCAGCAGGACCCCGCTGCCCGGCCCGGCGCTGCGGTTCCTGACCCGGATATCCTCCGCACAGCGCCCCGCACCTCTCCCCCCCCGCAGCCAGCGCAAGTCCTGCCTGCGGCCGCAGGAGGCGGAGGCGCGGCCGGACCTTCCACTAAAACTTGGGGACCTTTCTTTAAAAATATCTCCTTATTTCTTTATGCAT
>VZRW01008838.1:1134677-1199128 GCA_013398125.1 Aegotheles bennettii | reverse complement strand
GGGCGGGGCAGCGGCCCAGCGGGGGTGCCGCAGGGCTCGGTGCCGGTGCTGCGGGGTCCCCGCTCCTGTCCCCGGGTGCGTGGGGGGGGGGGGGGTGGGGGGGTGCGCGTCCCCGCGGGGTCCCCGGCGCGGCCGGGGCAGCGGCTGCAATCACGGCGCGGAGTTTCGGTAACTCCAGCCCGGTGCAATCCTAACCCGGGCTGCGAGAGCCGCTTGAATAATGCACCCGCTGCCTGGTCCGGGCGGCACCGGCACCCGGTGACCCCTCGGCACCGTGGGGTGGGCAGGACCCAGTTGCCCCCCTAAGGCAGTTTCGCTCCATGGAAGCACTGGAGGTACTGGTCGAGCACACGTTGGTACCGCGGGGCATCACGCGAAACCCAGGACACTGGGGATGTGAATCTCTCGTGTTTGTTCGTGCATGGGTTGTCTGTCCTTACCGGATTTAGAAATCCTCTTCCTTTTGGCATGATTCGGGTGTAGAAGAAATATCCTGGAGGTAGCATAAATATAAGCAACCGTCATTCCTGAAATGGCATCAGGATTGCGAGTGCTGGGCTCTGGGTGAGGGCAATGTCCTTCTCCCAGGGAGTCTCCTCCAGATACTGGCAGAGAGGCAAACTTCAGCCTGAACTTCAGCCCCTTCTCCAGCTCTGGGGTCTGTGGTGTCCATGGTGGCAGAGATGCTTTCAGCTGGCTCTGTGGACAAGCCAGTGAGTTCATGTTTATATCTTCACTTATCACGGAAAGGTCTTTTCTGCACTGTGATAACTGCTCAAGCAGAGGGAGGATGCTTCTAGCTACAATGGAGTAGCAGAAAAAGTGGCTTCTCACAACTAACCAAGGAAAGCAGAGGGCTCACAAACCTGGGGGGAAAAAACCCAAACCCTCTTGGTTTGAGCCCTCGTGTGTTCCCTGACTAATGCTCAGGGAACTTGGGGAGAAGTGGTGGCCTGGGCTGCCCTAGCTTTCACCTTGACCCAGCCTTCCTTGACCCGCGTGTCCTGAGCCCTGCCATTCCTGTGAAGTGCTTTTTCACAGATGGAAGGGCCAAGTGCTCTTACGGCAGAAAGCAGAAGGGGTTTTTCTGGCTGGAACTGCATCCAGTCTGGCAGGGAATTGTGTTCATTGTGGAAGATGTAACGTATTAAATCCTGAATATGAAGGATACTTTTTCATTCATGTTTTTCTCTTCCTTGTTTAATCACTACACTATGGGTTGGACCAAAAACTGTGGATGACATTGAAATTACTCTTATTACATTATTTTTATGAGTTTTGCTTCATGTCCTGAGATTAAATGCGATTTAAAAAAAAAAGTGCTTATTTTCCCTCTGACTGGAAAACGTAAGTGACTAGTTCCTAAGAAAAATAAGGCTGAAAGTGTTGAACTTCAGATATCTGTGGTGGATGTGATGAAATGCTGAGATACCGCGTCTTCTTTCTGCCATCAAGACCACGTGTCCAGGCTGCCCGTTTCTAACAATGTCTTGTTGTTGAGTCCCTTGTTGCAGGAAAAATGACTCTGTGTGAGTGTGCTGGTACCAATTGTACCGGCTCCTTGGTGCTTCTGCAGCCACTTGGTTGGAACCTTATTTTCCCTTGGTTTAATAATTTATAAAATGCCTGTTGCCTCTAGGCGCATTTCATCCAGTAAGAAGAAAAACATCAACCAGTGTTTACTGGTTATGGAGCCTGAGGTTGACAAATAATGACGCTTTTGTGGATGAGGGGATGTCTCATTTTTATCTTAGATAAACTGGCAAAAAGGCAGGGTTTGTGCTAAAAGTTTCCTGGGGATGCTACTCCTTTCTTATCCTCATCCTTAAAAAGGTTTCTTGCGTGCTGGTGACAAAGTGGGTTTTAACTGTGACCTTCCTTAACCTGGTTTTGGGTCTGCTTCTCCTTCCTAGGTTTCCTTCCTAGGTTTCCTTCCAAACCTATGTCTGGCTGAAGTTTGGCAGCTCTCGGGTGTTTAATGGCTGTGAATTAAGATAGGAAAATCAGGCCCTGCATCTTCACAGGCTTCGTTTCTGTGGCTTGAAAGAGGTCAGTTTCTTTTTGGGCAATAGATTGCCCTCTCAAATCCTCTGCCAGATACTTATGAAGCACTATCATCAACTGCATTTTGAATCACTCACTGAGCTGGAGGGGGAGAATTGAGAATTGGCCAGCAGTTCATCTTGTCTCCTTTGAAACTGCTAAATGATGATTCAGTGACCTTAGTGGGCAAGTTATATCACCAGCTAATTGGGCTAAGAAGAAAAACTTGCCTGATATCAAACAAACTGGCTGCTGTTGTTCTTCATCCTGAAACCCTCTGCTGCCCCAGGTGATACCTCCAGTTTCAAATACTTACAGGGTTTTGTTGAAGTACTGGAAAGGGAACATGGTAAACTCTTGCTGTTAACCATACCTGTGCCTGGTATCCATTCCTTCTCCTGCGGGTTTTGAAGGTATCGTCCCATCAAGTATAAAATTCCTAACATTTCGAGCTTGCCTTCCCCTGTGAAGAGCCCTCTCCTCTTCCTCCTCGGAGGGTGAAGCAGCTCACCAAGGTGTAAGGTTTTTGGAGGACTTGGCTCTGCTGGAGGTCCCGGCAGAGCTGGATTTAGGGAGGAGGCGAAAGCGCGTGGTGCAGGGGCCCCACTCATCACCTCGCCGTCCCTCCTTTGGCAAAGCCCTGTCCAGGAGTGCTGTGCCTCTGCCCAGCTGTGCCTGGCAGCTTCGTGGCTCCATACTGGGAATGTGGGTCTGGATCAGCCCTGGCGTGGGCAACAAAACACGCTGGGCTGGGCTGGGAGAGCGGGACGGGTGCTCTGCTGGTCAGCCTGACCTCACTGTGTGTTTGCTTGCTGGAAATACTTCAGGACTGGTGGCTTCTCTGCAATGAGGGCTGTAACTGCAGGTGAGTGCCAGTGCAGAAGCACCCAGGCACAGTGGGTTCAGCCCTCCTTGCAAGAGTGAGCCTGGATGTGTGAAAGGGGTCAGCTGTTGTCTCTTTGCAAGGCTGTTAGTGGAGTTACACCACCTCCTAGAATGGCCTTGCCAGCTGGCTCATCCTTTAGGGAAGTTTAAAGAGGCTTATTGCAATCTTACTAGAAAGCTGTCGTCTTTTATTAATCTATTTGTCTCTCCTCATCTCCTTTCCACGTGCTCCCTTGCTCATTTATCTCAACAGCACCATCCTGCTTGTGCTGCTGTGGGTTGACACCGGCTGTGCTGCTTGCCAAAGTCTTGGTTAGGGCATGCTCATTTGTAGACCGTCACTTTTTGCTGTCCAACAGACACAACAGATACTGTATTATTAAAAAGATTTTTGGAAGGTGGTACTCCTGAAAGGACAACAGAGCCTGGGGTGAAGATGCAGGAGAATCCCTGTGCCCAGGAGGACTCAGACTCCAGCTCTGAGTGAGCCAAAGCCCACTCCTAGACCAGGTCCTGCTCGGACCAGTGTGGATGGAGCACAGCAGAGCTTGCCTTGCTACTGGCAGCATCACAAGGGACTGGAAACTGTGGATGTGAATCACCGGCCCCTCCAAAATGAGGATGGTCCCTGTCTCAGAGGGTGGTGCTGCACTTGGCTTGAGCAAAGAGCACAGGCAAAGGGCGATGGAAAAAAGTCAGAGTTTGGGAGGTGAGAGGAATAAATGAACACCCTGAGTCTTGTGGCAAAGCAGGGAAGGGTTCATCGGTGAGAGCTGATGATGCTGGGCTGAGTCTGAGCTCAGCAGGCACCCCTCAGCATCTCTGCTAGCTGGGGCCAATGTGACTTGGAGTAATGTGGTTCTTCCTAATGGACCTTTTCCTTGCAGGTCTCACACAAGTGTGTCAGCACGGGGGTTAACAGCCATGTGGGAACAAGACAAAAATGAATAGCTTGAGGAAGGCTAAGCCTTAGTACCCATGCAAAGCAAACAACAGGTATATCATTTACGTGGATTAAGTGAGCCACGAGATCTCTGGCTCTGGAGGCCTGAGCAGGGAATGCAAAGCCTTTGGGAAAGGTGGCTTGGCCACCCCTGATTCCAGAGCCAGCATCCGTGTGCTGCTGCCGGTGCTCCGGGAGCCACCTGGCTGCCTCTCCCTCGACTTTCCCAGGGATGCTCTTCTGCATAACATGTTGTTTGCTATCCTTGAATGTTGTTAGCTGGAGGAGAAAGAGATCAGTGTGGGTTTTTTCCAGAATAGTCAGCTGATTTCATCCCCTGGCTTGAAAAGCAGGAGACAGGTGAGTTGGCGTTCCTGCTTTGTAGCCTTCCATAATTCCATCAGGAGAAGGATAAACCGAGAGGTGCAGTTGCTGGATACTTTTCTGTGTTTGCACTTGAAAGAGCTTGATAGGCTGTGATTAATGAAGTTAAATCGGAGCTTGATAAATTGTAAGTTCAAATAAACCTTAAACAAAAATGGCTTTATGAGAAGGCTGTTGGTTGCGTGCAAAGAGCGGATTGTGGGTTTCATCCAGTGCCATTTGGTTTAGGGTTGGCAGAGTGCCTTGCACGGGCTGTCCCCCTGCGAGGTGTGTCCCCATGTGCCTGCTGCAGGGGCAGCTGCTGGGCAGCAGGTCCTGCCCCAGCAGGGGTTGTGCAGACCTTTCTGCAGGCCTTTGTTTCTTTCCTGGTTTGGGCTAATAGAATGTTTCCAGGTTTGAGGTATCACATCTGCATTCTGGAGCCCCCCAGGTCCCCACATCCAGGCTCGAATTAAGGATGCTCTAAAAGCAGCAGGCCAGCCACCATGGCCTTGCAGATCAGAACCATTGCCCTAATCTATTTTTGAAGTGAATTAAACTAGAAAAGAGTACTGTCACTCTAGAATAGGAAACCACCTGGGGAGTTAACCTAGAATAGTTGTTCTGCTTTGAATTTGCACCCTATCTCACTTCAGAATAACTTGCCTTTCCATATATGCAGAATACAGGGCATGACTTAAGCAAAATCACCCAACAGAGCTGGGAAAACATCTTATTTTTCCTGAGGTCTTGTCCACATCGCCTCCTGGTGACCCACACACTCCTTAACTGAGGCACCCTTTCCTGTAATAAATCTGCCCCTGCAGGGCTCTGCATTCCTTTCCCACCCCCACCTCAGTGGTTCTGCTGTAGCACCCTACCTGCTGGCCCCCCACAGCCACCTCCACCCCCCTCCTCTGTCCGGGCATTGTGCTGCTTACACACAGCATTGAGCATCCCAAAAGCTCATCTCCCCAGAGCTCCACGGCAAGATTGAGTGAAGATCTTTTCTTAGGCTGGATGGGACCTTATCAGCTTTCTGGGTGAGTCAGTGTGAGCACTAGGCAAGAGGCAGCATCAGGTGCCTTTTTCTGAGCTGGGGCTGATAACCTGAGCTGGGCATAGGCAGCAGGCGTAAATTATTTGCAGCGTCCGCCCCAAGCGCTGCTCTCGTGCTGCTCTCGGCTCGCGTTGGCTGAGAGGAGGAGTGGGGACATTTGCATCATGTTTGGAGTTGTGCTGAGACACCGCTGCTACGCTGCTCCTGCGGATCTGCCAAGCTCGAGTTAAATGTATATCATTTTAACATCTCATGATTCTTTAGGGGCTGAGTCATGTTTTTTTGGCCTGAATGAATCATAGCTCTTGAACTCCATTGCTAAATTCATTATGCAACAATTACAGGGTTGGAAATGCCACCCTAAGTGCACACAAACAAGCTGGCAGCAATTTTCCCCTCCTTTTCTCTCGCCCTGTGTTGCCAAGAGACCTTCCTTGTGAGTTTGCTCGTTAGCTCTTGCCTCCACTCTGAAGGTGAGGGGCTGCTCGGCACCCACCCTACGTCTTGATGCTTTGCCCCTCAGCTGAAAGGGGCAGGAGGTGCAGGTTGGGTATTTCTGTAAGAGAAGAGAGGGGACAGCCTGGGAGGGAAGGCTGGAGATGCACAGCTTCGCTCATCGGTGCCAATTGCCTTGGTTTTGTCCCAGCTGCTCCACGTGACGTTATGGTATGGTCATGGCACCTCTAATGATCTGTATGGGAATGCCCCAAGGATGAGGCATCGCTCTGCAGTGGCTCTGTGTGGCAAGATGGGATGTTGGCAGCATTTCACAGGCACAAATTCTGCTTCATTACTTGCTCAGCAGCTCAAAGGTCAAATATGCATCAGATGAGAGAGACCAAGGAAGACGTGAGCCCCATGCTGGCTGTGAGGTGTCTAGCAGTACTGACCACTGTTTCCTCTGCTTTCTGGTGCTAAGCTGAGATTTGGGGATTTGTGTAGGGCTTGGCTTGTTATTGCTGAGGTCTTGAGCAAGAGTTCATCTGATATGTGAAACTGAGAGGGGCTTTGTACTGGGTGGGCTTTGATTGCTGACTTGTGTAACCCACCAAAGCAGCTGATGGGATCTGTCAGCAGGACACAGAAGGACCATCTCCACCCTCTTCAGGATCAGATCAAATTTCTGGCTTTGAAGTGTCCTTGCTACTTGAATTTGACTTTCACTACCAGAACACTGAATTTTCTGCCATCCAAATAAAACTGCTCTCAGAACAAATACTAGGCTGAGGTACATCCCGAATGGCAGGGTGGGCACCTGTGCCTGGGAAGCCCTCCAGAAAGTCTCCCTTAAGAGCAGCCATTCTTCCCAGCTGAGTTCTGACCCTTGAATCCCAGTATCTTTGGGAGGAGTCTCTTCCATGGGCAGATCTGACTGTTTGCGTGTCCAGGTTTGGCTGCACATGGAGGCAGCAGAGGATGGCTAAACCTTGTGCTCATGGGTGGACGAGGTTCTCCTTGGTTCTCCTTGGTTCTCCTTGGCCTGTGACAGCAAAGTCCTAGCGCTTGTAATCCCAACAATGGCAGAAGCAAAGTAAGAACTAGACTGAGGAGAAGGAGAGCAGTACCAGCAATTCTGGTACCATGTTCATAGTCGAGTTAACGTAGAGTATCCAACATCATATTTTCAAACTAAGAAGCAGTAAATATTTTATGAAACTGGGTGTCAGAGCAACTGTATTGTCAGAGCAGCGAGTCAAGTCAACATACCACCCCTGACTGTGGCCAAGAGTAGACAGAGAAAACACAGAAAGTAGGGCATGGATGGTGACGTGCGGGTTGATAACTGAGCCTATAAATAAGGCACTTTAGAAACACAAAATCTGCCTCGCCAGCAAGGCAGTGGCAAGCTGCTCCGAGTGTCTGATTTGAGGCTGGAAGTGGTGATGTTGGCGCTGCAGAAAGCTCCGCTAACATTTTGTTATCAAAACATTCCATTTCAATCTGATGGTTTGCATCTAAGATAAGGCGAGTTCTGCTGGTGCTGGGCTTGGGCAGGGGTGGGAGTGAGAGGCTGTTGGCAGAGATGCTTTTCCTCAGCCAACCCCACCGCAGCAGCCTGCTTCCTGCACGGGGTTTCTGCTGATCTGCATTTTAAGGAGCCTTTGTCCTCTCGAAGTGTTATGCTTGAACTTTCTAGAAGATGCACTTACAATATTCCCACAGGCTTCAAGGGGAAACAGCCTCGCTGGCCCTGCGGGAGCAGTGACTGGTGGTGCTGGTCTTGGCTGCCCTTGCTGTGGAGCAGCCCATAGTGGTACCCTGCAGAAACCGTGTGATGGTTCTTGTCAGGGTGCTGCAGGGAAGCCTGACCCACTGTGCTGTAGGGCTGTTGATGTCGGATCAGCAGCCTCAGGATCCTCTTCTCTCATGTTGGTGGCTGACCTTGACCTGCAAAGCCAGGTGAACAGGGGGATGAGTGTTTTGGGGTGGAGGGGGTGGCATGCATGTGTGTTAGCAGTGGAGTAAGTCAGTCATTGTGGAGTTCACCAAAGTATAAGGGCCGTGCCCTAGATAACAAATCCAGATGTTTGAGCCATATGGAACAATGCATATCCTGCACTGTAGCATGGATAATCCATTTTTCCCAAAGTCTGGCCTCTTTACCCTTCCAGCAGAACCCACAGGCACCCCGCTGGGCCGTGCACAGCAGAGGCAGGTTGGCAACACCATCCTGAGCAGACGTACAGACTCCCTGATGGATGCAGGATGGGTCAGAGGGCACCTTTTTGTGTTACTTGGTTAAGATCTTTTGAGGATTATTGGAATGGTTATAGATATGCTCAGTAGCATCCATAAGCATTAGAGCTGAAAGCATTTTGTTAGCAATAATTAAATACAACTGCTATTTAAAAAGGATGAATCAGATTGTTGGGAAGAGCATCCTCTCTTAAATCTCCCACAAAACCAATATTCCTCTTGTCAGGTGTGTAGCAGACACTTTCAAATCCTGCCGATCAGATCCAAGCTCACCACAGAGCACCACATCATCCTGACAGCAGGGCTTCTTACCAGTCTCCCCAAGCCCCTGGTCATGCCGTGGCAAGCTGTTTGGCTTTTTTGGCTCTGGATGCTCAGTCGGGTGGTGGTTGTGCCCAGCTGCAGACATGTGTTCCATGGCTGGGGGCCATGCCTGGTGTTAATGGGCTCCATGGTGTTTGGTCCCATGGTCTTGCAGCCTGGGGACATCTCCTACCTTCTGCAGGAGCTAGTGCTTCCCGCTGGACCTGAGCATGGGTCACTGTGCTATGGTCTAGGAAGTAGTGCCTATCTCTTGACACCTATGTTGGTACATCAAGCTCCAGTATGGATGTGTGGGGACAAGTCTTCTCTTGCATACCAGCATTATCTCACCGTGTGGATCCAACATGAGTTCTCCTTTCCTCCCATCTGCTTCTTGTTGTGGTGGCTTTGCTGGCTGCTGGCATTGTCACCGTGGTGCTGTAAAGCCAGCAGAATCACACCTTTGCCTTGGAGAGGGAAGAGCAAGGCAGGACTCTCTTCTGGTGGCAAAGAAACCAGAAGAAAATAGAGGAACGTAGTCCCATGGGATGGTAAGTCCCGGGGGGGGATGCTGTGTCCCCCAGCCTGCTGTGGAAAGGCACAGCCATGGGGGGCTGTGTGGGGTGGGTGGGATGCCCACTCCCACTGTCACGGCGAGACACGCGCTGTGACAAGGAGAGCAGGAGTCCCCTGGGCAAGGCACATCCCTGTCAGGAGCTGAGAGCACTGCCACTGAAATGTCCAGTCCTGGCATGGCTCGAGGTGCCTCGGAGCTGTAAATGGAAAATCCAGGCACTTATCTAGCTTGTTGCTGTGCCAGAACAGGGCTGTTCCCAGGATTATTTTATTTTTTTCTTTCGTGGGCCAAAATGTGTGTAAGTGGCCTTAAACAATGGAAGGATTTCTGTTTAAAAGGCTGGCGTGTGGGCAAATAGGGCCTTAGTTTGTAGCCTAGGGGAAGGGTGTGGGCTCCTGCAATGGTGTTTTTGAGTTTCTGTTGGAAATGAGCTCTGGTCTTTTCCCATGTCTTATTTTAAAACCTGCTTGGGGGGAAAAAAATTGTTGTCATTTTCCAAATTGCAGAGCTTTAAATGTGTAGTTTAAAATGTCAGGAAGGGGGGTGCAGCTTTGGAAGCCTCCACACATGTGTCTGTTGCAGGGCTGATAAAAACCGGAAGCTTTAAGCAGAAAAACAAATAAAAAGAGGTAATATCCCTGTCACGGATGGGTCAGGCTGCTCTCCCTGCAGGTGTCTGCATCGCAGCTCACACTCCTATAATGTGCTGTGGAAAAAATAAATAGAGAGTCGAATCGGAGACTTATGCCCTCAATTAATTTTTGTTCCACATAATCGGAGCTGCTTCATGCCTTTCCTCCAATATTTAACGGCCTGGCTCAGGAGATGGGGCTGCTCTCCTGCGAGGGGAGCTGGGATTCAGCTCATGTTTGCACAGAAATCCCGTTCTGATCTTTCTCTCTTTGCCTAAGGGCAGGGATCCTGCTGCTCCTCTGATGCTAGAGATAAATTCTGTTAGCAGATACTTTTCTTTAGGAGAGCAAAGGGGAGAGGGGAGTGGTGTGTAATGAATTCTTGAAGGAATAAAATTTCCTTGTCTTCAAGCATCATCTTCTCTAGAGCACCGTGTGCTGCCCGGAGCCTCTGCACTCAGGTCTGGGAGCAGAGGGGAGAGCTTTGCTCATGGTTTGACTTGTACTGTCCTCATCTGAGGAAAAGACAAATGGGTACAATTAGTGCGTGCTCTGCAGATTTTCAGGCTTTTCAATAGCTTTCTTTCTCACATGAGGTTAGGAGAGTTTGCCTTGTTTTGGTGTGTAGTTGGAAACTGAGCCCCCAATTTACTTTCTGATTTTTAACCTGATTCAAAGTCACAGTTAGGTTTTCAAGCTCAAATGAGTCATAGAATCACAGAATCATTATGGTTGGAAGGGACCTCCAGGGTCATCAAGTCCAACCTTTATCCCATCATATTCCTAAAAGTGCAGTTTCCCTCTCCCTTCTCCGTGGACAAGGTGATAGCTGAGAGCCCAGGGTGTCTGTTTTTACAGCTTCACCGAGGGAGCTGAAAGCAGGAGGCAAACCTGAGGCTTCACCCTTGGAAAGCCAAAGGGGGCTGAGCAGTTTGTGCAGCTCCAAGGCACCCTCAGAGGTGGACCCAGAGCTGGGTTTGGAGCTACACCTTGAGCTGGGGACTGTCAGAGCCCGGGGTGTGGGGAGAGCCAGCGGGAGCAGAGCTCGGGAGCCTGCTTGGTCAGTAGGATGCCAGGGAATAAAGATGGAGAGGAGAGGAAAAACCCCAGACTTGTGGTGAACATAAAAACTACCCACATAAAAGTTCAGGGTTGGAAAATCTACCCAGGCAAGGACAGTTTAATGCAGAAAAGTGGCAGCCTTGAGAGAGCTGTGTGGAGCAGGCAGAGGAAAGAGCATTTGCTTCTCAAGTTAGGTTTTCTAAAACACCTCCAAGTCCCCCTGCCTTGCACTGGGAGTTGGGCTTAAGGAGCAGCTTTGCACAAGAACCTCGTGGAGGGCAGCAAGCACAGAGCTGGTCGAGCTTTATCACACTGGCTTGGTCCTGAACGAGCTGTGTAAGCTGGGCTTGAGTCCTACTAAAGCAAAGCCCTCCCTGGCTGCAGCCGTGTCCGATGGACCCAAAGACCCAGCTCTGCAGCTGTTGATGGGATCTTAATGGCCAGTGTGTACACATCTGGGGAGCACCACCAAGGGGGTTTTGCTCCTCACTGAGGTACCACTGGAAAGAGCTGCATGTTTCCAAGCATGCTGGTGTGTGGGAGGGCCGCTTGGCACAGAAGGGCTTTTTTTAAGGAAGCCCACGTTGAAATATTGGTAGGAAAAAGAATGTATATTGTGCTGTGTTGAATGTTTACAGGAAATATAGAGTGAAAATACTGAGGAACTTTCCTCAAACAACTGCCAATATTGTTAGGGGTTGGGAGGAGAAAAGAATGAGGCGCTTAAAATTTTCTGTTACCAGCACTGGCTCCAAAGAGTTTTTTTTGACCTGCTGTTTCCTTTTTTTTTCTTCTTGCTCATATGTCATTCCCACTGCTAGGAAGGAGCTCATTGAAGAGGGAAGAGATTATCTGGAACTAGAGATAATGCAGCCAAACCAAAATGTTTTTAATTCCCTGGGGAAGAATTTAGCTTTAAATTTTGAGCTTTCCACAAGGTTGGAAAAATAACTTGGGTTGATGCACCTTCATCACCCAACTTCCCTTAGCATCAGGCAGCAATGAAACTTCCTTTGCTGCAGCCGGGTAAAACAGTATTGTCACTTTAAGAAGTTAATTAGGGTGCAGATTGAGTTACTTATTTTGCATACAAGAAACCTGTGGGAAAGCCAAGAATCTCTCCCGAAACTCCCGATTTCTGATGAGATCTCTCACCCAGAAGACTTCTGTACCTGCTCTTCCTCAGCAGCACTCGAGGGCAGACTGGAGGAGTTGCGTTCCCTGAAGGGTCTTGGCGAAATCTCCTTTTTCCTTCTACTTTCAAGTGATGTTTGCTGCTGCTTTCCCCTTCATTCCTTCAGGAGGAACCCTTCGCTTGGTAGCGCTGAGCATCTGCTGCTTAAAATGCTGCAGAAGCCCTGAGCAAGGAAAGGAGCTGTTGGCTTCTAAGGTACCAGTGGAATTAAATGGTGCAGTTTTCATCATTTTCACTTCTCTGTGTGGTTCACCTGTGGGTGCTGTGGGGCTCCCAGCACTGTGGTGGGAGAATCACATGATGTGTGCATGAAGAATCTGCTACCAGAAGCAGTAGCCGGAGCACTGAGGGACCAGTAGGGTTGCACCAGTACCTGCTGGCTGGAGCACAGCACTAGAAATAATAATGCTGAGGTGGTGGTGGAGCTCTTGCAGTGAGTTTGCTGCCTGAAGTCAGGCAGGTGACCTTGTTCTGTATTCATCTGTTCAGCAGTGGATGCTGTTGACCTCTGGAGGAGGGTTTGTTGCATAATGTTTTGGAAGGACTGGTTTAGGTGTATGTCAAGCTGTTGTTTAATGTGCTGCCTTGGGCTGTGTCCAGGGTGCGTGTGTTACCTGCAGCAGGTTTCTGATGTCAGCCCTGACATGCTGGAGGAGATGGTGGCCAGTGCCCACCTGCGTCACAGTCGTTGCACAGAGATCCAGACAATGGAGGTGGTACAACCTGTCTGGCGGGGTGTGATAGTAGAGAAATGAAAATTTCAGTGTCAGAAATGAAAAGGAACCCTTCAGGAGGCTGGAAACACTGTGTTTTGGGTTGCTTACCACTGCAGCCTTTCACTGGAGGCGTCCTCTCCTCCTCCTCCCTTGGGCTTTGTAGGAGATGTGCCTGTCCTGTAGCACTGCAGGTGACAACAACTGTTCTGGGGCTGTGATTCCTCGGAGGGGCAGATGTGTCTCTTGGGATTTGAACTCGCTGTCCCAGTTGGCTGTATGGTCACAGTTGGTACCTGACCCTCCCTCTGCATGGGCCCAGCAGCTGAGTCCCCTGTTGTGGGTGTGCCGGGCTGTGGTGGTTTGAGTAGTTGGGTGGTAGGGCTTGATGCAGTGCCCTTGTTGATGATGCTCTAATGAAATGTGTTTTCAAAAGGCAGGAGCTGAGAGAAGCAGTTATAGTAAGGAAAGATACCCTGGTTCTAGGCTATGGTCTTAGCATGGAAGACCCTCTTGTCTTGATGCACCCTGTACTAATTATAACCCTACAAGCCCCAGGAGCTCTTGGTGCAGGACAGGGCTCACTGTTCCCATCAGCAGGCCAACAGATGGGTTTGGTTTCCCATCTTCCCCAAGGTATTGCAGATTGGTGCAGGAAGCAGCCTCATGCTGGAGGTGGGGAGCACCTTGGCAGTGCTGGTGTGGTTACGTGCTCGGCAGTGACACAGCATAGGAAATCACTTCAGTGGGTTCCTCTGGGGAGGGCAGGAGGGGGACACTGCTGCCCTTCTCACCCCCGGTCTGGGCTGTGGGGAGGGAGGGGATGGACCTTGGCTCTTTGTGTATGGTCAGCCCCATGGCACATCCATGCTTTGGGCAGCCTCCTGTGTGTGTCCCCCCATGGTTCTCTCCTGGGGACAGTTGAACTCCTGTGCCTGCCTTTCCCTGCTGCTCCTGCCTGTCCCTCAGTCTGTCACCTCCTTCTCTCAGTGGCTTTCTGGCTGTCTCTGGACAGTGTTGTGGCTGTTGGGCTGCCAGTGAGCTCCTCCTCGCATCAGGGTGCTGGTGATGAAGAGCTGCTCTGCTGCTTCCTCCAGACTGTGGGGAGATCCTGGCCAACAGCAGAAACAGCAATACAGAACATGAGTCTTTGGCTGCTTTGTATCACCAAGCAGTGACAGTACTGAAGCAGAAGCCTGTGAATCCTTCACTGGTGCTCTTTGCTGGAGGATGGGTTCAGCAGAAGGGCTGCGGTGGGCTGGTCATCAGCATTTTGTGGGGCAGGAAGAGCACAGGTTGGCCTTGGCCCTTGTAGGAAGCAGAAGGGGTAAATTTGGCAATTCTTTACCTTGCCACGTACAACAGTTGGCTCTTACTGAAATAAATAAATCGGGTGGCCACCTCCTCTGCAGGCTGCTTATGTGCTCAGATCCCTGCTATAGGCTTTAGTGCTTGGTTTCCAATTCTAGCTGAGAGAAGATTAGCTTGGAGTGGGGAGGAGAGGGCTATTTCTGTCCCTTGTCATGCCACTGACTTGACTTTATGCTGTGAGCACAGGTGCTTCACCTAAGCAGCTGGGTCTAATCCTGCGGGTGCCTCCCCACAAGCAATCCAGGGAATGGCAATGATCCCCTTGACTTCAGAAGGGGCTGCTCACATACCTGGGTCTTGAATTTTACCTTTGCTTGAAAGATGCACAACTCAGAAGAATTCTCTGGTTGCTGAACTATGTTGTTGCAAGGTGTCCCATTCCAGGGTTGCTCTTCCATGGTTTGTGTTTATTTTTTTGAAGTGGAATAAAACCAAAGTCGATTGATGACACTTAAGTGAAGGGCTCTTGGATGTGTTTGTGTTTTGTGCTGGTGTCGTGCTGTGCTTTAAGTAGTGCCCTGGGGAGATGTGGCAGTGGATTTGCAGGTCGTGCCTCCAGCTTCATGTCTGTGGAGATAAGGAGGTTCTCCAGCATCACTCAGCACCGTGGCTGTTTAATGGGTCCAGCTCCAACCTCAGCAGCATTATGGCAAAGTGTCTACAAGTGGAAGGCTTTGTAGGAGGCACGAGGGGGTAAGCTCTGAGTGTCAACAGGAAAATAAACAGGCTCTGTTTTCTCCTACATGGGATTGAAGTGCCAACCTCTGCATGTAAAGGGGTAGAGGTGTGTGTGGAGGAGACCAAGGACCTCTCCAGGCAGGGCTGCTCACATGTCAGCTTGTTGCAGCCACCATCCATCATGGCTGGGCTTCGCGAACGAAGATTTGGGAAGGGCTCTACCCATGCTTGCTGCAAACATGCTGATGGTGGGATAGGCAAGTCTGGTTGTGAAAGGCACAGCTGAAAGTCTCCTTAGGTGATATTAGCAAGGTATGGTTCTTTCTGCGTTGTCTTTTCTCCTCAAGACTGGTTCTGCGTGTGTTCTCCAAGGAAGCACCAGCGTTATGGATGGTATCTCCATGTCTCCCGACTGGAGGCCAGAGTGGACCATTGATGGCAGTCAATATGGCCAAAGCTGAGGTGTTGTTTCAGGGAGTCCTTGTATCTCCTCTTTGGGGCTCCTCTCTTGTGGCAGCCGGTGGCGAGTTCACCACAGAGCACAGTCTTAGGGAGGTGGTGATCATCCATCCTGGGGACGTGCCCTACCCAGCGCAGCTGTGTTCTCCAGCACAGCCTCAGTACTGGTGACCCTGCCTGTCCAAGGACAGTAACATGGTCACGTAGTCAGTCCAGTGGATGTTTAGGATTGTACGAAGGCAGTGCTGATGGAAGCGTTGGAGGAGTCGCAGGTGGTGGGGGTAGAGGACCCACGATTCAGACCCATGTAAAAGAGTAGACAGTGCAATGGCTCTGTAGACACTGATCTTTGTACTTTTCTTCAGGTGTTGCAACCACTGACTCAGTAAATTCTCACTTCACAGAATCACCGTCACTTCTTGTGTAGCAGGTGAGTAACCGGTGCCCTGAAATAGTCCTTTGAGCTCAGTAAGACAAATCTGGTACTAAGGTGAGGCAAAATGTACAGGAAATGCAAACTTTCTTCAAAAAAGCCATTGTGTTTGTCAACACCTGCATGCCCTCTGTAGGGACTGATCATTGACATGGTTGGAGCGGGTCTTGCTTTGCCGCAGTGCCAAGAGGTCTAATGGTCATGGTCTAATGGTCCAATGGTTAGGAATATGATGGGATAAAGGTTGGACTTGATGACCCTGGAGGTCCCTTCCAACCATAATGATTCTGTGATTCTAAGAGGACAGCTGTGGCACGAGCACAATGCGGTAGTGAACATCTCACCTTCTCTTTGGCCCCTGAAGTAGTTGCTCGTTGTCCCCATGGGGCTGGGGGCCACGTGGGCCTGGCAGGATGCTCTGGGCACGGTGGCAGACAGAGCTGCTGAGCTCATGGAAACTCAGCTCGGTCAAACACGAGGAACAGCACTTTCTTCTTTTTTTTTTGTCATCTTCTCTAAATAAAACAGAAACCAAAATGTGATGCCTTTGCAAACCACAGCCACCCACACAGCCAGCGTCTGTGTCGTTTTGCAGGTAAACAAGTGCTGGGGCCTGAAGATGTGCTATAGTTAGACTGACCACTTTGTGCAAGGAGAAGTCAATGTGCTGCTTTTTTGGCACAGGGAAGAAACTAGGTCATTGGAAAATGGACATCCAGAGTCTTTGTGAGGCTCTGGGGTCTACGGAGGGTGTGAGGGGACTTGTACCTAACTCTGGGAGAAGTCGAACTGTGTCCCCCAAAGGAAGACCTCTCGGGGAGACCTCTGTGGTCCTTCAGAGGTTCATTTGCTGGTTGCTGGTGTGTGGTCCTTCTGGGAGCAGATGATGTCTCTTGGTGTTCATGGTTCTCCCCTCTGCATTTCATTTCCCACTCTAGGCTGCTTGAATCTCACTTTTGCTCTGTGTGAGAGCAGAGGAGCTGCTGGAGGATGAGGTGCTTGCAAGAAAGCTGAGACACAGGCAAGCAGAGCAAGCCACACTTCTCCTCTCCTTGTACATCAATGTCCTGTTGCCCTTTCCAAGGTGCAATGCTAATACTACCAAGAAAGCTTCCAGCTTTTTTTGGGTAAACAGGGAAATGCTGAAATAAGGTGATTTGCTTTAATAAACCTACAGGATTAGGTCCTCGTTTCTACTTCAGGTGTGTTTTGGAAAATATTTGTTCATCTTTCAGCAAACAATGGCAGAAGTGGCGTGGAAAAGGATCAGGGTGGGAGTGCCGCGTGTGGAATGCCGAGAGGCATTTCCTGCCCTTATCTCCCCTCCTTCGAGGTATTGAAAACGGGGCTTCAGATCTGCAGCCTGTGTTACTGGGGCAGAGATCGCCAAAAAAGATACCTCCCCAGGAACCCTGCCCGGGCAGGGGCTGTGCTGAGCCAGCCCAGTTCCCCAGAGGTGGGGAGAACGTTCCAGCCCAGCACCTCGCTTGAAACATGCGTCTGGCCCCAGATAAACTCTGGTGGGAAAGGGGGCTGCGTTCACACTGCTCCTGTCAGCGGGGTGTGGGGGGGCTGTGGAGTCCCAGCGTGTAGGGGCAGGGGCCAGGGAGAGCGGCGTGGGGGCTTGTGCCATGGAGGAGCCCTAACGTGCTTCCCTCGCTTTCCATGGCATCCTAAAGGCGTGAGTTGGTATTTTCCATCTCGGAGAAGTGTTGGAACTGCTAGGCAGTATCTCTCATGAAAACCTATGCAAGGGTCTGGGTTTGTCCCTGTGTGGAACCAAAGCATTTATTTATTTTTTTGCAATCTTAAGTTCTTACGGGATGGAACAGAGGCTTTTTGTTCAGGTCTGTCCTGAAACCCTCCGCATAAGGTTTGCAGGTGCTGCTGAAGCTGCCCTTGGCCTTCTGTTGGCCATTTACTGGATAAAGCAAGCGACTGCCCAGGACCTGCCTGTGTGCTCTGGCTGGGTTTGTTTGTTTTCAGTTCTCAAACCAATTATCTGGCGGAGGAAATGGCGTGCCTGGCTGTCAGTCTGCCGAGATATTTATAGGTAAGGTCAAACCCCTGCGGAAGGGCTGTAGCAATGTTTGGAAGGAGTGGCTGTCTCCACCTTGCGAAATTCACTGGGACATGGTGGATGTGCTGCATGGCATGGACACTTCCCTGCAGCTCCTTGGAGTGATGCCTCCCCAGCAGGGCTGCTTTGCCCTCTAGGAGGGATGAACGGTGGGTTTACCCGGCTTGGCTGGATGGGGTAAAGATTGGTACCCTCGCCATGTCTCTCACCTGGCTCCAGCTCCCTCTCCTCTGCTATTTTTCCCTTTGATGCTTTGCATTCATTGCTTATGGGACTGTTGCTTCCTCTCTTCTGGAACAGGAGAGTTGAGCAAGGAATGGCTTCAGCTGCTCTGCTGGGGCTTTCTTGGGTGCTTGTGAATTCTTAAGCTCTCCACAGTCTCCCTTCCCCATCAACCACCTTTGGTTTTTTTGTTTTGTTTTTTTTTTCTCCAAACTAGCTGATCCAGAAGAGCTCTTGTGTTACACGTGGGTGTTGCAGCTTACCCCAGTTTGGCACGCTCCCTTTGCCATCTGAGGTGCT
This sequence comes from Aegotheles bennettii, assembly GCA_013398125.1. Lineage (NCBI taxonomy): Eukaryota > Metazoa > Chordata > Aves > Caprimulgiformes > Aegothelidae > Aegotheles > Aegotheles bennettii. Next base: position 1,181,112 of record VZRW01008838.1, on the reverse strand, counting down.
TTGCATAGGTGTATTTGGAAAGGACTCATCCAGTTTGCTCATGCCATTGGCTTTATTTCAAATGCACCTTGTTCTGTCGGACTGCTCCTTAAATCTGGGATCTGTTTGCTCCTCCTGTGAAGCAGATGATGGGGCAGCTGCCCACAGGTCCCCCTGGTCGATCACTCGGAGGTCTCTGTCGTGGTCACACAGAGTCTGGGGCTGTGATTTAACTGCTTGTGGAGCCCGTGAAGCAAAACCGGAATGAGCTGGTGGGTGGTGGGGAAAAACCTAAACGAAGAGAGAAATTAATATAATCCCCTGTGTTTTTAAGTAGCCGAGGTGGTTTAAGTGTTAGTAATACCTCCCTGAGAGCCACGTCCTAATTGTCTGCCCTCGGCTAGGGCTGGGGTGAGGAGGGGCTCATGGATGAGGTCCAAGAGTGCAGATGTTGCTCCTAGTGGGTAGAGCTCCCCAGGGGAAACCTGCCTGCCCTCGGCATGCCAGATGGGTAACCCCACGCACCTCCAGCCTCTGGCTTCTTGATTAGTTGTGCTGAGGTGGCCTTGTGTGGTGTCTTTGGCTACCCTGGGCTCTGCCACTGCAGTCCTGGTCCCCTCTGCCCCATGTTTTGCTGCTCAGACCAAAATGCTTCAGGGAGGTGGCCGCTGTGTGCATCAGTGCAGCTCAGTCCTGGCTGAGGTTCTGGGGACACTGATAACGAGGGGTGATGGGGACACTGGTAGGGGCCAGCTGGAGGGAAGGATGTGTCTCAGTGCTTGAATGTCTCTGAGTTGTCTGATACCAAATATTATGGAAGATCTTTGCTCATTAAGGCTTTCTTCTGCTCATAAGAGAGGGCTACCTTCAACTATAGACATGAATTAATTGTACACTAAAACTACTGCTTCATCAAGAGGGGTTGGCTTGGCTGTTGGGAGTGGGTGAAGGGTGGAATCACAAAGCCCTGTGAGAACAACCAAGCAATTAAAGCACAAAGTGAGCTGCCCTTTGAGCTGGTAGGTGTTGCCTGTCGCATTTTCCAAAGGGCTGGTCTTAGTTGTTTGTCTTCAGGGGATGATGAGACTTGATCCCTCACACTTTCCTCCTCATTTCAGGTTTCCACCGTATTCTCATTGGACTCTGCGATGGGCCTTTCCCAGCTTGGCCTCAAGATGCTGGTATAGCAGCTGGTGGCTGCGATCCAGAGGACCTGTGGTGGGACACCGTTTCCTGCTGGGACATCCTTCAGCCCCTCTCTCTCAGCAGAAGCGATGGATGCCCACGTGGACCTCCTGACAGAGCTGCAGCTGCTGGATAAGGTGCCTACACTGGAGAGGCTGCGGGCAGCCCAGAAGCGGAGGGCTCAGCAGCTAAAAAAATGGGCACAGTATGAGAAGGAGATGCAGCACAAGAAGCGGAAGCATGAAAAGAAGAGAAATGCTGTTAACAGAAAGAAAGTGTCTTTTGAAGCCAGTGTTGCTCTGCTGGAGGCTTCTCTGAGGAACGACTTGGAGGAAGGTATGGCACTTGTGTCTGGCGAGTTTTTGTCTGGCTGTGTGTGAGGTCCTTGCAGTGCTCTGGTGTGCAGAGGATCTGTGTTGACATCCGTGGACTGGACTGCCCTTGACGTGGTGTTGGTCTCTAGAGTGTTGCCACCTCTGACACAGCTATGGGGTCCTCAAAGCACTGCGTGACACCAGTGGTACCTAGATTGACCTTGGGAGTGGGCCCATGAATGCCAGGATGGGGCAGGACTGAGATTTGAGGAGAGGGAGGTGACTTCCATCTCTTTCCTTTTCACACTTCCTACTTACAGAAGGTGTGAAACACTTTGCCTTCTGGGTGTGCCTCTTTTCGTGGTTTTATGGAAGTCTGTCGCAGGGATTTACATGTCAGTGTAAATCTCTTCAGCCTCCCTGCTTGACGGGATGAATTGAGAGCTATGTGGATGTATGAATTTTTTCCCTATTCAAAATACTGAAAAGCACAGCTTTGCTTAATGCTTCCTATAGAAGAGAAATGCAAATTGTTCCAGGATTGGTCTAATTGCACCATTTCAAAGTGGATTAAAGTGCTCTGCTTTTGCTTAAAAATCTGAAGGGAGGAAAAAAAAAAGTCTAAAAGTCAATCCCCATTAGCCTGAGCACAGCACAGGGGGGAGGAAACCTGTGAGCTCTGGGGAGCCAGAGCTGACTTTTCTGCAGAGAAGTAAAAACACTTTTCAGAGGAGACCTGGAGCAGCCTTTGGGGTTGCTGCTCTGCCAGATTAGTGAAATTGGTGTGATTGTCCTTATCCCTTGGCGTGGCAGAGACAAGGGAGATGTGTAGGACACCTGGCCAGGTGAGTTGCATCTCTGCTAGTCAACATTGCTCTAGTTTCCAGCATCTCTTGCAAGAAGCAGTACATACTTGCCTGGTATGTGGGTGGAAGGCAAGGACCTCATCTTGTCATGTGAGGAATCTCCCCAAAGTCATGTCCCTGTTTCTGTGAAGGCCTTTGGTGCACTGTAACTTCTCCTCGTGTGTGTGTTTTGCACCTGTTTGGAGCTGGAGTGCTTTGGTGGTGGACAGTGGTGCTGCCTGAGCAGTGTCCCAAGCCTTTGCTGTGTGTCTGTGGCTTTGTGTGCATTTGTAGCCCCTCTCTGGGAGCACAGACCTGTGATAATGCCCTGCAAACTGCAGGCTTTTAGTTGTTTCTCCCTTACTTTAAAGGTTTAACAGTTGCTTCCAGCTCTTTGCTCCAATATTTCTCACTCAGAGCCGTTGTAGCCTTCTAGGAGAGCCCCAACAGTGAAGCCAACTAGAGCCCTGCCATGAAGCTGTGTCTGTTGGCATTGCCTGAGATGGCAGATGTGTGACTTGTGTCACCTCTGCCTGTGCTGGCAGACACTTGGCAGCGTGTGGCTTGGAGTTTTGTTCCCAGCTGCCCACCTGTAAGTGACAGGTCACAGCACTGGGGTGGGTACCGAGTGTTTCATCGTCCTCCCCTTCCTGCAGTGCTGGTGCCTCTGCTCAGCACTTGGGCTGAAGGGTGTGACAGGGCCAGTGGGTCTATGAGAGACCCAACCTTGTAGTTTTGCTTTCTGCACTTTCTGGCTTTGGATGTGGGCAGTTTGGAAGGAGGAAGCTCCTGCACTGTCTGCCTTTACCACTACTTCCTTATTTCATGGGAGATGCACAAAAGGTGGAGGTGTTGGCAGGGGTGGTTGTGCACCCTGATGGCAGCCAACAGGCAGTGCATTAACAGATGGGTGTCAGAGGTCCTGTGGACAACAGTCTTGCACCACGTGTGGACATGGGTACTTTGCTGTTGGGGGTGCAGGAGTTGAGCTTTCAGCTCACAGCTTCACCCTTTCCCTCCTGTAGGGGAAAATCCATTGCTCCAGGTCTCTCTTGGTTCTGTAGTCATGTTGACCCCTTCCAGTCAGTAAGCCCAGGCTTTAACCATCAGTTGCTCTTTCCAGTGTGATGCTGGTTACACCGAACGTGGTAAAGGTGGTGGGAAACCCACCACTGCACCACTAGAGAGGGCAGGGTCCCTGATGCCACGGGTGCTTCTCCTGTGTCAATGGATTTTTCAGCTGCCTCAAGTTTTTAAATTCAATTTGGTTTGTGGTCAATTGATTTAAATCCTAATAATGGTATGTGGGCAGGTTCTGTCCCTGCTCTGCCCCCTCTGTGCTGTGGGACCAGTATTAAGGGGAGGAGAGGACAGAGTCATATCCAGATGCCAAGCTGGGAAAGTTCCTTATCAAGTGTCCTTGGCCAAAGTGAGCGAATTCGTAGGCTTCTGGAGGTCCCAGGGGATGATTTTGTTGTATGAATCACCTTTTGTTTCCACGTGGGAAGTGGAGGGGGAGGTGGAATATAAGTGATTAAGAAGCTGAGAGGTTGGTGTGAGGAAGGGTGGGGAGCTGGGGGTGCAGCTGGCACACGTCACCCCTGAGCTGCTGGGGCGGGTGTGCTGCTGCCACTCTTTGTTACCTTTCTGTCCTTTTGTCTTTATTTTTAACATTCTCACTCCTGAAGTGGGAGAGGGGATGGTGGTAGGCACTGTGCAATCAAATTGAGGAGAAGAAAGTGGAGTTGGATACCGAGCTGGCTCTTTGGCCTGAAGGTGTCTTGTGCTGTGGTGTAACCTCCTGATGGAGGTGGGGAGTTCAGCTCTGTAGGATGGTGCAAACCCCTGCCCTGCTCCTCGGGGAGCAGCCCCATGTCCCTGAGAACCTGAATGTACTGACCGTGTTCTGCCTGTACCTTGCCCAGGTGTAATGGACAGAGCAGTGCTCATTCTGCTCAGCTCCTGTGTGCCTGTGGGTATCTGCAACGCCTTCCCTCATCCCCATTTCCTTCTGCCATGGCCACCAGGCTGAGCCACCCCAGCTTCCCACCTAGCCTGGGACATCTCTGGCTCTGCACATGTGACAGCCTTGGAGAAGAGGACTTCTTTCCCATGTAAGAAAGCCAGGTTCATCTGTGGCTGATGAGTCCATGGGTGACTGGGGGTGCTGCAGAATCTCTGCATCTCAACATGGCAGTGAAGCAGGGCTGAAGGCATGGGTGGGCTCCTCAGGAGCGTCAGCCCCAGTGTGGGCAGGAGCTGCAAAGGGGTGATGGCTCCTGCAGGTTTGTTCCTTGCATCTTCTGCAACAGACCTGTCAAAATATCCCAGGTTTAGCAAACAAGCTGCTATTAAAAGCTCCTGTGGATCTCTGCTGACAGAACCAGGGTAGGGAGCACACCGCAAACAGGCTGGTGGCAGATGTGAGTGGGCAGTCACGCTGGGGAGAAGCAGGTGGTGGCCAGTGACCCCTGACTGAGGGCAATGGTCCCCCTGGGCTGCAGCATGCTGGCTGGGACCTTGGCTTTGGAAAACTGAAATATCTACAGAGAGTTCATGGATGAGCACTGGGCCTGCTCTGCTGTCCCCAGGGAGGAGCAGGGAAGGACGTGCCGGGGTGGGCACCACATCTGTGCTGTTCTGATGGCTGTGAATGTTGGTTTATAATGCACTAAAGCAATGCTTTTAAGCCACCATACTAATTGCAAAGAAATGATAAGGGCTGCTGAAGGCTGTGGCCCTTTGAGACCATCCTGCAAGGTAAGGTGATGGACTGAAACTGTGGGCAGGAGGCTGGTCCTGCCATTCCCAGGGCAGAACCTCGGCCCCGAAAGCAGCCGCGGCTGCTGCAGGGCTGTCGTGTCCAGATCTTTCTGCATCACTGAGCTCCTATAAAAGGAGCCCCAGAGCGTGAAGAGAGGAGTTGGTGTTCTGTAAATGGAAAAGAGATCCCAGAGGTGAGTGAGGCGGCTGCCTGTGCAGTTGTGTGGCATTTGCAGCCTGGAGGTCCCTTTGCACACCCGGCCTGTTTGCAGGGGAAAATCCCCCCTGCCAGAGGTGTTCACATTAGCTGGGGGGTGAGTTGTGTTCCCTTCAGCAAACCAACAGAGAAATAAAGCTCCCAAGGGGCCAATTCACCTTCCAGCAGTGCTGGAGGTGCCCTGGTTTCTCCTGCTCTGGGATAAGTGGGTGCCTGCTGCCTCCCCCCAGCCCTGGCTCTGGGAAGCATCGCTGCAAAGTCCTTCAGCTCCCACCTTCTGGCACTTCATCCTGCAAGCAAAACTTTGTCAGAAGCCAGAGTGTTGCATAAAACAGCACTTCTGCAGAAGTTTAACCGTGCAGGTCCTTACGCCTGCAGAGCCAGAAAGTGAATGAAAACTCAGGTTTAATGACCTTGGACTTGGCATCCAGCAAAGCAGTTCCCGTTAGCAGAGCAGCGGGCGCGAGCTTGGGGCTGGCTGGGTCCTCTGCCAGGGTGGAGGAGACTTCCCTGGGGAGGGTAGAAGTATTGCACAGCTTATTCATATAAACACATCCCCCAGGTTTCTGTTCATGCTGACCCTTAAATCACGGGTAAAGAGCGTGGCAAACCCTTTAAGGAGCAATCCCCAGGCAGCTCCTGCTGCTCTCCCTTTGCACCTTTCTGGAATAAACCCAACCTTGTCATTTGCAAAGGCACTTTAAAAAGAGGCCCTAATTAGTGTCTATAAATTGCTTGCTTTAACCTTTCCAAGTTGATGTGATCTGTTCCCTTGTTATTAAAAACCTTTTATGAGGTGCCTTAATTTTCCACCCACTTTATTAGTCTCCTGAAGCCTTTTACATGGGGTCCCTGTGTCCGTGTCTACGAGCAAGTGCATTTATCTGTCTGAGAAGGTTTTTCTCCTGGGTTTCATACCCTTTGAAGGACTCTGATAAAAAAAACCCTTCTTTATTGCCAGCAGTCTGAGCGTATATCTGGGTATTTGGGGAACGACACAAGTTTCTGTTCAATGAAAGGCATTTCTTGAGTTTTAAACTCCATGGATGTGGAAATGAAAGCCACCCTCTTCGGGAAGCTGTGTGTGGGAGCTCTTGGCAATGATGGATTTTGTTAATTTTGTTAATGGTGGTTGTTATGTCTTCCAAAAGCAGATTTCATGTATTTGGCCACATTTAACTTGGCTTTTTCCTGCAATCTGGATGCGGTGCCAATGCGGGGTGGCTTGCATATGGCAGCTAACTAGATGGCATCTGTGAGCACGAGCAATATTGAATATGCAACTTTCTCTGTTTTCATAACAAGTAAATTTTTTATTTTATTTTTTTTTTCTGACTCCCTGGAATTTCAATCAAGTGGGAAATAATTTCCATTTCCATAAGAGCTTGAAATGCCAACTTTCCTGGTTGGAAACTCATGCTGGAAGTCCATTTCAGGTTTTCCTGGGGTGAGGCTCTCTCTGTCCCCAAATCTGGAGTCAACTTAAACATTTTGTTTCAGACCCTTTCTTTAGGCAAAAAAAGTTTGATCAGAAATACTTTTTATTTAGTTTTTAACTAACAAAACAAGATATTTCCGTAACTTCAGAGTGTATTTTATAAAATGTGACACCAGCTGTCGTAGAAGAGCTTTGGTTTCTGTGGGCCAAGCCTCCTTCATCCCTTTCAGAAGGATCTTGAGCATCACTGAGCATCGCTGCTTGCTGTTTCAAGATGTGTGAGTTGGGAAACAGACTCTTTCCATATCTACAGACCAGAAATTCTGCATCTTTGGAGTTTCTTGGTTCGCAGCAAGGCTCGCAGCACAAGCAGTCTCCCTCCTGTGCCCCGTGCAGTGAGCAATTGCTTTGCCTGACTGAAACAAGAACAGAAAACCTGCACACAGCTGTGCTCTGGCTGTCCTTGCTAAGAAACAGTGATGTGGGGATCCTGGCTGGAATTTTTTTGATCAAAATTTAAACACACACACACACACACACCCCCAATGACCTCTTGCAGGCCTGGCTGCCCACCCTCACGGGCACATCTTTCTGCTTCCATCTCGTTTCAGCAGAGCACATGTTCTCAGCTGGTGTGATGGGAATGGGTGGGTTTCACATCGTTTTGGTTTCTGGCCTTTATGTGTGTACCAACTTTTGCCATTTCTGATATCACTGAAAACATTTCTTATGTGCCTTGTAATTGTACCATGAGAGAATGAGTGAACATTGGATTCAAACCACTTGTCCCTCCAGTAAGGACGGTCTGTTTGGATTCAAGGTGTTTTAAATCCAATGGGGATTGGCCAATGACTGTTGCCAATCCGAGATTTTGTTTCTTACCAGAAGTGGTTTAAATCACTTAACAGACTTCTAAAAATTGGCTACAATGTGTTTTGGAAGGGAAACTTGGAGCTGGTGTCTCTTTGGTTGTGTGCAACCTGGGCATTTCTCGGGTTTATCAGTATTGTCAGTGGTTGCTGCCCAATGCAACTGTGAGTAAGGAGCATTCCCTTTTGAAAGGAGATCTGGGCAATGGGGAGGGAAGGCTGAAACTCTTAGGGTTGTGCATGCAAGGTGCAGTAGGTAGGATATGTAAGGTCACCATCTGCTCTGCAAACCCTGCCCAGCCAAATCACAGCAGGGAGAGCTCAGGAGGCAAGGGCCGCCTTCACCAGGAACGTCAGGACTTGTGTCAGCCGAAGGCAGATTATTGATGGGATCTTAATTCCACCGGGTGCCCAAGGATGTTCCTGCATACAATGAAGTGCTAAATCGCTGGTGTTTAACCTTTCCCTTCCCTGTCCTGGCTGCTCTGCTTCCAGTGATGTGGAGGCAGCCTTGGATGGCTGCTTATCTTCTGGTATCTGCAGGCTGCCAAGTGTCAAAGCCAGAACTCCCCAACCTGAGCCTGATAACACTTGCTGAGCAAGGTGTGGAAGTGCAGCGATGGCCATGGATATGGGTCGGGTCACGCCGTGGCAGGCCTGGCTGCTCATCGGTGGGTAACGGCGTGGAATGATGCTACAGCCCAGCCAGCTCCTCTCTCCGGGGGGCTGTGACATGGGATTTCTGGTGGGCAATGTGTCTCTTGCCTGCCTGGCTGCCTTCCAGCCATGTGCTGTTTCCTACGCTCCGATGAGCTGTGTGTTTTGTCCTACTCCAATAACGAGAACCCAGAGAGCGTAAATAGAAGGTCAGTGGGGGCCTCTGGTATCTTCTGTGTAATGAGCAGCAGCAACCCAGAGTGAAACATCGCCTGTCTTCCCACCTTGGCCATGACCACTGATAGCCAAGGCTCTGCCCCGCTGCGGTGCTGTGTTGGGATATTGAATCCAGGTCTGCCAAGAAGATGGGAGATGTTGGCCTGATCGCCCCCGAGAGCTCACTGGAACCTGGACTTTTGTAGCATCATTGTGTTTTCAAACATATTTTGAAAAAAAAACAACAATCGACCAAAAAAAACCCCAAACCCCCTCTTCTTTGCAAATGAATGTTGGTGGGGAAATGAATATTGCTGGAGGTGAAGCTTCTTGAGGGGCTAAACCTCACGTGGCTGCTTTACCCTGGTGCATTGAAAAGGCAGTGCTTGGGTAGAGTTTCCAGGCAGGAAGAACTTGGCTGTAAGCTGTGACTGTGGGCTCTGCTTTGTGCCCCTTCTCCTGGCCAAGGAGAACTTGAAAAGTGGATTAAATCCATTTTATTTTTTTCCAGATTTAAATTCCTGTCTTTCTGGATTCAGGTCAGCTTGGCTGGTGTAGATTTCTTCTTCCTAGAATCATGGAAAATAGAGGTTGAAAGGGCCTCAGGAGGTCATGTAATCCACCTCCTGCCCCAAGGCAGGATCAACTGTATCTAAAATGCTTGCTAATGAGGTTGGAGTTAGGTATCTTAGTGTATTTATAGGCATCTCCGCAACACGAGAGCAGATACCTGTGCAAGCAGCCCTGCTTCTCCTTCACTTCTGCATATTTTTCCCACTTGCTTAAATTTTCCCCCTATATTTTGCTTTGCATCCCATCCTTGCACTTACTGACTGCGAGTTTTCCTACTTCCTTGAAGAAAGCTCTAATTCTTTCATTAATAGCAGTTGCTATGGCAGCTGGATCAGGCAGTGCTTTATAACCTAGTGCCGAGCTGCTTTTACATACACTTTCACTGCTTGTTTTTTCCTCTGGAGCCTGGCCAGATCTTTGGGAAAACCTTATCATGCACTGCAAATGCCTTGATAAAACATTACAAAAAACAAATATAATCAGATGCTGGCACAATGTTAAAATGTCTTCTAAGCCTTGCCTACCCTCTAACCCATCACCTAAAGGATGCTAAATAGGCCAGGAAGCCAACTGTTTAATTCTGTCTGCTGGTGCTTTTGTAATCAAGAGCTGAGTTGCAATCAAGCACCCTGCACTCCTCGTAATTCGGGGAACAAGAGCCCATGTGCAGCTCCTAGCAAGCAGATGTGGTTTCCGCCGTGGTCCCTGCAATTTGCAACTGCTTATTGCTGAATTTGGCCTCCGGATTGCCCAGATAGCGTGAGGCAGACTGGTTATAAATGTTCCTCATGTAAGAAGCTGGCTTTAGTTGCTCGGGTGTGTTTCTCATGCTCCATATGCATTTTATAACACTTTGCAGCATCTGTCAGTTTGGCCAAGGATTTCAAGCTACATCTCAGTTCTTTTTTTCCTGGTGGTCTTGTCTGCTGTGCCTGGCTTTGCTTTCAAGGTGGCACAGAGGAGTTGTCCCTGGCTTGGGTGCAAGAGCACTGAGTTTTGAAATGTGATGGGAAACTTCCAGAGTCTCACTTCAATTTGTGTGCCTTCACCTGGGCTGATGAGAGATCATATTAGTGAAAAAAAACCCCAAACCACTTTTTTTTTTTCTTTTAAGGACTACTGCTGTAACATTCACTCCTAAAAAGGTGGGAGTAGAGCAGGAATTAACCTGAAAGCCACTCTGTTCTTACTGGTTGCACCAGCCCTGTTTTGAGCTGGTTGGCAGCTGGTGGTTTCCATAGTAGGGAAGCTTATCTGCACACACCTTGTGTTTTGTCCTGTGTTACACCTACGTCTGTCTGGAAACATCCACATTTTGAGTGGGTGGGGGGAATTCTGGCATCTTCAAAGTGTTTCCACTGTGGTCTGATTCAGAGGAGCAAAGGTTGGAGATCTAGTGCTGATACTTGCACTGTTCCAGTTGAAATTATAAGGCTTCGTGTATTCAAACAAAGTCTTTTGAATTATCCAGTCTGAAGGGTCTTCTGTGTAAAAGAAAAAAGAACCCATCTATTTCAATAAAAGCAAGATTTTTCCCAGCAGAATATTCTCCAAGGAAAGCTCAGGAATTGGGCACCTCTGCTGCGCTGAGGTTTCATTGCTGCAGGACATCTATGGCCTGCCCGGGGGCTTGGGATAAGGAAGTCACCTGGAAATCCCAACCAGCTCTCAGCCTCTTGGAAAGGGGAAGGAGCAATGCCCCTGCAGTAAAGGACAGCCATTTCACTTGCATTAAGGACATGGTGAGAAGAGCACTTTCTGCATCTGTTTGCCAGTGTTGGGTTCAATTCTCATGTGTGGTCAGTGGGGAGAGGTGAGGTCTGAACTGGGATGCTGGGGTTAACCCACTGGAGAGTCTGTCAGCTCTAGAGACCAGGACCTAACTTAGAAACCTGGGGCTGGGCAACACGTGGCATCCCATAGAGAGAGTTTCAACCTATTTAGGAGCTCAGACTCCTTCTGTGATTCTCGAACTTTTCAGACCTGGTTTATTTTTTCAGTTCAGATCCTGTCAGTTTGTCTTTAATTAGCAAGGCCAGAGCAGGGCTCCTTGGGAACTGAAATGGGACTCCTGTTTTAATTAAAATTTTGGTTTGACAGCCTGAAATAGCAGCCAGTAGAAAGAGCCAGAGCTCCAGTGAAGGAGGACAGTCCCCATGGATCTGCAGTGACATCCTCCAGGCTGTCAGGCAGTTGATCACAGGGTTTTCTCTCCTCTTAAAACTGATGCTGTCTAAACAGTGATGCAAGTCCTGAATGTGATACGAAGCTCCATTCAAGGCTGTAACCAGTCAACTTCCAACCTGCTGCTGGATGCTGTGCCAAAACCACAGCGTATGTGGGTCAGTAGGTAACAGCAGGTCATGGGGAGATGCTGGAAGTCCATTTTGTTATTATTAGAAGGGCCGGCGAGTTTAAAATTTCATCTTAAGTGGCATCTAAGCAGGGTTCCCTGTGTGCTTTCATAGTAAATTTATTCTTCCATGACATTAATCATGTGGTTGTGAAATAGCTATGAACAAGCTGCCACTCTGCCCCATGACCCAGATTGTTCTTGTCTGTGGCAATTTTCCATCACCCTTCAGAGCAAAGAAAGCTGTCACTTGAGTGCTGGTCAGCACTGAACCTGTAGCATGGATTCAGGATTAGGGTCATCATTGCATTGTATCACTCTGTGCTCCGAGATTTCCCATGTGTTTATTAGCAGGAATATTTGCAGTGTTGGTCTGTCCAGTTACCTTAAGGGAACAAGAGAACAGGAAATATCTCTTGCTTCATTTACATTCAAAGACTCGTCTTCTAGCTGAAGGGCAATATTTGTTGACTGATTTCCTCCTGTAAAGTAGGATTGACAGCTTGAATTGCAGCTAGAGGTGGAAGGAGCCATGCCCAGAGCGGTGGAAGGGTGACGAGACAGAGGTCTGGCCATCTGGCTTTGCTTGATGCTTGTATTAGTCACTTGGGTTTGAAAGCTTACAGGAACACGTTGCTCATTCAGCCTTCCTGGAGCGAGGTCTGATAGGAGCACATTCAGCTACTATTAACTGAGGGCTTCTTCTGAATCCCTGAGGATTTTGGCACAGATATCTGAGTATTTTAATTGCTACTGAAGTCAGTTTGGTTTGGTCACCTAATACGTTTGTGCTCCTTAAGAATACAATTCAGCTGCTTTCTGTTGGATGCTGGTATTAAGACCATGCAGTTAAGCATTCCCACCCCACAGTATTAAAATATAGCTGACATGGCATTTTGTCCTGCTGAGACACTGCCCCGATCAGCACCAGGGGTTACCAGCAGCAGTGGAAACATCTCATCTCTTTGCTGTGGGGAGGAGTGGTTCCCTGGGGCAGCCATTACCTAGTTCTGGAAACCAGCCCTGGTGCTGTGGGCTCCCCACCCTTCTCCTTCCCCTTCCAGAGGAAGGCTTTTCCAGTTGTGGAACAGGAAAGAAATGGGGGATCCTGTTTACTTACCCACTGAGCTGCTCACACCAATTTAAAGCTCTTCTTTGCAACATGCTGCTTATCTCTGTGGCACCTTGCTCACCAGCTGCAATGTCTCTGCTGCGCTCTCTGGGAAGAGCTCCACCATGGAGCGTCGTGTGGACATCCTGAGGTGGGATGCTGGAGAGGGCTTCCAAACCTGGTGGGCTGATTGAAGCAGTTGAGACACCATCACTGGTTGCTGTGTGAGAGATGATATCAACAGCTTTGTCACCCATTGACCAGGGGGTCTAGGGACTGGGGGGCAAGAGCAGGGTGTTTATTCACTCTGCAGTGGGCAAAGTTGGTCTTGAAGTTTTGCCCTGTCCCAAAGCAGTTTCTGTCTCCAGATCCTAATAACATCCAACTCAATATCAGCTCCTTGAGAAGTGTCAGATCCTGCCTGACCTGTGCCTGAACATGGAGGTTTGCCAGACTCATGCAAAGCCTTGGCTACATTTATTATCTCTCACTGAAATATAAGAGGACATCGGGCACTGGCTGTTTGGGGCCATCCCTTTGCTCTGGTTGGGGGATCTGCATTCTCCACAGATGCAATAGAAGCCTGCTGGGTGGGAAGCCACCTTCCCACCATGGACAGGAGACAGGAGATAGCTTCAAAGCTGGAGGATCCTGAATTCCTCCCATGCATGGGACTTGGGAGTTCTCTGGACTTCTGCGTGCTCCTGATCCTCTGGGAGGATCTTGCTTCTGCATGGGGTCAGTTCGTCTCATCATTACAGCTGTTAGCAAAGGCAAGCAGGGGGACAGAGCTGCCACTGGAGAGGGTTTGCTGCTGGAAATGTTTGTGGGGTGGGCAAAGGGAAGGCTGGAGGTCTCCTTGCCAAAGCAGGGTGCTCACAATGCAGGAGTAAGGGGAGCAGCACAGCCTGCCCCTGCTCTGGGACAGTCTCCTGGAGCAACCAAAACCTCGTTAGATTTGGCACATTTTGTGGTGTACAGAGTGATGGTGTGAAATGGTGACTCGTGGGCTCAGGCATTTAACCTGAGCAGAAGTGTCATGGGCAGGGGAAGGGATTTGCTTTGGAAGGAAAACACGTACCTGTGCTTGTGCATCCCTGGGATGTGCATAAGTCCGGAGAGCAGCGGGACAGGCAGGAGCCTGCAGGGATGCAGCCAGGACAGGGTTGTCTGAGGCTGCTGGCGAGGGGAGCTTTTTGAGATGTTATCAGGGAGTTGGGTCGTTCCCATGGGATCTGGGGAGAGCTGATGTGCCAGGGGCTCTGTGGGGCTTTTTGCTCTGCCCGCCTGGGTGCATCTTGCTGCAGAGGTGCTTGCACTGCTGTCCCAGTGTTAGTGAAAGCCCCATAGCTGTGCCATGCATGGCAGAGGGGTTTGGGGTAGTGGTTAACAAGTGATGGATGGAGCAGGAGCCCAGGTGCCCAGCAAGTCACTGAGTGGCTGCATTTAACTAAAATTAGCCCCTTGTAAGCGTGATGGCAGCTGTGCATAACAGAGTTAATCCTGCAGAGGAGAGGATTTACTGGAGGAGATGATGGCTCGTGGTGCCATGGCTGGAGCAGATACCGGGATCCATATCGGGCTTCCCTTGGGAAGGCAGGCACGATGCCCCCGAGCTGTGCCTACCTCCTATTCCCACACTGTGAGCATCTCTGGGGGAGCACAAACATGCCCTGCCTTAGTCTGAAGGCCAGCTGGTATCAGGCTCCACATAACCACACCAGTGGGCATCCTTGGAGCGGGGTGCCGGGGGATCCATGCATGGGCACAGCCAGTGCTTGAGCCAAATCCCTCCTGCGTGGCCTTGCCTGGGCTCCAAAATGGGCTGAGCTGAGAGCCTTGGTCTGCCAATGTGGCTTCGACCTGCCCGTGACCAGGACAAGCTGCCCAGTGCAGGGAGAATGGCACTGCCAACAGGCAACAAACATCACATACTCTATTTAATTAAATTCTGGGGGGCTTTTTTTAATGGCCTATTTTTTATTATTATTTTTTTTTTGCATAGCTGCTTAACTGGGAAAATAAACTGGGGAGGGGGAAGCTGTCCTTATTAAAAAGGGTCTACCCTTAGTGGATCTGGCCCAGATTTATAGGCTGGTACATGCTGGCAGCTTTGTACAACCATGGTAAGGAAAGCAGCCATAAATGTCACTTTATAGCTGTTCTGCTTTGCTCGATGAATCTGGATCAGTGTCTCTCCCTCCTAATCAGGTTAGTTTTCTTTTGATCTCGCCCTGTTATGGAAACCTAAACTGATTTAGCTATTCCAATCCATTTTCCATTCGTGTGATGGCTCTTTCCACAAAGCCATCTCTGCTCTACCCTAATTACTGTTGAGTTGGCTGATGCTGTAGCAGGTGACACGCTGGTCTGTAACTCTGTAAATCTTAGGCAATATTCACTGGGAGTTTTTTTGCCAGATGTTTTGTTTCATTTTTGGACAGATTCGATTTAAATTGGCAAATGCACTAGATTTAAGGAGAAGACAATTGCTACTAGCTGTCAGAAAGAAAACACTAATTATCAATCATGTCTTATTGAGCCTCTGTTGAACTGATTTGCTGTAGAAAACATCATTCTCTTGTACTCTATCTTGAGGAAATCTGATTTTTTTGAGAGTTCTGCTCTCTCAATAATGGTGATGTATGCTAGAGCATAGAAGAGAGGAAAAAATAGCTCGGGGTTAAAATCTGTGGCACCCTGGAATTTAAATGGCCGGGTTTTAGAAGCACAAACCAGTTATCTGTACTAGTGTGCCATAAAATCAGTGCAGATGGGTGTTGCTGGTCGCCTCTGCATGTGAACCCTGCCTGCACGTGATTTACAGAACCGTTTAGTGAATGCAGTGGCTTGTTTGTTTGCTCTGAATAGGCCCCGGGTTTGAAAGCAAGCCTTGAGTTACTGTGAGACAAGATAAGAGTGGCTGGGGGAAGTTTCAGCGTCCTGCCCTGCTCC
The DNA here is from genome assembly GCA_013398125.1 of Aegotheles bennettii. Taxonomy (NCBI): domain Eukaryota; kingdom Metazoa; phylum Chordata; class Aves; order Caprimulgiformes; family Aegothelidae; genus Aegotheles; species Aegotheles bennettii. The sequence goes on along the minus strand of VZRW01008838.1, from coordinate 1,165,637 downwards.
GGGGCTCGGCGCTTCCCGTGACTCAGAGCCCGGCAAGCACCGGCTTCCTCCGGAACCAGCCCCGTTCTGCAGGGCTGCTGGCGTGGTCGTGAAGCCAGGCAGGGTTTTGATGAGTTTTTCTCCACTGCAGTTGTGTGTGGTGTCTAAAACCTGTCTGTATCTCACTGTGCTCCTGTTGTCTGTAGTGCACTCGAGCTGACTGCCTGGAAAGGGGCATTGTCCAAAGAGGCTCCCGGAGCCCCTTCCTGACTCCAGGCTGGTTCTGCTTTTCCCTTGTGATAAGGCGAGCAGGGGTCAGCAGTTTTTATCAAGCTATTTTTCTTGTGAAAGGGAAGTGTTATCTGTGAGGGGAGATACGGTACCCTGTGTGAGATGGATGTGTGGGAGCTCATCCAGAAATGTGGCCCAATCGGACCCAGCAGTGGGTCAGCATAGCCTGGTCCCATCCCTCACTGCTGGGTTGGTCCTGGGGGATGTGCTTCAACAGCAAACTTCTCCCTATTTCCAGTGAGAGTATTGGAAAGGAAGGGATTGCCAGCCAAGAAGTTGGGGAAACCTTGTCATGTAAATCCAGTCCATCATCTGAAGAAACTCCTTCATTTAAATAATCTGGGTATTTTAATCATAGAATCATAGAATCATTATGGTTGGAAGGGACCTCCAGGGTCATCAAGTCCAACCTTTATCCCATCATATTCCTAACCATTGGACCATTAGACCATGGCCTAAGGAGGAAGGAGGGACCAGACAGATGCAAAGCATCCCAAAGCTCCTGACAATGTGAGGACCTCCTTAGAAGAGCTCCTGCTCCTCCCACAGTTCCTTGAAGAACCTCTTTCTAATGCTCTTGGAATTTTACTGCAGAACAGCATCCAAGGGAGGGTTTGCACCCCTTGCCCAGCTGCCCTGGGGCTCAGGTCTGGTCGGGGCTCTTGTAACTGGTGCTGGGGTGGAGAAAATGGCTTTGCCTTATGTCTTGTCCCCTTTCCATGGTGACTCTGGAGATTACAGCTGCTGTGGTTTGTTTCTCTCTGCTAGCAGGGGAGATGGCCTCATCTGGACCTTGCCTGTGTGTGCTAAGCATTCATCTCTGCTTTTATGGGTGCTGTATTTACCAGAAATCCCTGGGGTGTGTTCTCCTTGTTAATCTCTGCTGTGCATTACAGGCACAAAACTCCTCAAACCAAGTTGGTTTATTGGGTCTGTCTAGAGAAACAGCCCTCTCGAGGAGCAACCCCACCACGGAACAAGGCTTCAGCAGTGAAGAGGTTAATGTGGTCTGTCCCCAAAACTATCTGTGCCTCGTGCCAAGCCTGATTGTCATCTTGCTCCTTTTAGCCCCTGCAGTTGTTGTGTCCCCAGAGCACCGTGTGTGGCCATTTGATCTGAGGGATGTATGTTTGGGAAACTGTTCCTTGCTTCAGTGCTCCTGGTGCCCTGGTAGGTGGGAGAGGCAGTGCCAGAGCCTTCTTGTGTCCTTCAACCAAAAGTGGTGATGCATGGAGCTTTGGCCAGCAGAATGTGCTCCATCCCCTAGTAATAGTTTGCACAGATGATGCAGTTTAAGCAACCAGGGCCCATTTTAACTCACTTTTTGCTGGTGATCCCCTTCTTCTCAGGGGTGCTGGATGGAGGACAGGTAAAATGGTCCTGTCAAGGTGTGGAGCCAAGGCAGAGGTTACAGCAGTTAAGAGCTGGCAGCAGCCAGAGCAGAAGAAGTGTGCAGCCTTCATGCACTTGTTTGTCAAAGGGGAGTAGAGCTGGAATTTGGTTCAAGGTTTGTAGGTCAGGTTTCCATTATACAACTGTACCGGTTGCAGCTGCTTGTGTGAGATCCAGACCTCGTTGGACACTCCTGGTCTGGTGGGCTCCTTTCCCTAGGAATTATTTTTTATGATGAGATGTACAGAAATAACCAGAATTTCTCTGTTGCAGCACTAATTGAGGTGGTAGTGGAGGCTTGGAGTGGGATTCATTTCAGTTTGTGAAATGTGGGAAACACCTCAGAAACAGTTGCTTGGAAATAAATCCAATTTTTTTTAGGACTGTGTTTTCCAGACAAAGGTAGGACCTAAAACAATTGAGGAGGGATCTTTTAATTGATCACAGATCTAGTAATGATGATCAGATCTCCTGTGTCTCCCAAAACAGGTATGAGTGCTCTTGGCACAAGTCTCCCTGAGCATGTGGTTAACTGCCCATGTTTGAAGGATGGGACTGTTGTGTCAGGAAGGTTATAGCCCTGGTTTAGCAAGGGGGAGCACAATCCTCCCATTTCATTTTACAAGGGGTAAAATGGTCCATGGTGTCTCCAGGAACCAGAGCACCTTGATTCCTGTCCTCACAATGGTCTGTAAGGACCCTGTCACCCTGGCTAGCTAGCCCTGCTCCTGTTCCTGAGGGACTTGCTCTCAAAAAGGGTGTTGAGTAAGACACTACAGGCCTCTTCTTACTCACTTATACTCCGTGCTGGTGATACTGAATGTTTTTAGTAGCAGGAAGAAATAGGGGAGTGCTGGGTCTGGCTCCAGCTGCTGCTCGGGACTGCACATCCTGGTACCGTGCAGGAGCCTCGGACCAGCTCCTGGTTCCCTGCACCATCACTGGGATCCACCTCTGCAAACTGTAATTAGTGCTGTCAGCAGAGCAGTGTAAGCAACCACTTAAGCATTAATTACTTTAATGAACTTACTAAGGTGGGTTTAGCTACTGAGGCATTTTGTTGCTTCTCTAAGTTTTTAAGTCACAATATTAGACTGTGGAATCCATGGGAGATGATGCGAAGCACGAGCCTGGCTTTCCTCTTGTCCAAGTGTTCAAAAAGCGTGGGGTTTTTTTTAGTTGACTTAATCACCTTGGTTTTTTTTCCTCCATCACCCAGAAGCAGCCGTGGCTGGCAGTGTGACAGCAGTGTCCAGAGCCTCTCTGCCTGCTTGCCCCTGGGTGGGTGTAAGGGATGCAGCGAGCGCAGGGTGATCTGTCACTCAGTCCAGACATGGATGTCACCTTTCTTGCATTGTGACAGCTGAAAGGTGGCCCATGACACTTGGGCTTTTGTAGTGTTAAATGTGTGATGGAAAGCTCCCTGTCGGGAGGGTTCTGCTGGTGAGCGAGCTCTCCTATTAGCAAACAGGATGGAATAAAATGGTTCATTAACAAAACTGGGTTTAAGACAGAACTGAGCAGAGTTTTCACCACTGCAGAGAGGACAATGGCCTCTAATGACCAGTGGCCATTTGCTAATGGCAAAGCTTAATGGGCAATTTTAATGACTGTTAATTATTTTGAGAACTGGGGGTTTCCTGGGAAATGCAATATACTTTGGCACACCAAAGCTCATTTCTGCTGTTACAGAAAGGAAATCTATAATTCCTCTGAGCTGACTCTTGCTGCAGAGGGCATGGCAGGCATCTGACTTGCAATACTGACGTGGGGAGTTGGACAGGGTCTTTCATCCCAGGACAGGAGACCTGATGAAGGGAAGCAGTGGGTTATATTGCTCTCTCTGCTCCCTGCTGTTGCCTGCGGCCACTGGTTCCTGTCATCGGGGAGTTATGTCTCCAATGTTCAGAGATACGGCTCTGATAAATGGGATGCTTTCAGCATGTGTAAGAGCTGTAGGAATTATGTATTTTTTAGTTTGGTGATTTAAACTGTGTATTTTGTTAGTATTAATAAGCTCAGCATGTAAAACAAAGCAAAAAAAAAAAAAACCAAAGCACAATCACTGTGTGTGCTGAGACTGAAGTGCTCATCTCAGGAACAGGGGGAGACTTCAGGGACCAGGTCTGAAGCTTAAGGCAAAGCATGTTCAGAAGAGAACTGCAGCTCTTTTCCACTTCACACTAAGTCCTCACTGATGAAGCCGGAGACTGACCCCAAAGGCTGTTAGGGCAATCGTGTGAGTGTTGGGAGCCTTGTGCCTCTGGATTTGGACCCCAGCCTTCCCCTCCAGTGAGGGACCATCCCTGTTCCTCCACTGCACCGTGCGCAGCTCTGCTGCAGCTTGGCAAGGGGCTTGTTCTCCTCCCTGCTCTGATCTGAAGGGTTCTTCTGAATCCAGGTAACATTCTGTAGATAAAAGTGTTCTAAGCTGACTGAGATGGCTTTTGAAAGCAAAGGAACCACTCAGTAACAGGGCAAGTGCTCCTGACCCTGTGTGCGGGCTCTTTCTTGGCAGCATCAAAGGGTTGGAAGCTCAGCAGAGGGGACCTGGCAGCCACAGCTGGTTCAGGTTGTGTTCACGTGGGGCTGGCTCTTTGGTGTCCAAGGATGTGGCAGGGATGGGTGAAGGCAACACGTTGGACCTTTTTTTCTTTCTGAAAAGTCTAAATGACCTGTCAAGCTGCTTCCCCATGGGCTCAGCTGCTGCCTCCCAGCAACCTCGCAGCTCCACTGCATCATCCAGCCTGGGGACACTCAGCAGCTGCTGCTGGAGGTGGTGGGAAACAGAAATCATGTTGAACTTGAGAGAAGAAGTTTGAGGGAGTTGTCAGCTCTGTGTGATGGGACAGGTGAAAGAAATATTATGCGAAGTATATGTAAAGTGCTTGACAGTCAGGTTCTAGATCAGCCCAGGTGGTATCATTGTGTGCCCACTGGTTTTGACCTAATTTAAAGGCCTTTTGTGCAGTCTCTGAGGAGTCCTGGGAGGGGATTTCAAACCTTCTTCAGTTAAATTAGGAAATGTGAAGGAAATTAACTGTTTGTCCACTATTCTTGATAATGGGGCTTTTCTTTTTTTTTAACTTGCATGTTCAGGATAATGGGTCTTAAATTTGGATTGCAGTACTAGCAACCTGCAGCAAATTCACACCGTGATCTTTATGGAGCAGACTGTCCTCGACTGGATCAAGCCCAGAGCCCACGAGGTGGATGGTCTCCAGCTCCAGCCCCTGCCTGGCTGTACTAGGAACTCTGGAGCAGCCATCACACGGATTTCTTACATACCTTCTGCCAGGCTTGTCTCATCGATTATAACTATTACTGTGACTGTGGAAAAACCCTGTGTTTCTGCCAAGCTCAGGTGCTAACTTCTGGTTCAGCTCTCATATGTATGAACTGGTTTCCATGCGGCACTGAATGCCTTTGACAGTGATGTTCATGGTTAAACTCTCTGGACTTCTCTGACAAGGGTTTGTTTGTTGCCAAGGGCTAGGAGAGAAGTCCCTGTGGCCTTCTAATCCACTTGGTTATGTTGAAGACAAATTTGCAGCATGGAGACTTGGGGTGTGCAGGTGTTTCTTGGAAATGCCTCTGCTTGGTGTGTGGTGGCACAAGGATCGTCCCTGCCCCCAGGCCAGGTCCCACCACGGGCCAGCGTGCCACTGGTGATGGGACTTGGTGGAGTTGCCCACTGTCCCTGCACCCTGTCATGGGTGCTGCGAGGCAGCAGCTGCATGGGGGTGACACTTGACGTGGGGAGTTGCTGTGGGATGGGTGGTGTTTGACCTGGAGAGCAAATGAAATGCACTTTTTTTGTCAGTACAGAAAAAGTTCTGGACTGTGTGATGTGTCCGTGTGTGGTGGGCACTTAAATGAATGTTGAAAGAGAAGTGGTTTGAAATGCTGGGGGGTAAGTGGGATTTGATCAGCCCTGAAAACTTGCAGACTTCTGGGACTTGGGCTTGCAGGAGGGGAGATAAAAAAAGAGGTTGTCCCAGCTGGGTTGCTGGTATAGATCAGGGATGGCTGTAAAATGTAGGCTTGGAGACCAAAAGTGCTTTGCTCTCCACCTTAGCGACAGCATCGTTCCTGATTCACAATTAAATTAAGCACAACACTGCACCACAGATGACCTCGCTCCCCCACCTTTGGCTGCTCACTCTCCTTGCTCGGCCCAGGTCCTTGATGTGGTCAGCAGACAGGTCTGAGCCGAGCAGTGGAGACCTCCCTGAGGGAGCAATACCAGCCAAGAGCTGTTGCCAAGCAGTTCCTCTCTTTGAAATACCCATATACATTCTGTGAAACGCAAGGTTCACCTTGGGTCTGGTGGCCATCGAAGCTGTTAGCATTGAGACTTCAGCTGCTTTACCCAACTCCTTTTGGCTGAACATCTGAGAGGACAGGGCAGAGGGAAAGGAGAGTTTTCTCATGCTTTAAAGGATTGATCTGGGACCTGGGACTCGAGTATTGTCACAGCTGTACCATGGACTGTCACTGTGACCTTGGCAAAGAAACCTGAGCCTCCTGAGTCTTGGTCTAACTCAGGCTGAGATGTCACATCTGTGAAACAAGGCGAATGCTGATTGTGAAATCCTGGGAGACAGCCTGGAGCTCGCTCTGCCAGCGGCAGCAGCGCTTGCCGAGATGTCTGGATGAAAGCTTCTGTTGAAATTCAGATCTCTGAATTGTGTCAGATTTGCTGCTGAATAATTACAGGTTGCAAACGGAAGAGTTGCTAAGGATCAGCTTCTCTCATAAAGTTCAGGTTGCCACTGAACAGGCGTGAAAGTTCTCTTTCCATAGCATTTGCTTTGTAAGAGGAAACCACAATCTCTGTATTTGACAAGCAAAAAAAGAAAGGGGAGGACTTTCTGCCTTTGTAGCCATTTCCCTTCCAGCACTGCAGGGCCATGCAGCGTTTCCAGTAAGAAGTGGTGCTGCTGAGGTGGGGGTGATGGTTTAGAAGATTCCACTTCAACTCCTGGTGTTTCCCCTGCGGTCTCCTGTGCAGGGAGGTTGGTGTCACTTGGGGCTGGCACCGGGTCCTGCCACTGCCATGTCACACAGAGCAGGTTTTTAGAGCTGCATGGCAGAGAGTGTCCTGGCACACCCTGCTTCTGCCTTACGTGGGCATCTGGAGCCTGGCTAGATGGCACCTTGCTTTGGGAATGCACCTTCATCCCCAATGTACTCAAACTAAAGGGAGACAAAATTGGAGGGGGAAAAACCCAGAATGTGCTGATGGAGGTCAGAGGGGATGCTGCTGAGGGTGGAGGAGGTACCGCAGCTGGAGCTTCTCTAAAGCCTGGGGCAAGGTTAGAGAGGCACAACGGAGAATAAGGGCCTCTGGAGTGGGGTGGGCTGAGGAGCAGGGATGGGAGAGCCCATTCTGCCAGCAAGCTCCTGGGCTGTGGTCAGCAGTCTGCCCCTGCGGGGAATTGTTTGGTATTAATTCGGGGCAGCTCAGAAAGCAGAGCCCCATTTCCCCACCCCTCCACCAAAACACCTCTTCCGTTACTCTAAATAGAAAGTTTCCTGTTTTATAGTTGAGACTTTTCAAAACACTCATGTGGTTCAGGTCAGCGTACAGCTGCTTAGCTGGGGCCATAGGATGCCTGAAACAGGAGCTGGGGCAGAGGCTGTTGACTCTGGAACCTAATAACGCTTTCAAATGGCAATATGAACTATTTCCTGCTAGACAGAGCATGTTGGAATATCCTCTTGCAAACACTGGCAGGCTGGCTTTGTGTGGAGCAGTTCTGCTCTTTGGGCACTGCTCACCTGTTATGTTATTGTCTTGGTGGAACTGGGGAAGCTCTTCATGCGCTCAGAGAGCTGCAAAAGTTTCCCTCCTGCCTCCATTGCTCCCTTTTATCTAAACACTTCTAAAGCTGTAATTTCTGTTAAAGCCAATTAATTGTTTTGCTGCATTTTCTTTTTGGTGACCTGAAAAATTGATTTTCTAACAGGTTTAGTATGGACATCACAGGTGATGAGTGCTGCGTGTCTCAGTAGATAGGGTTTGGTCCTGTACATCAAAAGTGGGTTTTGAACAAGTGTATAAGTGGGGCCCTCTGTGCTACACAGATAAAAGGCTTTGATGCTGTGTTGTCTGAAGGGATTTGCATGTGTTGTCCTGACTTCCAAGAAGAGCTTTTTGAGGGAAGAAAGCTGGAAGCAGCCAGAGCAGGAGAACAGGAGGTCCTGGTTGAACATTTATTGAATCTGAAGGTGCCCCTCATCTAACTCTGCCTGAAACACCAAGGGAACCGAGATGTGTTGCTTGCCTGCTTGCACCCAGCAAACCTGACATTTCAGGTGTGAACTCAAGAGATGGGGATGCAGGTTCCTATCAAGCTGCTGCTGAAGGACGTGGCTGTCCCTCATCCCCCACTTTCCATTGGTGCTCCCTGCTCAGGCCACTGGCTCATGTGGCTCTGACCGCAGCAGGACAATTCACTCCATGCATTATCAGTGCCTTCTGCTGAGCACCATCACACCCTAAAAGTCATCACTGCAGCTTCCAAGTCACACTTGGGAAACTTGGCCTTGGTCTACTTAGTCCATAGCTCCATAAGTCTGACTTAATTTTTCTTTTAGCACTCTTTAAATAGGTGCCATTCACAGAAAATACCTACTCAAAAATGCCTCTTAACAAGAGCAGTGGCTCTTTGGCAGCCCAGGTGTCACTGCTTTCCTGGCTCCCTGCCCACAGAAACCCTGCTCAAGGCAGCTGAGCCTGAAGGTTATATAAAACACTCATCCCTTTTAAAGCCCATCATCTGTTTAAAAACCATAGCAAAATGATTTATATATTTATTCTTCCAATAACAGATGAGGAATGTGAAACCAAGGAAATAATATCTGATTTTAGTTTTCCTCTATGTGTTTGGTATCTCCTGTATGGACCAATTTCACTGTTAGTTTGAGCAGGAGGAGAGGATGAGGATGCTTTTGAGATCTTTAGAAAAGCTTGTCAGATGGCAGCATCCTCTGATTTTCATTTTCCCTATGAGAATGAGTTTGGCTTTGTTTGTGCTGCATCCTTTGAGCATTGCTGGTTGCAGATGGGTCTCGCTCACTGTTACTGATTGCAATAATCCCGGGTGGGTGGCAGCCATTAAAGATGCTTTAGGATCTCTAGCACTAAGTGGATTATCAGACCTTGAAGTCCTGTAGATGCAGAACAAGAAAAATATGGGGTGCAGTAGGGTTTGGGTGCCTGGCTATGGCTTGTTCATCCAAGACACAGCTGTAGATGGCTGCCCCCTTACAGTATTCTTGGTGCTCTGGTACTGATAGGGGTCAAAGCATGAAGCAAAAAGAAGCACCAAAATCAGGAATAGATTTTCCTTCAGAGAAGCAGCACCTGGGCTGAGTGTAGCTGCATGAAATGTCCCTGCCCGTGTGAATATGGCATGGAGCAGATGGGGCTCTGCTGGCCTCTTTCCAAACTACCCAGATTTTGTGGGTATGTGTGTGCCCAGCTATAAACTGGGTGGGAGGTGTCGTAACAGGCTTTGGACCTTCCTCAGCAAGCTTGGTGATCAATCCTGATGGGATGTCTCAGTTGCTAGGTCAGCAGGCAAACTGGGCCATACTTATTTTTAGGTGTGGTAAATGTTTGAAACTGTCTGAGTATGGGGCTTTGTTTTCTGTGGGGGCTTTTTTTATCTTTCAAAAAGTTTTGGGCAGCTGCAGAGTTTATCAATGGACCAGCACTGGCCATCAGTTGTACATTGCAGAGAGTGGAGAATAAGGCTGAGTAAGTGCATCCTGTTATTGCTCAGGGTTTGGACATGCTCTTAAATACAAATATCATAGTACACTGTGTTAGGAAGCTGGATGCTTTGCTGGCAGAGTGCTCATTAGCTTCAATGCTGCTTCCTGGCAATGTTTTTCTTGTGTAATAAATATCCCTGCAAAACCATAGCAGTTAAAATGCAGCTTTGAAGTAGCTGAGCCCATCAGTAGGACCATGCCTGGCAGGCTGGGGATCAGTCTTTCTAGACCTTTGTCAACACACCAGTGTGGCCAGGCACCACCAGTATCTCACTGCAAGCAATGCTGGGAAGAGTTTCTTCTGCTATGCTGGGTTTTTGACTAAAGCTACACTTCGGTGGAAGTGACTTCTAGCAACGTGTGGAAGTGTGCATCTTAATCCAAGTGAAACTTCGCTTCATTTTACTCAGTGAAATCAGGTATAAATGTACAAGGACTGTCTTATTGCCCTAGAGACCTCCGTGCAACAGTAGCTTGTAAAGATGGCCTGAGAACTAAAAAGTGAACTAGAAGAGTTTAAATATTTCCAAAAAAGAAATCGATGAGTGCAAAGGATCAAGATAAACCTGGATTTTTAAAAACTAATGGCCTGTGTGTGTGTAAACTCAGAGTGCACATGTAAGCCTGCTTGCCAGCATGGACAGTTTGCCACTGTATATTTTTGGGAGGAATCAGAACCTCCCATTGGAAAGGTGTTTGGCATTTCTTTTTCGCCCCCTGGTAACCATATCAGTTTCAGTTGGATTTTCTTCTTATGAGTTATTAATACTTGAGGTATGCAAAAGCTGGGTATAGATGGGAGTGTAATAGTATCCAGAATTTTATGATGTAGCTTATTGACTTCGGGGGAACTGCACTGACAAAGGCATTTTTCTCCATGGAAAAGCCTTCATCCGGTTTACAAACTTTTCTGGAAAAGCTGTTTCTAGTTTAAACTCAGTGGGGAGTAACACTGATGAAAAATAATCGTGCTGTAATGTCTCTTCAGGTGAGAGCTGATTACACCACACTGAATTTTCCTTAAGGCCTTTGCAGTGGCTTCTTTGTCTTCCCCCTGATTTATGGGTTTTGGGGAGAATAAGCGAGGCTTGGACGTGCTTGGGAGGAGAGGGAGCTCCTGAGAAGTGCGTTTGTTGTGTTCAGGGAGGAGAATCTGTCTGAGGCTGCCCCAGGACATGTGATGGAGGGTGACTTAAAACCTAGGATGTATTTTCACAGCTGTTGTGGGAGCTTTTTCCATTTAACACAGCACAGATGTGAATGATAAAATATAACTTGAAGATTAATGCACACCATCTTGGCGTGTGAGAGGTTCAATTATAGGCAGAGCAAGCAGAATAATGGAAAATACATTTGAGTGATTGTTCAGTTAATAATAATTTGTGATGAATTATTCACAACAATTTGTTCACCCAGCTCTTATTGTAATCGTTTTCATTCCTTCATTTGCTATGCATTTGAAACTGCTTCCCACAACTTGTGCTTGACATGTAATAAAGTAGATCCACGCATCCAGCCCCTTCTCCCCACCTCCCTCTGCCTACATGCAAAGAAGGACGGATTTGAAAGAGCTCAGCATTTTAGGTACTGAGCTCTCTTTAAGAAGTTAATCATGAGTGTTAAAGTGGAGGCTGCTGCCTGCTGAGCCCATCGATGTGACCCGTGAAAGCCCATTCTGTCAGGCTTGGAGTGACCCCAGCTTGCCGAGGACCCCTTTCCATGCTGTACCTGGTGCATGTTTGGGATCTTCCTTCCATGTATGGTGTGCTGAGGCTTTCACTGACAGCTGCTGTAGAGTGCTTGAGCTCATCCTGGTGAGCTGAAGCGTGTGCTTCCTGCCTGTGTGGTGTGGGTTGTGCCTGGCAGTGGGAGGGGAAGGTGTTGGGCTTCGCAGGCAGGCGTGAGGCACCTGCAGGCTTGAGGAGAAGAACTTGGCTTGCTCAGGTCCCTGGCCTTGATGTTGTGTGTTCAGCGGTGGAGTGGGGCGGTGGCAGTGCCACAGTCCTGGAGCTGAGGGTCTGACTTGCAGCATTGCAGTTGTGCCCCCCCTTTCCTATTCTTAAGGCACTGGAAAACCCACAAATGCACATTTCTCCTGAAGATCATCAGAAAGGAGTACTTGTTCTTCCTGGGCACGTGGGAGAGGCTGTCCCTGGGTGGTGAGCATGGGGGAGATGTCCGTGTTGTCCCTCTGCATCCCTCTGCATCCCTCTGCAGGTCTGCCCACAGGGAGCAAGGATGATGAAGGTGCTCTTTGCCACCCCATGCCCTGCTGCTGTGGCTGGTGGTTGAAACCAGGGCTGTGTTCTGCAATGAGCTTGGTGGGATGTTGGGTAAATCCCCTGGCTCGTGAAAGGGGGCATATGCAATAGAAAACTACAGGTCTTGGAGACTTCTGACTAGCTGTTGGGATTTGTTTTCTGAAGTATGAGGAATATTGAGGGCAAAGTCCCTCTGACTTCAGAGTAAAGAGCCTGGACTCATTGCTGCCCAGCCCTGCGCACCCCTGCCAATCTTCAGCTTAGGGCTGGTTGGAAAGGAGTTTGATCTCTTCTTCAAGCCATGTTTGCCTGGACTTACTGGTACCACATCCATACCTGGGTTCATCACCTGACTTCTCTGTGCTTTTTTTCTGATGCCTTGTGGTTGTCAGTCTTCAGTGTGTTGGGAGGTACTGGGAAATGTTTTGAGGGCTGTGGTGGGGAGGTCCCGAGGGCAGTAGAAGCCAAGGAAGGTGTGCTGCAAACATGAGGTCTGCTGCAAGGGTTAGTGGAGAATTCAAAGCTGCTTTAGGGTAAGATAAATCCTTCTCTAAATCTTAACCCTTCAAGGACCCTTAGAAGCTCTGTCAAGCCATGGTCACGGAGCCTTCAACACAAAACCCAATTCTCGATAACAAGCTGGGATTTATGCTACTGCTTCTTCCTGTGGAGGGGACAACACTTTTAAGATTAATCGGCCAGCATCTACTAGTCCAAATCTTCATAATCAGGCAAAACATGATTATGGAGCTGCATGTCATTAGTACACAATGGCTTTTAAATGGCTGAGATTGAATTAAAGCTCTAATGGCAGAGCATCCAAAGTAAATAAGAGACAACCAGATCCACTGGTGAATGACTCGCCTATCACTCAGCTCGGATTAGGAGAGCAGGAGCTTCGGGCTGCCCAGAAACAGTAGAAGCACAGTCATTAAATTGGATATATTGGCTGGGGTTCAGCACTCTTATTACTGTCAAGCATGCAAGTGTCGAAGGGTATGAGCTGGGGGTAGGCGTGGGCTTCCTGCAGTGGCCTTTGAGCTGGAAAAAACTCCGGCTCTTTGGACTCACCGCGGCAGGGGATGAGCTTTGTTCTTTGCTGTATTCTGCTTTTTTGTATCAGTTTCATCGAGCAGGTATCAATGCCTTGAAATTATTTCCAGCAAATGTAAATCCCAGCATTTATTTTAAGTCGGGTGAAACAATTCTGTGATGTCAAGTGTTTTATCTCACTTCTGTCTGCTTTTGCCTTCCTTTTTGATAACAGACCGGTGGCTTCCAAACAAAAATGTCACTTTGTTTTCCATTTGCCTTTCTTGAGAGTTCATTTTCCAGATCTTTTAAACAAAGCCTCATAAATCAACATGCATGTCGTTGTGGACATGTTTTCCATGTTCTGCTTTGGCTGCCAAGAGTGCTCTGTCCCCAGGGACAACTGTGATGTGCTGGGGAAAGAGCTCCCTCTGACAGTGGAACAGCAGTTGGTCCAAGGCAGCAGAGGCTACAAGATGCTTTGGGAGGGACCAGGCTTGCTGGCTTTTTGATTGTTGTCTCTGAAGATGGTTAATGCCCTTTTAGCTTTATTAGTGTTCCTTATTTTGCAGCTGTGATTATGCTTAATGGTTGCAGCGTTGCCAACAAATAAGATGGGACTTGAATATCTGTTGCTACCCTGGCCCCAGGGAGGTGATTATGAACCTCTGGCTTGTGCCTGTGCTGTCAGTGAGATTTGAGGTGGGAAAAGCATCAGGTAGTGAAGAAAAATCAGGGAATGAGCAAGTAAACAACAGAAGGTGGGTTTGGATCATCAAGATCTGTCAGCAGTGTTGAATTTGAGGAGTTCCTGGTGTTGCTATTATTTAATTTCCTCTGCCAGCCTTATTGCTATTACCCTGTGCAAGATCTGTACCTCAGAGCAAACTTTATCTTTTACTTAGGGGCTAATGGCTTTTCATGTGTTTCAGAAATTTGCATTTTAATGGAATAAATCTCATCCTTTCCCTCCAAAGCAGTAATAAAAAAAAAAAAGCCTCTGGGAAACTTTCTTCAAATACTCAACAGTTTATGTGAAGTGTCCAAAGAAACCTTGATGTATTTTAGATGGCTTCTTGTCCCAGATTGGTAACTTCTTCAGGGAAGATCTCATCCCCCCCACAATGAGTTCTCTCTTATGGCTGTAACTCAAGCCCCCAGAATCCCTGATTGCCTTTGAGCTCCCCTGGGCTGCAGAGGCTGCACTCAGATGTTGCAAAGCACAAGATGATAATGTAGATTGATTGTTCCAGCACAACCATATGAAAATGACAGCTGGAACAGCAACGCCTCCTTCAGAAGGAAGTTGAGGGAAAATTGTATGCTGGTGCTCTCTGCTGGATAAACCCAGGAAGGCTTTTTCCCCACTGGCACTGCTGTGACTGTGGGTTCATGGCAGTGTTGGGCTCTTGGCTGTGAGGTCTCCTGCAGCTCTGCCCACACTGGGACACCCTGATGGTGCAGGTTGCCTTTGGCTTGAACTGACCAGGGCTAGCTGAGAGCAAGAGGTGTGTTAGGGTTACTGATCTGACTCCTTCCCTCCTGTCTCCTTCCCTTACAGTCTGTTACTTGCTGAAGAGCAACGTCAGCCCGGACCTGTGCAATGAAGATGGATTAACTGCACTGCATCAGGTGAGGTGTGGGAGGAGGTCACAGCTCCCTGCTCCTCACCCTTGCGTCTTCCCTCTGCCCTGTGAGCAGACCTGCTGGGGTAAACCAAGAGAGCTCTTTGGTATTTCATTTTGCTGCTCAGTTAAAGCAATGAAGCTTCACCATGTTGCGCTGGTGATGCTGTTTCTTGGGGAGCAAACTGAGATCAAACCCTGCCCTTGCTGTATCCCAGATTTTGTTCAGTGACAATGAGAGCTCAGGAATTGGGGCTGGATTTCAGATATGAACATTTCTCCCACCCTTTAATCTTTACAGAACTGGGCTCTAACCCTGAGTCTCAAACCTGGAGTAGATAGTGATGCACAGGGTGCTTGGAGAGCCAGACACTGCTCTGTGTAGGCTCAGGGACTTCCAAAAGTCTGTGTGAGATGGCAGCAGCTGATTGCCAGTAAAATACAGCCTTGCCATAGTGGCATGTGGGACTGTGTCCTTCCTCAGAGCCTCTGCACCGACCCCATAAAGGGTTTTGCTATTCTTCTTCCTAAGGCCCCCATCCCCACCCCTCCTCATGAGCCCTGGTTTGCAGTGTGGATGCATGAGGAGAGCCAGCATGCAGCAGGTCTGTGGGACTCACCATGCCTGGCAGCTGCCACCTCCGCTGCCACCACAAACAGTGGCACAGTTGTCACACTGGCTCCGAGGGCGGAGCGGGGACTCGTGGCTTTCTCACTGTCAGTCCCTGCTGTAAATGCTCCCATTGACTGGGGATTTTGGATTTTTCTGCAAGTCACTTGCTCTCTTCAAAGCTGGATGGGTGTTTGCTTAAAAAGGCAAACTGGCTTCTAGGAGAAGAAAAGGTCGTCACCACCACCAGCACCTCTCCAAAGAGATGTTCTTCTGCACACAGAGAAATGCTGGCTGCTTCATTGAAGCCATGGAAATCCCACCTTGCCCACTGAAGGATCAGTTACTGTAAAGGTGCATTTGGGAGTTGAGGTGGGAACTTTGCATCCACTGGAATTAATTGAATCCCCCAGCTGAGAGAAACTCTTAAGTGAACATTATTGCCTGTTAGCAGTGAAGGGTGCAGTTACACTGCTGCCATAACTTGGCTGTGTGACAGCACTTCCATATACAAATAGTGAACAGAAATAGAAACACATCAAAGGTCCTTGTCACTCAGCTGCTGGAAGGCTTAGGTGGGATTTAATTTAGACCCATTACAAGCCTGTGCTGCAGTGCTGAGCTCCCAGTCCCCCAGGTGGGTCTGAAGTAATGTGTAGAGCACTAAGAGGCTTCTTGCACAAGAATAAATCTTATTTTAGTGTTTATATCATATGCACGTTCATGTCAAGAGGTGAGCACAAGGTGGATCAAAGAGCAAATTCCACGTCCCAAGGAAAGCAGCCGAGGCTGTTCCTGCAGGCTGCCTCTGGGGCTGAGCTGCAAATGCATCAAGGATGCTGATTTTTCTCAGGAAATGAAAGGTGCCCTGGGAAGTACTTCAGAATTCTGAGAATCCAATTTGCATCTCTCCCAATAACTGTGGTAGGTAGCGTGAGCTGCTGGGAAGGTTTTTACTCATCACATGCCAGTGTGTGGGATTTTCCTTAAGAAAAGGGAATGTCAGCTTGTCAGCTCATCCCTTGGTATGTGGTTATACCAGTTACATTGAATTTCTCTTGATTGGGGAGGACCCAGTGGAACAGAAGCTGTGTGCATATTTGCTCTTGTTCCCTACTGGTTCTGCCCCCAAACAAGAAGGCCCTGTAGAACACCAGTGACCTTTAGTCCACCCAGTGTTGCTGTACTGCATGGTGGCTATCTGACCTGCTTGTGCTCAATTTAGTGTTTAACTCTGTTGGAGAGGCTTGTTGCCAAACCCTGGGGAATAAAGTAGGTCTCCACATCCAGGTACAACTGAGCAGGTATGAGCCCACATTTTCCTGAAGTTTAAAACCTGAATCTTTCTGCATCCCTTTCTCACCAGTGCTGCATAGACAACTATGAAGAGATAGTCAAGCTTCTCCTCAACCACGGGGCCAATGTCAATGCAAAGGACAATGAGCTGTGGACTCCATTGCATGCAGCAGCTACCTGTGGTCATATCAACCTGGTGAAGATCCTCATCCAGCAGTAGGTGGCTTTTCGTGTCTGTCCCTTTCTGCAGGTCTGATTCTATCCATAGCTTCTGTGGATGGAAACTGAGATTGCTGTGATCTTGCAAGGTACTAAGCAGTGGTGATTATTCCCTGCTTCCAGGCCATCCATGGGTTTCGTTCCTCCAAAAGAGGGTGAAGGAGGAAGAGCTGTGGAGACACAGTAAAACCCTGGGTGACTTGACTCAGTTTCATGAAGCTTCTGGAGACTGGGCCAAAATTTGCCCCATGTTGCCTGTGTTCTGGTGTGTATGTGTCTGTGTTTGTGCTGGTTGAACTGTGCTCGCTGGATGGGTTGAAACAGGAGCAGCCAGCAGGATCCACTCTCAAGCTCTTAAACACAGCTTCAGGTCTTACAGCTACAGCCAAAGAGTCATGATGTAGGAGGACATCTCAAATGCTTGGGTGAACTTGTGACCTGTCTTACTGACTCTTAATTACCAACCAGTTAGCTCCTTGCAATGTGTTTGTTCTCCAGCAGTGTGACACCTTTCACTGGACTTCACCAAGGCCCCAAAGCTCAAGTCTTTTCCTAGACTTGCTGTCAAGGAGGAGGAGGTCGGATATGTTTCAAGCTGTGCCACGTATAGCATTTAATGGGCACCTGCTGTGAATCTTACCTGGAGCAGGTAGTCCTGACTTGGTATGGAACCCCCTCCTCCATTTCCCAGAGCGATGGTGGAGAGGGCAGAGTGTGCCTTGGGAGTGTCACCATGCTGCCTTGCACAGCAGTACCTGGGCAGGGAGACTTCTCCCTGTGCTGCTGTCATCTGGGAGACTTAGCCTTGAAAACCTGGCCCTTCTTTGGCCGTATAATGAGAGAAGTGGAGTAGAGGATGCAAACAATTATCCCTTGGAGGACGTTCTGAACTGGGTTAGGAAATTTTTGGGTGGAGGACATTAAAATGGAGCAAACAAATGTGGAACAGTACAGTGCATCCCTGACTCTTAGTGGAAGGTAAGGAGTGCCATGGGGATGGGTGGCAAGGTGAGGAACTGGAGCTTTTGGCCCTAGTTGCTGTAGGCTGCCCTGTATTGAGTAGTTGCCAGCAAATTTGGGTTCTAGTAGCCTATTGTCATCATCACATGCTTGGAAACAGGGCTTCTGAGGAATGGGGTGATTTAATTTGTTTATTACAGTTAAAGTTGTCCTTTACAGGAGATCTCACATATCAAATGACTGGTTAAACACTGCCATTGAAGGCAGTGTTACTGGTGGTGGGACCTGGAACCCTTGGAGACCGTCAGAGGAAGTGGCCCACAAAAAATGTCCAGTTCCTTGCTTTTTTATTTGCTCATTAAACTAACGCTGGTACTTTGCAAATGTGAATCTCAATGTAGTTTCCTCTGCACAGACAGGGGGGGGAAATTAGAGGAACAGGAACCTAAATGCAAGTGGATTCTCTCTGCTGTCCTTCCAAGGCTGATAACTGTTAAGGTAGATCAGAGTTGAGCTGACACTATTTAATAGCCAGGTAAAATGGCACAGTTCAGAAGACGCAGGAAACTTTCTACTGCGTGGGAATATGGGCACAGTGTTCAATTTAGCTGGCAATTTTGCCTCCAAATAGCGACCTCCTGGAGTTGATACAGAGCAGACTTGGAGAAGTGATTTTGGACAATCAGAAAGAAAAATTCACCAGTTGACTGGAAATTTTTTTTTGTTACTATTTTTTGCCAATGTGCCCTTGGCCAGTTGGAAGACTCCCTCCACCGTTCAGCCTGTATCTCTCACAACTTTTCTGGTCTTTGCAAACCTTTCACTGAAGGACTGCCAGATGCCCAGATAACAAGCACTGGGTAGTTGCTTGGCATTGTTATCCAGAAATTCTGCAGATAAATCACCAGCTGCTGGTCTGCCCAGATCAGGAGAGGACAGGAATGGCTCAGTGGCTCATGTGCCCCACAGCCCATGGAAGAGGTGTAGCATGCTGCCTTCCGTCCACTTCTGGAATTTATTATTCCCATTCATAGCTCCACGGCTTTGCTTCAAACCTTTCTGATCTCACACAGATCTTGGTGATGTTTGGGCAGCTATTAAACCCCAGTTAGTTTTTGCTCAGTATTTATCCAGTGTTTGGCACTGCCTGCTTAGGATGGCTGAGGCCCTTTCTTGTGTAACTCCACTCTCTCCTTGCAGTGGAGCAGACTTGTTGGCAGTAAATGCAGATGGCAACATGCCGTATGACCTCTGTGAAGATGAGCCAACTCTGGATGTCATTGAGACTTGCATGGCCTATCAAGGTAAGGAGACTGAGTTCACATAAAACAGAAAAATGGGTCAATGTAGTACTAAAAATTGCCTTGTTTCTCAGTTCTTGATTTACCTCTGGAGAAAAGCAGAGAGCTGCTGCCTGGCATAATTTCTTGGAACCTGACTCTGTTTCTCTGATTCCTAAATAATGATGAAGGTGAAAGACAGCTGTCGGTCCCCTCACCTACATAGCCTCTGGAAGGGATGTGAAGTCTTATCAACCAGGAATTAGAATCTAAGTTTACTCAACCAGTGGAGACAAAGACCCGTTCCAACTCCTCTCTCTGTAACTGGAATTTTCACAGGAATTACCCAGGAAAGGATCAATGAGATGCGGGCTGCTCCAGAGCAGGTCATGATCTGTGACATTCATGACATACTCGCGACTGGACAAGACCTGAACAGGACTGATGCCCAAGGTGCTACGCTGGTGAGTGAAACTGCTGCAGCTTCACTTTTGCCTTCCTTCAGCCCGTGGGTTATGAAACCTGCTCTGTGGCAGGAGTTGTACAAAATCAACACATACAAGTCACTGAGAGGAGTGAGGAAGTGATTTTGATCTTTTTCCCTGGTTTAGTTCAGTGTCACGTAGGGAACAGGCTCTGTCCCTGAGTACAGCTGAATTAACTTGGTGTCTAACCATCCGCTTTTTGAAGCAAATTCCTTGTTCATTTGAGCTCTGCCAGTTGTCCAGCAGCTCGGGTCCTGCAGCAAGGCTGCTGAGCTCCTGGGTCCTGTCTGATTGTGGCTGGTACCACCTTTCCAAAGAAAGGTGCAAGAAATCCCACAATGAGGAGCCGCAGAACACAGTGGTTGTTCTGACCTCTGGGGAGCTCACAGTAATGTCTTGCTTCTCACTGCTTCTGTTGTTTGACCTGACTCCCACAGAGGAGACGTGAGAGGCCTCTGGTTTTCATGGGAGCAGAATTTGGTGTTGGGCACTCTGGAGACTTTCTGCCTCCATTCTGCTTTGCATAGCATCTAGCTGGTACAGAGTCATGTTCAGTCATGTAGGATGGCATCTGCCCCTGGGCAGAGGAGGGCACCAGGACAAATACACAGCACAAAGCAAGCTGGCATCTGATTTGAATGGGTAGAGACTGAGAAGGCTGAATAATCCTAGCCCTATTCCCTTCTTTTTTTTCCCCTGCAAAGGTGTCTCTTAAATCCTTGCTCACAGCAGTCTCAAATTAGGGAAGGTTCAGTAATGCTGTCATACATGTTGGGCCTTTCATACAACCTTGATCATTTGATGCTTGGGTCCAGACACAACTGACGTACAGGCCACTTGGTGTCATTTGTTTGATGGCCAGAGCATGACAGTGCATTCAGGTTTCTTAACCTAAATTGTCACCTGTAGCATATACCAGAAGCATAAGGGGAGGCCAGGCTCCCTCCGAGATAAACTTGGATGACTGAAACCTTTCTTGCAGCTTATTTTTTAACACATTTTTCTCTTTAACAAGGCTTAAATACATAATTCCAAGCAGATCTCTCAGCTTCCATTTTTATATCACCCTCAAGTGATTACTTGTTAATTCATACATCCTCTAGAAGGTATAACCCTGTGCCATAAAATTGATGTAGAAATTAACTGAATTGCCAAAAAGCGTAAGAACTTATTTCCATTTGAGTGTTTAACTTGGTGTGTTGGAATCCACATGGAAATTTTTGAAAAGAAGCTTGAATTCTACTCTTAGTTGAAATAGGATGAGCTCTGAGTGGAATTCATACCTTTGGAGTAGTGCATAGGTCAGTGTTTTTCTCAGAGGTGCAACAGCAGGTCGCAATTATGAAAGTCTTCAGAGAGATGAAATGTCTTGGGGAGCTGAAGGGAAGACTATTACTGATGTCTCCAAAACGATGATTGTGCTTGGAAACCAATATCTGAAAAATCAGATAGCCTTAGCCAAAAGTAGCCAAAGATTTCAATGTTTCTGATTTTCAAATGATGAAAACAATTATAGTGTGAGTGGAAGTGCACTTGCAGGAGAGAGTCTGGACTAAAGCAGGCTGAAAATTTCATCAATAAATCACATCCACAGCATTAAGTGGAGAAGAGGAGACATTCCTCTGGGATGAGGAGTGCAGAGTTTACAGTGGATGGTGTTCTCTACTGCATGCTTGCAGTTTGATGTAGCTGTTTCCCTACAGATTGGGAAGCACTTAACAATCCTTGATTTAAAATGTGAAAACACTATTTTTCTAATCCATATATATATATATGTGTATGTGTTATTTTGAGAACTGTTAAACAGTTTCCTTTCCAAACAGAACTGTGTGCAGCTAATACGGAGTCTTAGTAACAGGAACAACCTGCTTCTGACCTGATGGAAATGCATCTCCCAGATATGAAATGTGCTGCCTGTCCAGATCTAGACTCACACCATCCACAAAATCCCACTGAAACTTGGTATAAAAAAACCCATTTGTGGTCTTTGCAAGAGGTTCATGCTCTGTTCCTTGTCTCCTAGCTGCATATAGCTGCAGCCAATGGTTATCTGCATGCAGCTGAAGTCCTTCTTGACCAGGGGGCAAGCCTGGATGTTAAGGACTGGGACGGCTGGGAACCTCTTCACGCAGCTGCTTTCTGGGGACAGGTAAGCACAGGCTGTTAGCAGTTGGAAGGGACCTCGAAAGATCATCCAGTCCAACCCCCCTGACAGAGCAGGAAAACCTAGAGCAGGTCACACAGGAATGCATCCAGTCGGGGTTTGAATGTCTTCAGAGGAGACTCCACAGCCTCTCTGAGCAGCCTGGCCCAGTGCTCTGTCACTCTCACAGTGACAAAGTTCTGCCTTATGTTCACCCGATTTTGTTGTAAATGTCATGTTATGAGTGTGACACTTATTTCTGCCTGGACAAATTATGGAGTACTGTGCAAATGGAAGAAATCTCTACTAGTGCTGGACTCACTGAACAGTGTCAGATGAGGTCCTCGGGGCTCCAAAAAGAACCTGTGGCTGAGAAGGCTGGGGGAGAGTATGTCTGTGCACTTGAGTGGTAGGAACAATGTTTAACATCACACACGTACTGGAATAATTTGAGACTAGTTGAGCATGTATGCCTGTTTCTTATCTTGTTCCAACTTTTCAGCTCTGAGGAGGAAAGCAATTGCCTAAAATACCTTTATCAACTTAGCTTTCGTTCTCTTTCGTTAGATGCAGATGGCCGAGTTGCTTGTGTCCCATGGGGCCAGTTTGAGTGCCAGGACATCTTTGGATGAGATGCCGATAGGTGAGTTTACTAAACTTTTAAAAAAAGAGATCACTAAGAAAAGCTTTCCTCCCTAAGTGTGGTGGAGTCTTCACGTGGTACTTTCAGAAACATTAATTCTTAACTGGGCCTGAAGTTTTAAAGTGCCTGCTTTGTTACTTCTGAAAACACTTCTTCCTGCTCATAAAAACAAGGAAGAAGGACTTTCTCAAGCACTGAGTCTTTCTCCTGTGTGTTACCACTCCTGTTAACCCTCTGTACCTGTGCTTGGGAGTCTCCCTGCTCTTACATTGTATTCTTGGACCTGAGCTGACTGTTCAGTGCAGCCCTAAGTCTTGGGTGTCTAAGTTTGCTTTGATGCAATGAAGTGTGGTAAGATACAAGGGATTGGAGAGGAAAGAGAAAGGACACACAAGTTGTGGAACAGATTTGAAGTAAGAATGCCAAAGTGCTGGCATTTGACCATGTGTACTTTAACCTTGTGCCACATGTTCTCTTGGCAAAAGGTTTTCTGAGCCTTAATTGAAAAATCTGTGCATCCTCATTTGTAAGGTTGAAAGTTCTTGTCTTCTACCCTGATCTTTTTTGCTTTTGTCTGTATTCTTTTTTGTTTTGAAGGCTTAAGTAAAAATGCTATATTCAGGGGAGCTGCAGTCTGGTAATGACAGAAATTCCTTTTCCTCCCATCTTGAAGCATTGAGACAGTGCTCAATACATCTCTCACCCTTTCATGGGTAAGGCACAGCATGCTGCAGATGGGACAGAACAGAGATGAACAGCTGGATCATCGCAGTGCTGAGCCCCCATCACAATCAGCAGCTCTTGCTTTCTGCTCCTGTTTAGGTGTCCAAACCATCTGGCTCCCCTAATTTGTTTAGAGATTAATGCACCTAAGCATATTCTGCTTAA
This sequence comes from Aegotheles bennettii, assembly GCA_013398125.1. Lineage (NCBI taxonomy): Eukaryota > Metazoa > Chordata > Aves > Caprimulgiformes > Aegothelidae > Aegotheles > Aegotheles bennettii. Next base: position 1,142,748 of record VZRW01008838.1, on the reverse strand, counting down.
ATTTCCCTTCTCTTCCTCCTAGCATTTATAATTGCATATACTAGGGAGGCACAGCTACTAACATGGTGTTAATGGTACCACATTTGAACTGTCTGATTAATGGCTTGGTTTGTGTGTGCCACAGATCTGTGTGAAGAGGAGGAATTCAAAGTATTACTTCTGGAGTTGAAACACAAACACGATGTGATCATGAAGTCTCAGCTGAGGCATAAATCCTCCCTGAGTCGAAGGACCTCCAGCACTGGCAGCCGGGGGTAGGTGCATGGTTTCCTGCAGGTCACCAGTGCTTTAGCTTGGCCACTCAGATGTGGTGGCAGAGCACCCTGTGGTCAGCGTGTGAAGAACAACCCCCTCTGTCCTTTCTGAATGAACCCTGAAAGGCAGAAGCTGACTTTTGGTTGCTGAAGGCAGAGCTCCTTTGAAGAGTGGTTCATTCACTAGCAAGAGGTGTTGTTTCCTGGCGGGGAAGTGGCTCTGCAGTGTCACTGTAACTGCTCTGAACAGAGGAGCAAGTGGTGAGAATGTGCCCTGTTAAACCACTGATGCTGGTGTCTGAGAATGGGTTCAAATGGGTTAACTTGAGCTTCTCAATAATAAGTCTCATGGCTAAGATACTGTGCTCAGACAGTTTACACAGGTCTTTATAAGATGTTTACTAGACACCAAAGCACTCCTGCAGACCACAAAACTCCCTAAACAGCCCGTGGGCCTTTCCCTCTGCATTTACTCCACTGGCTGCAGAGCAGATCCATTAGGTGAGCTTTATGAGATCTAATGCAGATTTGCACTATTACTTTAAAACTCCTTAAAATTCCTCCCACTTTCATATCCACACTAGTGCCTTCGCTTTGCGTGGGTGCCAGGAAGCTGAATTCACGTTCCATTCCAGTGGGAGAGGCTGTCAAGTGTGAGGAGGAGGTGGGGTGAGCTCCAGGGTAAGAGGAAATGTCATGTCCTGCTCACAGCTTCGCTGTCCCTTCTCCCTGTCCCACAGGAAGGTGGTGAGGAGGGCCAGCCTTTCGGACCGAACAAACCTCTACAGGAAGGAGTGTGAGAAAGAGGCCATTGTCTGGCAGCAACTGGGGGCTGCAGAAGAAGGAAGAAACTCGGGTCTCATTGGAGAAATTGGGGAGACTCGGTCTGATCAGGAAAATACAGACCCAGTAAGGAAGCTCTTCTGTATTGTGGGAGTCATCGAGGAGGGGTGGTAGTGCAGGTTCAATAGCAGTGGGTGCCCCGAGATGGAAAGGGGCTGAAAAGTTCAGAAACCTCATCCATCAGATTTAAGCAAAAGATCAAATTCTCGTTTGGCATAAACTGGGATATCCCACTCGAGTGGGAAGACTGTTTTGGATTTACAGCTGCATAAAGAGTTTTGTGATAAGGCCTTAGTGAACCAGAAAGTTCAGAAAAAATAACATGCATTCCTCTTTACAGCTAACCAGCTGGTAATCACAAAAGAACTGTAATCTTGTTCTGCAGTCATCTGTTTTTAATTCAGTCACTGTCATGTTATATTAATATGCTTATGTATCTATTTCTTTTTGTGAGTCCTCCCAAGTTAACATTCCTGGTTGAGGCTCACAGCATACAGGGTCCTGTTAGTGGGTGAATTCAATGTTTGTGCTGCAGTAGCTGAGTGTGAGCAGGCTTAGGAAGTTGTCGTAGGGATGAACCATACTATGGGGGATGGAGAAAGATGCTCTTTCATGTCTTCTTGTTGCAGAATTCAGTGCTGGAGAACTCTTCTCTCCTTCCAGAGCTGGCAAATAAAAGCACCCAGTGTGACTCTGAAATCCCCCTCCAGAATGGACTCATGGCATCTGCCAGCCCTTACCAGTACACCTTTTCCAACGGGGATATCTGGAGCATGCATGCTGAGCCTGAGAGCAATCCTGGCCACATGCTGCCCTACAGCAACCCTGGGCTCCCTGACACGCAGCAGTTCTGGGGTGCCTACAAGGAGCACAACCACCAAACACTCTCAGAACTTAAGCGGCAGCGGGCTGCAGCCAAACTCCTCAATCACCCTTTCCTCAGCACCCACTTTGGCAGTGGCATGGGAGGAGCTGCTGAGAATGGGGGTGAGGCCAAGTCGCACCTAATCGCATCCAGGACTTCTCCCTACAGCTCCAATGGGACCTCAGTGTATTACACAGTGTCCAGTGGTGATCCACCCCTCTTGAAATTCAAAGCTCCCATGGAAGAAATGGAAGAGAAGGTGCATGGGTGCTGCAGAATTTCCTAGTCTCATCTCTTTCTCACCCAGGAGGAAACAAGACGTGGGTGGGCTGGTTGGATCCATCACGGTGGCCAGGTTGTTTGCATTCCAAAGGGAGAATTTGGTTATGGACATCCTGACTGCAGCGGCCTCATTCATCTTGAATTGTACTTTACCCTGCCAATTACTTCCATTGCAGTTGAATGAGTAATGCAGGTGGAGCAAGGCTCTTAGGAGAGGAAGGGATGCGCATCAGTATGTGTAAAAAGAGTTGCCCTAGTCTTGCTCCCTGGGGAAGAAGGTATGGTGCCCTGCCTCACTGTCCTTGGGAAGTCATGAGATGCCTTGGAACAAAGAAAGGATCTAAATTAAAATCTTTGCATCTGAGCCTCTTCCTGTCACCAAGCTTCTGGAAGGTGACCTGAGGGTTCAGACCTGAATCTTCACTCGTGGGTGGTGCGAATATCCTGGAGGGGAGACCAACCCCCACACGGGGTTTGCAAGAGTGGACAGAGCTGTTTTCCATACAGCTGGATCCAGCACTTACAGGGCCTGAGCCAACAAGCAAGCGTAGGTGCTGTGCTTGCTTTAGGAAGTTCACAAGGTGTTATCTCCTTGTGGTGACAGCTCACCATCAAAAACTCTGCACTGGCTGGGCCCTGTTCTGCTCATGTAACTCATCGTTGCAGACTGCCATCAGGTTTGAAGCAGAACATTTCCTGCAACAGGCTTCACTCAATAGACTTGAAAACTGATGTTGCAATAAGGGGCCCTGGCAATAGAATTTTACTGCAATAAAATACTGACAAAGGTCTATATTGGAATAAGTAATTTAAAAACTTTATTTGTACTATCTAGACTGTTTATTTGTTAAAACTGAAGACTTTTGCTGATCTTACTTTCCTATTGATTCTGTTCGTTTACTCTGTATGCTCAAGACAGATACTACGGGCAGTGTGCTTTGCATTCGGATTTTTCTGGATTTCCAGAACCACAGGGCTCGGGAGAGATGAGGAGGAAAGGCTTGCCAACACTAATCTAGAAACGTCATGAAAGTGTTTCTAATCTCCCTAGATGTTACGACACTTGTGTTCACCCTGCAGTCTTTGGCTGATAAATAGCTGTTAAATCATTGCTTTGGTAGCTGAACATTGCAGCAGGGCAGTCTATTTTTTTTTAAGTCTGTTTTTGCAGCTCCCATGCTGAAGCTGTCAGCAGTGGTTAGTAGCTGGTAGAAAACTGGAATTGCCTCTATGTGTAAGGGAGTCACCTAGCACCGTGCAGCACTGAGCAAAGCCACCACCACCACTGGGGTTGTAGTGCTCTGACAGACACCCTGAGAAACACCGGCACGGTGTAACCTGCGTGGTTGGCACTGGCTCTTCAGTAAGTTAAGGCTTTGCATACCTGGAGGAGGTGAGAGTGGGAGACAGCTCTGAGGAGTTGGCCACAGTTGAGTTAACAAGCTGTGTCTGCAGAAGTAATTGTTTGTAAATCTTCAGCCTGTTTTTTGCACGGAGGGGCTGTATTGCACACAAAACTATTTGCCCGCGTGAATGTGTGTCTTCTCAGACAGTTTAAATTCCAGACTCTGGAAATATAAATCTTTTTGGATCTCTGTAAGTCATCACTGGATTTAATCCAGCTCACCCAGTTGTGTTTCAGCCACACAACAGCAAATGCAGCTTCTACCCATCCTCCTTTTTGTTGGCGGCTGTTAGACAACAATATTACACTTCACACGTACGCTCCCCCTGTGGGAATCCTCACAGCCTTTTTTTTGGGCTATAAAAAGCTGCCAGTGACTGTTAAGTGCTACCCTCTGCTCCCCATCAAATCTAGCCCATCACTGAGGCTGGGTATTTTACGACAGAGGGCTCTGGGCTGCTCATTCTCTGCTCCTCGAGGCAGCAGAGGTGGCTGTGTCACCACCACAACCACGCTGTGCAGGAAACACTTTTGGACCTGCGAGATTGTTACCAGGCTGATGATTTACTCTCATGAACTCTGAAGATACAGTTCTCTTCCCTCACCAGTTTTAGGAACAAATTAGAAAACGGTAGCAGTTAATCTGATTTTTTTTTTAAGACCTCAGTTCAGTTAAAGGCAGGGGGTTCTTTGTATGTTTTGAAACATCCAGAGGAATTTGGCTTCCTCCATTATTGAACCCATGCTAAATGCAAGACTAGAAAATACTACTTGTGCTTGACTTAACCTTAAGGGATTTTAAAAGTCATTCTCTAGTAGAAAGAAGATGATTTAGTAACTGGACAGACTTTACTGCATCTGTATGTGGTTAGCAGTGGGTCTTCTGATTACCTCAAGAAAATTCTCTAGGATAACACTGGTTGTAGCCTGGGTGTTACTGAACAGGGGCAGATGATCATTCAGATGCCTCCCTTCTCCCATGGTCGGTGTTGTCTCTCCACATCCATCCTAATGAGAATTCTGGACTCAGTGTAACGAATTTGGGTGCCTCTATCCACTAGGTTGTAAGTGGTGCAAAATTTGGGCCAAGCTGAGAAGTTGGGCCCTATTCCTTCTCAGAGCACTTTTGTGCTATCGAGTATATTGAATCCTACCTAACTCCAAGCAAATGAAAAGGAGACCATTGAATGCAGTAATGTTAAGTAGTTTGAGGCTTGCTTTCACTGAGAGTTGTTAGCACATTAAAACCATAGGAAGCCAGTCCATTTTAGACAAACAGCTGTTAGTCTGTTGGTCTTTCACTCTGTTTATATGTGAAACTCCAGGAACTCATCACTCCAGCTGTGATCTTGAGCAAACCAACAATTGCTTTACTATCAGACAGAAGATATTACGGGTTCTAGATTACAAAACATCCTCCTGATTGGGCTTTGTATCGTAATTGTAAAATTGGCTGCCATACAGCTCTTCTGGCTTTATCACTACAAGCTAACCTGCTCACTGAAATCTGGTGCTGTCTGATCAAATTTAATCAATTCTTATACAAGAGAGTCAGCAATTGATGAATCTTCCAGGATATGTTTCACAGCCATGCCAAGGATTTATCTACCACTGGCTTGGGGCTGAAGTTTCATCAAAGTGGGACTTGTGAAGGCTGTTGAAAAGTGACCTAGAAGGGATTCATGCTTGTGTGTTGGTGACATTCTGGATGTAATGGTCACTGCCTGCAGGGCACTGACAGATATGCTGAGGGAAGGAGCTGGCAGCTCATGCTGCATGCAGAGTTGTTGGTTGTGGGTCTGGGCGAGCAATTCTGTAAACTGGGTATTTAACCTGCTTCTGGTAAACTGTTTTGTAGAGACAAGCAGGCTTCTGGGGGATTAATAAACACATAGATACTCTTACATGTGCATTGTAGGAGCCTACCTCTAGGAATAGGGCTTTTTATTATACAATTTAGCAGTGTCACAACAATAGTGGTTTTTAATATCTGTGTGTTTTCAAGGCCATCCCAGTGGAAAGCTCTGAGCTACACAGCAGAAGGCACTTGGCTAATTCATTGGATCTTAATATTGCTAAAAAGTGGTAGAAACTAGAAATCATGTTGTGATTGGCATATCTAGCACTTGGCTAGAGGAAGATTTCGGGGGCATTTATGCTATACTCAGTGTTTCTAGTCTCAATAAACATCTAAGTACAGATTCAAGGTCAGATTAAAGTCCCACTTTCATTAGCAGTAAGCCAAAGGTTGGAGTTGTTCATACAGACTATGCAAAGATTTGAGAACGTGGATGTATTGGTGGGTCTATTGTTGGCAGAGCTGCATATGAGAATGACCCTTCTGCCTGCAGAATCTTCCTGTGCACTGAAGCCAGACTGTTTCTAGCAAATTAACTGGTTGATGAGAGCAGCTTTACTTTCCACGTTGACCTTTTTTTTTATATGGAAAAAAAGGTGTCTCTCAAAATAGTGTCTCTGCTTTGCTGAGCTCAATCAAGAAAGTCACAGCAATGAGATGCTGGATAAGGGCTGAAGTGCCATTGCTGGAATCCATTTGATGTCAGACCTGGATCTGTATTTCACGTACCAACTGATGCAATTTTAGCCCACTTAGTCTCACTTTTGTGGTGCTCCAGAATCTCAAAACTCTCCCAATTTTAGGAAGAACTGACTCAAGCTGATGTGATTCTGTACCATCTTACAGGTGTGGTTGAAGAACCACATGGATGAGGAACTTGTGGTGGGGCAGGAGAAGAGCATGGCAGGGCCATAGCAATAACTGAGTCAGGGCAATACTCAGCAGAGGCAGTGAATTCTTTAGTTTATTGAGCAGAGTCTTATTTCATGGGGTTGAAAGCACTTATAGCTCCGAAAGGGCGTTACAACTTCTGTAAGATCATCTCTGCTGAAACTAAATCAGCAATACCGTGAAACAGGAATATCTTCACTGAGAAAGCTCTAGCACTGGTCCCCAGTGAGCCATGGATGAACTGTTGTCCATCTGCTGGAAGGTGTTCTCCCGATGTCTGGGTATTTCTGTGCCTTATCATACTTGCTAAAGATCACAAACCTTCCAGAGACTAGTTAGAGTTGTGATTGTACAGTGTTGTTCTTCAATTTGGAGACTATTTTGCAAAGGGATAACAGTTCGGAGCATACCAGATTTTGAAGTTTATTTGCTCTTTCCATTTCTCTCATGATCACTGGTTCTCTCTTCCTAAATACACAGAGAGGAAATGCACAGGGTCTTCATTCTGATTTAGCAAATCACGTTGGCCTGCTTTGTTACAGCAGTTCTCTGGAGGCAGGATCCAGAACATGTCTCTTACTCTACAGGACACAGCTAGTATTTACATTTTTGTTTTGTCTTGCCTGTGGCTGTAAAACAAAATTTGCCACCCCTGGTGGTTGTTCAGCTTTATTCTGCTGTTTTCACGTTGGCCAAACTGGTAACGGATTTCTCAGTTCACACACACACACTTTGAGTACCACTGGGTTCTTCAGGGACCATCTGCAGTGGCACAATTACAACCTAGAATACTTTGCTGTATTTCAACTGCGGAAGCTGTAGTAAAGGAGGCTCTGCTCAAGATACCTACACCAATGCAATTACCTCCACTCTGGAGGGGAGATAGGGTTTTTTAAACAGTGCAGATGCAGCTTTAGTATTGTCACCTCTACATCTTCAGCCTACAGATTGCAGCGTGAGAATGGACTGCAGTGGTGTCGGTAACCCCAGTCCAGCTCGGTGTGACTGCTGCATGTACAGGATATTATCAAACCATGGCAAGCCTTCTGCAATAACTCGTAATTCCATCGAGAGGTAGTAAACGATGTACAAATAAAACTTGATGAAATGTATTTTATGTGAAAAAAAAAAATAAGGTAAGAACTGTATATTGTATTAGCAGCTTTGTGTATAAAATGGCATTTTGGCAATCAGAGTCTAATATATTTAATTTTTTTTTTTAAAAAAAGGATATTTGATATTGTACGGAATTGACTTTATTGCTACTGTAAGTATGAAAAGATGGTTTCTTAACATGTTGAAGCAATGCATAAAATCTTAAATTGTATGTAAAACTCATGCCAAAAGGGTATGTCTGACAGTATTAGCACCTGACTCAGTGTCTTTAATAGAAAGATTGAATTTTTTAATTTAAAAATTATAATAAATTTCTTTTAATAATACAGAAAATGCTACTGAGCTTTATTTCATTGGTTTACATTCTGGGACTCTGCCTGAAGGTCTCTGCCTCTCCCACACCCCCCAGTACTGCCCAGGAGTTGCCTAGAGGGGTAAATCCAGGCAGGGGGTGGTGGGACTGATTTCTGTGCTGGTGGCAGTGATTTCAGTGCTGCTGTGTCAGTAGTGAACTGATCAGAAAGGCCAGGATTGTCCCAGCCTTAGCTGGATGAGGT
>VZRW01008838.1:1064363-1119558 GCA_013398125.1 Aegotheles bennettii | reverse complement strand
GGGGGTGCCCAGTTCTGCCCGGAGCGGGGACCCCCGGGGCCGCCCGGCGGGGAGAGCCCTCGGCGGGGCTGAGGGGAACGCGGGCTCCTGCGGGCAGCGAGCTGAGCCCGAGCCCTTGGTGGCAGCAGAGAAGGTCACGGGCACCCGGGCTGCGGGCCCTGATCCCCCCCTCGGCACCGGGGAGATGTGGGGTTACTGGGGCTCTCATCACTAGGGAGATGTGGGGTTACTGGGGCTCTCACCCTCGGGGAGCTGTGNNNNGCACCGGGGAGATGTGGGGTTACTGGGGCTCTCATCACCAGGGAGATGTGGGGTTACTGGGGCTCTCAGCACCGGGGAGACACGGATTTACTGGGGCTCTCATCACTGGGGAGATGTGGGGTTACTGGGGCTCTCATCATTGGGGAGATGTGGGGTTACTAGGGCAGGGCCACACAGTGAAGGGCCACAAAGTTGCTTGAGAGATTGGAGAATGCAGCATGCAAGGGGAGGCTGAGAGAGCTGGGTCTGTGCAGCCTGGAGGAGAGGAGTCTCAGGAGGATCTGTTCAATTAATGTAAATACTTGATGAGGGGTGATGAAGATGAAGCCATCTTCTTGGTAGTGCCTGCTGAGGCGATGGGCATAAGCTGAAACATGAGAAAGTCAGCTTAAACGTGAGAAAACCCTTCCCTACCGTGGGGGTGAGCAGTGCAAGCAGTCAGGCAGGCTGTGGTGTCTCCAACCCGACTGGACCAGAACTGGAGCAGCAAGAGACCCTGCAGTGAGCAGGACGTCAGGCGAGAAGGTCTCCAGGAGTCCCTTCCAGCCTCTGCTGTGGCTCTGGGATCATTCCCTTGGGCTCTGGGCAGTTGTTTACCTTCCCATTCACTTATCCCCAAGTGCAGCTTGATGGGGCTGAGCTTGGTGATTTGTTTAAATTGGTCACTGCGCTGTGGTATGCAGGGGCTTGCAAAGCTGTTCCAGAGTCAAGATCAGTTTAGCAAACAGCTTCTTAATAATGTAAATATTTTGGTGATATGTGTGTATACAATATATTTGTATTGTATCATATTGACAGTTGTATATTAAAAAAAAAAGGCATAGAAAATGCTGTGAAAGAAATCAGTGGGTGATGAGAACCAGTATCTGTTAAATTCATTGATGTGTCAAGATCCAGATATTCAAGTCCCTGGTTCTTAGCTTCCCCCTCTGTCCTGGGAAGTAAATAGTTTGGAATAACTGCTAATCACTCTTAAAATTGGATCAATTTGCTATAAAACTTGCTTGGCAGCTTTGAATAGGAACTATTTTTAAACAGTGCAAAAAGTGGGGAAAGCCCAAGCAAGCAAATCCAACAAAATAGGGGAATTCTCGTTGCTCCCAGGCTTTCCCAGTTGAATCTGCAGCTGGAAATGATACACTGCATTACTGAGATGGGTTTTTGTTTCTAGTTCATTTGCATGATTTGGCATTTTTGGTTGTCAGTAGTTTTGCAGTAATTTCAGCAGGAATAAATCAAGTTTCAGTGACTGAGGTCAGCTCAGATCTGAAGCCAGTGGCATATCTTGTGAGTGGGCAAGGCTGGATCTTTATAGAGCTGTTATCAGTCAAGGGGAGTTCTGTTACATGGCTGACTGACTGACTTAACACCCGTGGACTTACTTCTGAGGAAGATATTGAAGATACAGCTAAACTGTTGCACAGAAAAAGAAGAAAATTCCCAAGATCTTGCTGCATATTTTTCCCATGTATTTTTTTCCTCTTTTATCATCATTTAAAAATTAAAATGCATATTCACCTTAAATTTTATTTTTTACCAGCAGGAGATAATGTATTTAATTTGGTAGAATTTCTACATGTTTGCTGTTAGTTAATATTTGGATTATTTTCAAAGAATAGTTAGTCTTTTGCTATATGCTGTTACCTACGACTCCTCCTTGTGAGGAATGTGTTTATTTTGGCTGTATTGTGATACACTGGGCAGAAGTGTATTCTTCTAGTTAAAATTAACTTATGTCATCTAGGCACGGAAGGTCCTGGTGTCAGTGTCTCAGAGGAGAGACAGAGTCCTGCTGAGAGTAGTGGTGTAACCGTCATCTATAATCCTTATGCTTCCCTTTCTATTGAGCAACAAAGACAAAAGCTGCCTGTTTTTAAGGTAAAGAAGTTCTTTTTGGTCTGTTAAGTCTATTGCATGATGTCTGGCTCTTACGTTTTGATTTTCTGAAAGAACAGTATAGAATGAATCACTTTACAACATAAAACAATAATTTTATGACCTTGCTCTCCTTATCTTTGGAATTGATTGTTCTGTTTGACAACTGTTGCTGACTGTTTTACAAACTTTAAAGATTTTTGTTAATTACTATATGTTCAGCATGTCATTTACAGATCTTAATGAACTGTTTAGCTTTTGGCAGTAAAATCCATGTAACATTAATTTACTGTGTCTGTTAAATATGTCAATATTGTCATTTTAATTGTTTTCTCATTTTTGTACACATCTGTTTTTCATAATTAAATGTCTTCTCTTGCAGCTAAGAAATCACATACTTTATCTAGTGGAGAACTATCAAACTCTGGTGATTGTTGGGGAAACAGGTTGTGGGAAATCAACACAGATTCCACAAGTAAGTGTGTGTTTAACTTGGTAAAATCAGGTGTTCCTTGAGGGAATTGTAAGTGAAATGTTAAACCAGCAACCCAGAACTGTGCTGTGAGAATGGAATTCACCCGTGCTCGTGGGTGTGACCAGAAGGAAGGAGATACAGGGCTTCGTGTTAGATAGCAGGAGCTGGTGTATCTGTAATATAAAACCTCCTTTCACTACAGGAAGGGACCATACACAAGAAATAAGTTTATGCTGGTACAAATAGTGCTATAGTAGGTGTTTATTACTCTATCAGAATCATGTTTAAAATTTTGTTGAGAATATGTTTTTAAGAAGGAAAAATGTATGCTTTTCTTGCGTGCTCTCCTCTTGAAAATTTTTTTTATTATTGTATATTTTTGTGGTTTTGTAAAATTTTGTCCTTTGTGGCTGGAATGAAAAAAGTCTGAGAATATTTAAAAGTTCATTGTTGATTTTAAATTTAAAAATTGCAGACAAATGATGAATGTCATGTGATTCAGTGTGAGTGGAGACTTGTGCCACTTAGCTTTTTTCCTTAAAGGAGTTATAAAATAAAGAAGAGAAAAAAATGAAGTAGTTCCAAAATATTTGAGATGCAAAGATCTGCTCCTAGATGCTTTCTGAAAGCTTGTGTGCTTCAGAAGTAAATTTTTTACTGTATTAGTTTTAATGGTGAGATTAATAGTGCACAGAATCTCTAAGTAACTGATTTGCTGAAGGTCATGCATCACTTAGTGTCAGAACCAGGAAGAAGCACACAGTGCGGAGATCTAGCACCTTGTAGTCACACCATGACCAATTCACTTCTTATCCTCAATATCTGCAGTACCTCGCAGAAGCTGGCTGGACAGCTGAAGGAAGAGTTGTTGGAGTGACACAGCCTCGTCGGGTTGCTGCTGTCTCGGTGAGTTTCTCCATGTTCGAATTTTCCTTCTTTGTTGTCATCATAACCTCCTGCTATTCAGCAAAATGTGCCAATAAACCAGAACGCAACTGCGCCAGCTCCTGAATGGATGAACATTTCTGCTGATCTTCCTCACAGAATCGCTGGTACTATGTGCTAAATTCAACCTGATAAGTAGGTCCAGAATTGCAGATGTAGAAGCTTTGAAGTAAAATTGCATGGTATCAGCAGAACTGTGTATGGAAGTTAACGCTGCGCAGGGCTGAGCTGTGATTGACTCTGGACTAGAGCTGTGCTTGTGTGACCCTTAACTTCTTTCTCAAAGTAAAGTAGTGATGTAAATCTGTGTATAGTAACACAGCCAGTGAAAGGAGGAGGAGATTGTGTGCCTCTTTCTAACAATTCATACCTAGTTTTCTTGAATCCTCTTTCTGTGTTTGGTTTTTTGTTGTTGTTGTTGTTGTGGGTTTTCTTTGTGTTTCCCCTTGTAAGAGTGTCAGGGGAAAAGAAGAAACAATTTTATTGTGAGAAGTCTTCTTATACACGTAGTATGTCTGGGAGAACATAACATCAGCTAGATGTACTATGAGAGGAAGAATAGGGGATGAGGGCAGCAGCTTATACTCTCTGGTAACAGTCTGCACAGAAAGCAGCCAGTGCTCCTTGTCCTTATGACTGCTGCCACACACTGACTTGGTGGGCTGAAGTTTCTGCTGCAGAATTTCTTTTGTACAGAAAACTGAGGTGCTGTTTTGTATCCCTCATTTTGCCTGGTCTTTATAATGCATTAAACTGTACCTGCAACAAATCAGCTTATGCCTCTGGTAAGGATGTAGTAGACTGAACAGCTGTACAGCTCGCTGTTTCATCTCATCCAGTATTCTTTGACCAGATCCAACGTGGTTAAGGATAGAGTCTCTAGAAGTGATCTGCATCTTATGCTTTGAGCAGCCTGCCTGCAGTGTCCTCCCTTTTCTCCTTCACAGGGCATCCAGCTGACAGTGCATGGTTCTACCGGAGATGTTGCATATACTGCAATGATTTCTCATGACAAACTTCTTCTTTCCCTTTGATGTCTTAAAACATTAAGCCTAAAATAAAAAGATGACTCAGTTAGGGCTTAGTGTATAGACACAAGAGGATTTTTCTTAAAGAATGTTGTTGCAAACTGCCTGGACTGTTGCAAGAAGATGAGAGACACAGTTAACGATTTATTGCTTTGTCTTGAATGGAAAGTGATCTTTTATTTTAATCAGTGTGGCTATCTGCTTTCCCAGCTAGAGTATGGGGGTTGTCAGAAGTAAGGATGGGTAGTTGCAGAGGCATAAGGTGTAGTTTAGAAATTCCTGAACTTCTGCTTGCACTATCCAGACTGACAATTATCCTGAATGCTTGAGCTGAAAGTGATGGAGTGATAAGATTCCAAGTGAAATCAGGAATTTGCTTCCTGTTGGTATGGTTTAGAATGTCACTCAGATGACTGGAAGTAGCTTCCTCCTGGAATTCTACTAGGACTACTGTATGTGTTGTGGAGTTTTATTGTGTCTTTGGCTGTTAAGTGTCTTTGTAACTTGCTGAAACTGTGGCCTGATAATACCTAATATTCTGTAGAATAAGTCTGAATAACTCAAGATCTTTAGCTAAAGGAGCCCAGGGTGGTAATGTTCCAAAAATTGTTGCTTCTTTTAATTATTTTGCCAGTTCTCTGTCTGTTTTCAGAATAGAGTATTCTGTATTATGAAAAGTGGCATCTATTTAAAAAAAAAGTCAGAGTAAGTTCATGGACAGATCAGCTTAACTGATAACATTTTTCTGCATGCCATCTACCTGTACTCTTTCCCTTTTTGCATGCCACCTGTATTATTACATTGCACTCCTGCATTTGCTAGCAGGTGATCCTTCCCAAGTGTGGTGACTGCCTGTGTAGGTCTGTCAGAGTACTTATCACAGAAAGGTACCTCTGTAGTTTTCCTGAGTAGAAGCAATCTGAAACATATTTATTAAGTCACACTAAAGCATTTTAGAAGTATTTATTACTGATATGTCTAGTATGTGCTGTTATGTTGAACAGAATTTTGAATTTGAATGAGAACAAATAATTCCTTGGAAGCACTAGCTCTGGTCCTGTTTTGATGTCCATTTTCTGTAACAAAATAATGATACAATGCAGAAGAGTGCTGTGAGCTGTCTCTTGTTTATAAGAATCTCTTTTCTCAGGTTGCAGGCCGAGTTGCTGATGAAAGAGGTGCAGTTTTGGGGCATGAAGTTGGATATTGTATTCGGTTTGATGACTGCACGGATCCACAGGCTACAAGAATTAAGGTGAAACATGAACAGTATGTGGTTACTCTGTAAGGCTTAGCTGAAACTCTTCAAGTACTTTTGCAAAATTCATGAGAACCTTGTGGTGCCCAGTAAAGAGAATAGATAGCAGTGCAGTTTTCCAGGTGGGTACTCCAAAAGTATGCTACAAATGGCTGTGGCTATTCAAATGTTAATAAAACAAGTATGTGTTCTATTCTGCTAGTCTGGCAGCCACCATTTTAAAACTAAAGGAGATTTTCAAGGTAGGTATGGCCAGATACTGGTGCAGTGCCAGTGTGACCTGATTCGTCACTCAAAGTCATAGCGAAAGGCAGCGCTGAATCACAGCTAACATATCCTCACAACCTTAAAAATAGATTTTGATTAAAAGCACAGATAAAACAGAAGACGATTAGGCTAACTGAGAATAATTTGGTGTGGATTAAATAGCAAGCTTTGCAGCTGTTCTTTAGTACTGTGAGCAATATTAATGCTGCTTTTATTGGTACAGACGAGAATTTAGTTATGCTGGAATAGCAATGATGACGAAAGAGACAATTTACTTTTTGGTTTATTTTTTTCCTGAGGCTCATAGCCCTTTTAAAGTGAAAGAAATGCAGATGCTTGTTCATAAAATGCAGCTGAATTTCTCTTTTTTTTTTTTTTGTGAGTGTGATGATTAATCATCATTTGGAGTTGGAAATCTTGAAGTTTTTACTTTGCATACCAGTTCTTGCCTAGTTCAAGGCCACAGTTGGAGTCCCAGGTCAAACTACTGTTTGATGGCTACATAAAATTGGTGGTTTTCCACTGGCTATTGGGAAGAAAGTATTAAATTAAAATGTTGCATTGTGTTGACGTGTTAAGGTTTGTGTTCTGGTCAGAAGTGTGTGATAGATATTAAGTAGCTTACTTTGAGAAGGTCAGGACTGGTTGAAACACAGGATGTTATTTGTAGAGCAGATTTAGCCACGTTACAAACAAGAGGGGGAAAAAACTTCTATAGACATCTTCCAGTGCTGCCAATCTGCTGGATTTCAGTACAAAAATAAGTAATTTAAAAAATTTTAATACCGGTTAAAAAGCAATCTCTGCTTGTCTCTGAGTTAGTACTCAGAAATATGTATTTGGCTTTGGAAATTGATCAAATAATAGATCATTAGAAAATTAAAGGCAAGGAAAAATTCAGGCAAAAGCCTAGAAAATAATCTTTAAAAATCTTATGGATAATCAAGACTACCTGATAGTTGGGGTTTTTTTTACATTTTTCTTTGCATTCACTTTTAGTTTCTAACTGATGGTATGCTGGTGAGGGAGATGATGGCTGATCCTTTATTAACAAGATACAGGTAAGGAGACATGGATGAATGCTTGCTGAAGGATAATTTGGTAAACAACTGCAATTTTTTAGACTGAGGTGTGGTTATTATAAATTAAATACCAAAAGATGTGAAAATTATTTAAGGAGTTTACTACTTTATGTTGTAAAAACTTAGAGAATAGGTTGATCCTTGCAACACCAAACCCGGCAGGATTTGGTGCTGTGGTTTTGGGACAAAAGCTAAATGGGCCTTATGGAGTCTGAATTGTTTCATTTACTGGTTTTCACTTTTTCTTTCTGATGCTATTCAAATAAATAAAGAAATAACAAGCAAACACTGGTTATTATGGTATCCAGAAAACCTATGTAGTACAATAAATATAGACCATTTTCTTTTACTCCTTTCAAAAGCTAGTCTGTACAAAAAGCAGTATGTATGTACCACCTGGTGTTATCTACTTCTTTCTCCCTACTTCATCACTGTGATTTTTTTAACTTTCAGTTTTCTAAGTGGATGTAAGCAGTAATATTCCAGCATCAGATTTCAAATAATGATATTTATAGAAGATGGGAAGACACTGATTCTAGTATCAATCAAACCAATTCTGAAATCTTATCTTTCTGCTTTATTCACAGTGTCCTCATGCTGGATGAAGCCCATGAGAGGACTCTTTACACAGATATTGCCATTGGCTTACTAAAAAAGGTTGTTGGGTTTTTTTTTAAATGTTCTCTGTAACCATTTTCATTTTCATCCTTTTTATTAAACATCTGATCCTGATGGCTGATTAGTGAACCCATTTGAGAGAGGGTGATTTCTAGCTCCTCATTTATCCTACATTGAACATACCCAACTATTTGCTTTAGTCATCTGTTGCTCAGGGTCCTCTGTTTCCTCCCCTCAATGCTGAAATGTCTCCTTAGATGATATTAGCAAAAAAGGTAGTCTTCATTCATTCTGCTGCTGCTGATAATATGAAGTGATTTGATGGGGTGTGTGTGTGTTGTTGACTTTCAACCTACTAAAGATCTGACTCCCACTGGAAATGAAGAGTAAGCTATAATGATTACAGACTGAATGCCTTTATAATGAATATATAAAACTCCAAACAGTTATTGTGTTGTTAGATCTACAGGGTGATACTGGTGCTTTGGTTCATCAGCTGTCTTGTAGTTTCAAAGTATTTGGTAATCTGGATGCTCTAAAACTTGGTTCTAGCCTTAAGTCTCAGAAAATAGTTTTTACTCTGGATGTTCTTGGTCTCTATCCTAGGTTCAAAAGAAGCGTGGGGATCTTCGTCTGATTGTGGCTTCAGCCACCTTGGATGCAGAGGTATGGCTCACAGATTTGGTTTGAAATGGGGTGACCTTAAGTGTTATGTATATTTATATACAGCTTATCCTCTGTGCTGCTTGCTTCTTTTGAAGCTATATTGCTGTTTGAGTGAAGAAGAGAGGAAGGAGTACAGGAAAAAAATCTGTAATTCGGTTGCTGTGTTTTTCTTTGTGTATGAGCAAGCTTGGAAGTGAATTTAAATATGAATCTGCTTTCACATAGTTAGGCCTTTTTTCCTCTTGTTGGTATTGTTCTCTTGGCTTAATCTAGCCCAGAAAGAGATACGAGTTTGGCTCTGTTTTGCTGATAGCAATAATTTGAGACAACCATAGACCAGTAAAAATAAATGATAAATGAGTAGATTTAATTTCAGTGAGTTCTTACTAGTTCCTTGATTGACTTGTGGGCTGTGGAAGCTTACATAACTTACTAAAAACATTGTTAATTTAATTTTGAGTAGGAACAGGAAAAATGCTCTCCTAGATCAGAGCAGTGTTTCACCCAGCCTGGTGTTCTGTCTATAACAGCAGTAGGAGATGCTGTTTAGGGAGAGCGTATGAGCCTGTTCACCTGCTGTGGGTCCGTTCTGTTTGAGCTGCTTCAGCATCTGCAATGGTTGTAACAGAGATATTGGATGGCACATTCCTGCTGTTTCCTCTAGTAGGTGTTTATGGACCTGCTGTTTGTTAATTTGTCTTTGAATGTGCTTGATGAAGCTGTAAGTCTCCAGGACATCACATAAAAGCAATTTTCAGAAGTGTGCTATCTGCTATATAATGAAGTACTTTATTTAATTTCTTTTAAACTTGCTAGCTTCATCAAGGACCTCCTAATTCTGGTAGTGTGGGCTTTGTTGTTTTGGTTTTGTTCTTTAAAAAAACCCCAAACTAACACCCACAAAAAACCCCCACCCCAAACCGGTAGAGCCCTGGCCTTTTCAGTCTCTCTTCATAAGGCATCTTCTCCACCTCCTTTGTAATGTTCATTGCTTTTCTCTGTACTTTTCCTAACTCCACTGTCCTTCATGAGATGTGGTGGTGAGAGCTTGCAAGTGGCACTGAAGGTGTAGAAGTGCCGAGATTTCCTTTTGTGGCAAATATCAGATGCCATAAATCTTGAGTAAGCTGTGCTTTGGTGGTGCTTGCACTACTATGTGTTCTGTATGTTGTATTAGATAACATTACAGTACTTTGCCTTTGCAAAATTTTAACTGCCAGAAATTGTTTCAGATATTTTACAGCTAATGTAAACATAAGTTAATAAGAGCAAGATGATTAGTATGACTGTATAAACATTTGTTTAAATACAGAAGGTTTACAGTGTCTCTATAACAGTCATAAAAGTTGAGATGGATTATTTGGGTTCTTAATGTTCATGCTTTTGCTATTACATATTTAAAATTCTTCATGGCAATAAATCTGAATTTACGAAGGTGTCTTGCAACACATAAATCAAAAACGTACATAAATCAGTCTAACTCTGCTTTTACAAAGTGATATCTTGGTGTTCAGTAAGAGCTGTAAAATTTACTTACTCATCCAAAAATGGGTTAAAAAATACAAGCCCTACCCAAAACTTTTAGGACCAATTGCTTCTAAGTTCTTTTTAGGTTTGAGTTCGCTACTGTTATAGATCCAGCAAAAAGCCTATATATCTGCTTGTTCCAACTCTATCAGCTGATCTAATTAATTTTATTACCTCTTTTTGACCTTCGCTTCTCAAAGCAGTAAGCACACAAGACAGTGCATTTGTGCTAGATGCCTGAATCTCAGACAGAGCAGAAGGCAACAAAATCAAATGTTTTTTAAATAGGAAATTTATCAAAATACTGTCAAATTTCTGAATAAAACATCCAAGTAGTAGTACTATAAATTTGTAGTGTCTTCAGGTTTCTCCCTCAATTCTTTGAAGTATTAAACTGAAAGTATGTTTTTTTTTTATTTTAATGTAGAAATTCAGGGATTTCTTCAATCAAAATGAGACCGGTGACCCCAGCAAAGATACCAGTGTGATCCTTACTGTTGAGGGGAGAACGTTTCCAGTGGACATCTTCTACCTACAGAGGTCTGTTGTTGTTTGATCTTGTCAGTGATGATGAGGAGAGCGTGGAACTGTGGGGTCATTTTTGTCTAGCTTAGAGCTCAGAAATTTCCAAGCCAATGGTAAGGAGGTGTAACATTAAATTTGGAAAACATCTGGATATTGCTTATAGCGGCAGATGTGGTTTTAAGCTTACTGTGGTATAAAGGAAACAAATGAATTGCTGAAGGCTGATCCCCAAGGTTGCATCATGAAGTAAATGTGGTGTGGCTGATACATAGTATTGTCCAGAAGCTGGTGCTCTACGTGTTCCTTGTGGAAGTGAGGACTCTGTTCTCTGTTCTTCTGCTAATGTTTCTGATGTTTTCTCTCCCCTTAGTCCTGTTCCAGACTATATAAAATCAACTGTGGAAACTGCAATGAAAATTCACCAGATGGAGAATGATGGTGATATATTGGCATTTTTAACTGGCCAGGTATCAACATAAGCAATTTTTTTGCTTTACTGCACTGTATTGTGGGCTTTGTGAAGCCACCTCAGTCTCCTGCTTTCCTTAGCTGTGCTTACTTTGATCTCATTAAAGATGACAAATATTTCTGCATTGATGGGAGCAGAATTAAGCCAGTTCAAGACTTTTAGAAAATGTCATTATGTGTCTGGATTTATCAGAGCTAGTGTTGGATGATAATTTTTATCATTTAATGCTCTGTGCTTTTGGCCTTGTAAATAGGTGGAATAGCATGTGGGCTTTTGGTTCTAGTCACACCTATGAAGTTGACAGTGAGTCATCCTTAATAGTTAAGGAAAATGGAATTTACATTTGTTAGGTTTAACATCTGAAGTCTTTGACAGAAAAACAAATTGCTAAGAGACAAAAATACGCTAGTCTCTTCTGCTCTATTTATACCTGTCAGCTCACTTTGCAGCCAAGAAGAGCAAATGGAAGGCAGCTTATAATTTTTCCAGTGAGGAGCTACCTTGAAGAGCTTCAATATAACATCTTGAATGTTTTCAAAATAAATTCTTCATCCCCGTTATTGATTTGACTTTGAAAGAGTGAATTGGATATCTGACAAGGCGACTTCTGAACGTTTTGCTGCCTGTGTCTGAGTGAGATGCCACAGCTGATCTCTGAGATTAAATGTGAAGTTGAGTGATAAATGTTAATAGTGCTGCTGTGTCATTCCTGATCAAGACCCAGAGAATTCTGCACAGTCGACATAGATTGGCCTCCCATTTTACTCTTACAAGTTGAGACACATGGGAAAATATGCCTGCTTCCTCCTGAACTTTGTTTAGTCTTTCCCTTGTGATTTTTCTAATGTGTTTGTGACAGTGTCTCCAAATAACGAGTGTGAATATTTACGTCAATATGTATTTATTATGAATAGCAATTTATGTAAGAATATTACAACACTGAGGGAGCAAGACAAAAGATCCTGGAGTTTGAATGATTAAAATGATACTGGGATTATTTTGGTGCATGTTCTATATATAGGTGGCAGCTATGTGGTATTAAAGTGAAACCTCTTTCATTCTGTCCCCTGTCTTGCTCTGGCTCTAGGAGGAAGTGGAGACTGTTGTTTCTATGCTCATAGAACAGGCTCGGGCCCTTTCTCGCACTGGAATGAAAAAACACCTCCGTGTTCTCCCCATGTATGCTGGGCTGCCTTCTCCTGAGCAAATGAAAGTGTTTGAGAGAGTTTCTCGCAGTGTCAGGAAGGTAAGGCTGTTGTGGATGTCTCAATTTATACCACGCAGAAGGGTGTCTGTGTTTCACAGGTTTCATATAGCATGTTCTCATCATGAGACTATTGCGAACTCTTACCGAGGGAGACTTTCTGCATCTCCTAACACTGCCTGTCAGTTTGCAGGCTGTAAATCAAGAACATGTTCTCTGGCTTCCATTTTCATCTCTGATCAGTCATGTCATTCCTAACTCTCCTTTCTACCCTAACTTCTCAATTTTCAAGAGTCTTCATACAACCCTGTATTAGTCTATGTTCAGTTGCAGCATCTTATACTTTGAAGTCCTCAACTTTTGCCTGTTTTTATTTCTTTCTGTGGTGTGTCTATGGCTGTTTTCCATCAATAATGGAAAAATCAGTGACAGAGAGGGTAAATGCTGTATTTTCACCTAACGAGTTAAACTTTACTTGGCTTTAGTAGAAAAAAGCTTGGTTTTGACTTCTGCAAGTCTTGTTTGGATATTTAACATCACAGAACTATATAATTGGTCATGATTAGTGCTTTCTGCAGAGCTTGTGTTGGGGCTGAGAGGATCTGACAGAATTACACAGGGATGAGTTGTTACACCCCTTGTGCCTGCTGGAGTCTGGCAAGTGAAATTGTTCACCTGGTGTTGGAGATCACTGAGCATAAATATTTCTTTTGTCTCCATGATATGACATTAGTCAATTGACTTCCAATATTTACTTTTTTATTTAAGGTGAAATAAGAATTAAACTTCTCTCTGACATCTGAGAACAACTATTTTTTAGTATTTTAGGTCACATATATAAGTGTATATCTGCAGGAATACTGAACATGGAATGCTTAACCAACTCTGTTCCTCTCCTATCCCCTGCCCCACTCCAGTGTTACAAGCAACAGTTCAGTATAACTGAGAAGCAGAAAGAATAGTTTGCTACATAAGAACGTTTGATTTACAGTCAGTTAATTGTTTTCGCTGCAAACACTGTTGAGTTCTTCTTTCATGAAGAGAGAATAAATCTGAATAAGAAAGTGATTGTAAAGCTGTAAAAACTGGGCTTATTGCAAGCTGACAGCTCTTTCTGCTGCATGTACTATATCCTTTTGTATGTCAGAGTGTGTTCGCTGGAACTGTTGTATCTGAGATCTTTCAAGTGGATTGTATTTGAGTCCTGATGCACTGATGCTAGAGCTTGATAGTATAATTGAGATTGGGGGAGTCACAGTATCCTCATCGTGTCTGTGTCTGTAGGTGATAGTAGCCACCAACATTGCTGAGACCTCTATCACAATTCATGGAATTGCATTTGTAATTGACTGTGGTTTTGTGAAGCTTCGGGCCTATAACCCCAAAACAGCCATTGAATGCCTTGTGGTGGTACCAGTGTCTAAAGCTTCGGCGAATCAGAGAGCCGGACGTGCAGGACGGAACCGCTCTGGAAAATGTTACAGGCTTTATACAGGTCAGTGATCTGATGTGTAGGGAAAGTGAACTTGCTGGTGTGAGTTCCATTTTGTTTTACAGTGTATTTAGTGTTAGGTTAAGGAGAGCAAAACTGTATTTTTTCTTTCAGCAGGAGATAGAAATTTCACTTCGTTTTTCCTCTGACTTATTTAGAAATGCATTGTTCATATGTGCTGGGAGTTGGAAACTGATTCCTTTTATGAATCGGAAACACAAATTGGGCAGGATAGGTACTGCGAGATTACAAGTTTGCAATTGCTGGCAATGTCAGTGCAACTCTGAGTCACAAGTCCACTAAGAAGTTTATTGTTAAATTATTTTGGTTTCTGAGAAGTTGTTTCAATTTATAACTCCCACCTATGATGTTCACAATGGACCCTGGAAATCCTTCAGAAAATTGAGGGAAAACTTCTTTATGTGGCCCCTTTTTCATAGGAATAGGTGCCAACCAAAAATGCACCTCATGGATCAATGATCCTGGCTCTGTACAGAAGTTACTGTTACAAATAAATCTGCAGTGTTCAGAAAGCTGCTGTCTTGGTTATCAGCTGTTTAATGAGAAAAGGCTTTGCAGTTGAGCACTGTCATTGCTTGTGTGCCTCAGGTTCCCTCTAGTTTTACTGGAGCTTTGAGACTTAGAGAGATCAAAAGTATCTTTTAAAAATGTGTGTGTGCTTCCCAGCAGTTGCCACATTAAACAGAGACGCAATTTATTCTCTGAACTTTTGTGTCCAATGAAAATCAGGAGTGAATGTCTGCTGCATGATATCCCAGGCTTACATAGCTTTTTAAGTATTTTACTGGAGAAACCATGATGACATTGAAGTTATTTTTGTGTGCCCAAGAGCTGGCCTAATGGGTGGTTTAAAATGTTTCTTCAAGTCCCTTTCAAAGTGCACTGAACAGACAAAAGTAGAGAAAAGGTACACTGTTTTAGTGAAGGTCTAAGATAGAACACATAAAGAGGAGGGTTTGGTCTAGAAATTAAAATAATTCAGGTAAAAATAATTATTCTCTTGATCTGGAGTTTCAGATCAACATAGGGGTGTGTGTGTCTGTTTCTTTACTGCAGAAGAGTTGATTAATGGAAGGTACAGGAATTTTGACCTTACATAAAATATTTTTCTGGACTTAGGCTCTAGTGAATGTGCTTTATAAAAGGCATTGACAAATAAATTGTTTGTTTTTTTCAATCATTAGTCATTACTTTAAATAAGCTTTTCAGAACCTAATTTTATTTGAATACGTACTAAAACTAGTAGTCTTATACTGAAAGCATGCTGGTTTTGAACTTTTCCTTGTCCCTTCTTTAAAAAAAATACTTTTCTGCAGTATTGCACACTGCATTTTATTTTCTGATAAAAAAATAATAAACCAGAAGAGAAATAAAGCATTTTCAGATCTCCCTGGAGAACTTCTAACATTTAAAATTAAAATGTAGGTGGGTCAACTACAGAATCAGTAAGGTAGCCAAACCCATTGATTTTTCTATTTAGATTAAAGCATCTTAAAGTACAGTAATTGGAGAAAGATCATCATGGAGTTGGTTCTTTTAACACCTGTGAAGTGTTCATGCTTGATAATTTTAACTCGAAGGGGATACGATTCTATCATGTTGACTGCATGCAGGGAGTTGAAACCCAGTCCCAAAGTGCTTTGTTTTCTCCCACAACAGAGGAGGACTTTGAGAAGTTGCCAAAGTCCACTGTTCCTGAGATGCAGCGCAGTAACCTCGCACCTGTCATCTTGCAGCTGAAGGCTTTGGGAATTGACAATGTGCTCAGATTCCCCTTTCTTTCGGTGAGTCCTAGGCTGTAAAGTCTGTCATCTTTCTTTAGGATGCAGAAAGATCACTAGATGACTTGTTGATAGTGCCAGTAACCACTGCCTTGTTAGTTTGGAGGGCATAACTCATTGTTCACTATCGGCCAACAAAGTATATTTTTGGAAATCAACTAGTGCAAGTAAAGGGTGGGACAACTTAGAAACAACGACTGTTTGTATTTTAGAGTTTGCTGTTGGAAGTGTTGAGGAGTTGGGACCTTGAGATTCTGCAATACTGTAGTAGTCCTTTTGTAGTGAATTTACGAAGAGAAAGGGGAAAAGAAAAAAGGGATATCTGCAGAACTATGCTTGCCTGTCTTGTTAAAAAGAGCAGTACCAATTTTGAGATTTGTTTTCTGTAAAGTCTCTAGCTAGTCTTGTATTAATGTGAAAAATGAATATGGCAGCACTAGAAGAGAAAGTTCAGTAATTGCTCTGATCACTGCTGGCATCACTGTCGGACAAAGCACATAAGCCTTTGCTGGCTTGGATCTTGAGAGCATTATAGTGATGGTGCTGAGCCTGTTGAGATGGTTTTGACTTGCAGCATTGGTGGTCAGTGAAAGGGTCATTGATAGTCTGAGAGCTCTTTCTTCATTTTGCAAAAGTAGAAGGGTTAGAACTTAAGGATTTTACAAAGAGGAAGATCTAAGAATTTTTGTGAAAACTCATGTGTTCTGTAATAACTTTAAACAATGCACATTTTTTCTTCACAGCCACCTCCTGCACAGTCAATGGTGCAAGCTTTAGAGTTGCTGTATGCTTTAGGAGGTGAGAATATTACGCTTTGCTTGATTTATAGTTATGTTACAGGAGTTATGAAAAAAATGGTGAATTTGGATTTGGTGATTGAATGGACATTAATCAAACTTGCATTTGAGAAAGAGAGAATGCAGCCCTGCCTGGTGGAAGCTTTTTGCTGGTATGTTTTTATAGTCTACCTCAGTATTCTCTGAATTTGCTTTATTTTCCTCTGGTTATTTCAGACAGGTAAGCAAGCAAAAGGCAGCAGTAACTTTCTGGGAGGAACTAGAATTCTATTGCATAGAGTATAAACTATGATTTAACTGTTTAGATTAGGCAAAGGAGTGTTTTATAGCGATCTTCTGTGTATTTCCTTGCATCTTCATGGATGGAACCAGCTATTTGTCCTTGCTGGGGACAGGGCTCAGAGCTGGTGAAGGTGTTGGCTTGGTGCTCTTAGGCAATTCCTCTGTTTGTGTTTCTTCAGTCCTTACAGAGTGATATGAAGATATAAACAGAGTTTGGCTGCTAATCAGACCAGTACACAAGTTAGACACTAAATTTGCCTGCTTCCAATTAGACAAGTTGTTAGGCACTCAAGAGCTTAGTGTGGTGTTCTTTCATTTGTGTTACTGTGCCAGTGATGGAAACATGTAGCACTTGCAAATGTTAACAAAAAAGTTGAAAGTAAAGGTTTGACATCTCTTTCAAGGTCAGACTGCTTGTAATAAGGTAGATATACTAGCAAGCTTAGTATATCACTACTTTGTTTATTCCTTGGTCAGTCTTTAAAAAGCACAGTGTATTTTATTTTTTTCTGGTAGCTTGTTACATCCTTTATCTGATCTTGATGTGAGTGCAGGAACTCTGCCTAAACATTATAAGTAAAATCTGATACTTGAATTTGGGAGAGGCCAGTCACTGGAGGCTAGAATTGAACCTGGTACAGAGTGTGCTTCCCTATGACTTAGCAGAGCAAGTGTCACGTGTTAGTTTTCAGACCTTCTCAATGCTACGATTTTGAAGGTATAACTGACAAAAACTACCAGGAGCTAATCTAGTTATAATTTAAAAAGTGAATTCTAGTCTGTGTTTCTGCTCTGAATGTGATATGGCTTATAGCTAAAAGACTACACCTTCTGTAGTGTAGTGCTCTTGATGGTAGTGTTGTTGGTCCTGCAGCAGAGACAAAACCACCTTGATCATTCCTAAAGGCAGCACATTTCCTCCTGGATGAATTGTAACTGTGTTTCTCACACTGGGTGTCTGTGTTTCAGTGCACAGCCTGCTTGCTTTTCAGGCTTTTAAATGCATAGGAACTTATTTGCATGCAGCTGGCAAAGGGACTTTGCTCTAGTTTTAGTATTGAACTTTCTGGTTATGGTCAAATGAACAGATACACACAAACTTCTAATCAACAAAAGAAAAAGCTAGTCTAACAGACCCTGAAAGCAGAATCCAAAGTACTTTTGTACTATTTAGCTACTTTATTAATAAAGTATCTGGTTTTATTATGTTCTCTGAATTACTAATCACAGCTGGTTCTCAAGTTCAGTAAAGCCTGAGCAATGTTTTTAGTCATATGGTTTAGTTTTAGGTAGTCCTGCAAGAAGCAGGGAGTTGGACTTGAAGATCCTTATGGGTCCCTTCCAACTTGAGACGTTCTATGATTCTAAATGTGTTCATTTGAGTTTTATTCATTATGCCACTGTTGTATACCTGTAATGCTCAAATCACAGTGTAGTGATATTTTTATACATAGTTTTCAATTCCTTTGTGGTGAGCAGAATGTATGCTGTCTAATTTTGTTTACAGGAAGAACTGTTTTATTGTTGGCTTTTTGACAGCTATTTAATCTTTTTGAATGCAACAAACTTAAACAAAACAGAAACTTGACACGAGAACAAGTAATCAAAATGAAACTCTGACTTTAACTCAGTGTTTGTAGTTAATTCAAAGTTAACAATATTTGCTCCGTAATGCAAGTATGAAGAAAAAGGTAAAGGAGATTGTGTAAGTTTTGGAAGCTTCCAGAGGTTTGTGGCTGTTTCTACATCACTTACAAAAGCTGTGTTGTAACTTGTGGCAGTCTGCACTCTTATTCTTGTGGAGCTGTAACTCTCTGCTTGGCCACGATTTTGTTCAGTGCTGATTCAGTTCCATCTTGCAAAGGAGGGTTTCACTTAAGGCACTTGGTTCTTGGCAACCATTTCAGGCTTGGAACAAGGACCTTCACAGTGGCTCAGAAGCATGTTGCAAGGATGAATTTGCAGCCAAAACCACCTTAGGGAAATGGAGAGGGAAGGTCAATAAACTCACTGATTAGCTGTTTGATGTTTTGGCAAAAGTGTTATGCTCTTGGTAGCTTCAGAGAGAAGCACAGAGCTGTTACTCTGCTGGCTGCACAGCTCTTGTAGCAAAGCAGAGAAGTGCTGATGCTGGTGTTTAAGATGGAAAGAAGTGTGTGTGCATGTGTGTGATACACGGATTCACTCTCCAATTTTTGCTGAAGTTCAGGGTTTTAGGTGGTTTATTATGGAGATTTTTATGTAAGTTGCAAGGGTGAAGCTGTCCAAGCATTTGCAGGTGCAGTAAGGATGAAATTTCTCTTATGCAAGTATGAACACGTATTTCATCATTTGCATTGTAATAGCATGCAAATGTGCAGCTTGGGGTCAGGACCCTATTGTGCCAATCCAGTGCCAAGAAAGAAAATGGTGCAGAGCAGACGCTCTGAAGCTTGAGATAGTTATGTTGAATAAACACATCACTGGTTTTAGATTGATTATTTTTTAGTGATGCAAGCTGATTACATCAGGAGTGTCTCTTCTCAGCCTTCTCCTTTGATGCCCCTTGGAAAGTCTAAGTTGTCAGTTGAAGTTTATTGTTTTTAAGCACAACTTAGGAGGTAAATGAGCAGGTAATAGGTGGCTTTATTTTTGGCTTTATTTCACATCCAAGACTTTGTTGAAGATCTGTTTATAAGTTGTGACCTATCAGAAACAACCACTCTAGCTAAGTTTAAAATAGTGTTTTAATCCCTCACACTAGTGGTTGTTCCTTGAAACTTTTTAGTGACACAGTACTTGAATAACTTGTTCATTATCTTTTCCGAAGTGGAGCTGAAGAGCTCTGATTTCATATTTACATATGTACACATATTGCTACAATGGTTGCTTCCAAGATTATTTGAAAGAAACTTCTACCTGTTCCAAACTTTTATATGTGGCAGGTCATTTGTGTATGTTCAGGCTTACTGCTACAAAGACTTCTGTGCACAAGCTCTGTATCTCCATGGAAAATTGCACAGAAATTTATAGGATTCAGCAGAAGCCAAAGGATTTTGGCTTGATGCACCTGTAGAAAGTTCAAAAGATGACAGTTTCTTCTTTTTCCTACTTAGGAACCCAGTTATTTTTCTGTAGACAAAAGGCAGCATATTCTAAGCTCTTAATTGTGGTAGCACTTAAACTTCTCATATTGCAGTGGTCAAATGGAAGCTTTATGTGACTTTGTGTTTAAATGTATTACTTTATAATTTCACATAAGCTGCCTTTTGTACCTGTTTCTGAAGAAAATGCTTTGACACTATGTGAAATGTCTATTAGGTTTTGTTGAACGGTGCAGGGGTGTGGTGAGTGAATTACTTGTGTCGCAATAAGTAAGATGATAGCATATCAAATAATAATGGAAATTAAACACTTGATAGAGGTGTCTGTGGTTTTAGATGTGCTGACATGAGTTATAGGAGACCTCATTCTTTGATTTGTGGTTCTGCTTTGCTCTGTGAAGCCTGGCTGAAGTACAACGGTAGTTTTTTGCCACCACACAGTTTGACAAATAATATGTTTATATAATGTGTGGACCACAGTTGTTTCCTCAGTCCACTCTGCTGTGGTTATTTATGCAATCTACAGATCCCCAAAGTCCTATTACTGGGCTCTTGTTAGTCCCTCCTTGCGTAGCTTTTCTCTTGTGCTCTGCCTCCTTGTTGTACCTCATACAGCTTGGCTTACTAGCAGTTTTCTCTTTCAATTCTCACTCTTTGCTGCTTCTCTTAGAGAGCTCTTTTCTTATTGTTTCCCATGCTTGTATTCTTTTTTTGATTATGTTCCCTTGCAGAGGAAATGCTTTCCCATTTAAGTCATTCCCTGAAATTTCAGCATAGTGCTCTGGATTAGAATATGACCCGGTGGTTTGCACGGGTAAACCTTACTGCAGATGTTTGCCTGTAGGAAGCCATACAACTGAACTGGTGAACAGTCTTAATGAGCTGTACATGTCTAGTTTAGATTATATTAACTTATTAACTTATTTTTCTTCACAATCTAAGCAGATGTGACTCAGAAAAATGACACCCTACACCCCCCCACAGCACTTCCCATTTCTACAATTATGCCTGTTCCATAATTATGCTCTTTTTTAAATTCTCATCGACTCCTGCTTCCCATCACCACGAACAAAGACGTTGCTAAGTACTTGAGAAAGTGATGCATGAGTCTAGCACTCTGGCCATTGTATTGACTTTGACTACAAGTTTCCTAAGTCATTGTCAGTAGCAATGTAACTTTAGCAAATGAAGAAATTTGTGTGTTCAAGTATGTTTAAAAAAAATAATAAAATAATACCAGTGACCCATAGGAGAGTAAATGAATATTAAGAAGCACCTTTAAACTTAGTTTACTATGCATTCAGAAATTCTTTGGTGTATTTCTTTAGCTCTTAATTCTGCTCTTTAGTACACGTTAAATTCCTAAAGATGACTTTCTGTGCTACTTTTGCCTGTATCACAACTCCATTTATTAATACACTGTAGGTTTGGATATGCACTGCCGTTTAACAGAGCCTCTTGGAATGAGAATAGCAGAGTTTCCTTTGAATCCTATGTTTGCAAAAATGCTTCTGGAATCAGGTAGGAGGAAAAAAAAAGATATTTTTCTTTTCATAGTCTTTTGTTGAGTAGAGGGTGTTGTCTCTAGTGATTATACTGTAGTATTAGACATTTGCTCAACTTGAAACAAACTGCATGCTTCATCTTGGTATGGTGTTTAGTGAAAAGAATTGATTACGCTCATGGACCTCTAGAATAATAAGTAACACATTTAACACACTGATAAGTCAAACACATTTGTCTTAAGTTTTGTATTAAAAATGTTTACTGTTATACACAAAAACTCCAGCAGTTTAGGTACTTTGGGTTTATATGCTATAAAAACGTGTTCCACTTCTTTTCCTCTATATTCTGTATGGGGATAAGTTGAATGGAGGAGGATTTTGTTTACTGAATTTCTTCACTTATTCCTCAGGAAATTTTGGCTGCTCCCAGGAGATTTTGACAATTGCTGCCATGATGCAGATTCAAAACATCTTTGTGATCCCTCCAAATCAAAAATCTCAGGCTGTAAGTTCATTTGTGTCTCATTTTTCTTTTGTTCATTCCACATATCTGGATTTCTACCAAGTATTTGGCTGATACCCATTACTGACTGCAAGTTTGTATGAAAATGAAGCAAGGTCTTGAACTGTACCTGTTGGTTATAGTTAAAAGAAGAAACTGAACAACTGTGGGAACCTTGGAGTCTTCTACTAGTCTTAAAAGCCTCTTTCTGTGAACCAGAAACTCCTCTCCAAACACCACTTACTTTCAAGAGGAATGAAAAAGAAACTATTAGGAGGTAGCAAATTCTTAATAGGTAGCAGGAGCCTAATTTTAATGCTCTTGGATTTTGGGGGTTCATTTTCAGTTCCTTTTTCTAATTTCAGTTTTAAAAGTGCTCCTGAATATACGTGAGCTAGTCAAATATTGCTGTTGCTTAGAGGAACTACTCTATATGATAAGACTTTTGATAGGCACCGGGAAATACAGAGATGATGGGAACTGAACTATAGGATATGATTTTTGCAAAAATCAGTCTACCTATAAAAATATATTTCTTCTTCTCTAGGCCAGGCACCACAGAAAGTTTGCTGTGGAAGAAGGTGATCACCTCACTATGCTTAATGTTTATGAAGCCTTTGTCAAAGTAAGTCAGTCACTTTGTCTAAGTAAGTATGTGGATTTGCAGGAATGGGAAGAACTTGAGGTCCTCAGTTCTGATTCTGGAAGTTCTGGATACAGCATCCTCAAAGCTGAAAACTTACCAAATCTGTTAAGTGATAATTCTGCTTTAAAAGATATTCTGGTCATATTTTGCCACAGACCTTCTGTAGTTGTTCTGAACAGTGAATAGAAAGAATTTGGTTTGTGTACAGCATGGAAGTCTTACAGGTAGGCAGCTGTATTTTCAAGGGCAGTGGGGTTTTTGAAAGGGCCTAGGAAAAACAGGTATCCAAATTCCAAAGGAAATCAATGTTCTCTCTTTTCTTTAAATGTATCTGAGTTTTACTGATTATAAACTGCATCCCAATCTAGCAGTCCTTTTTTAAAAAAATGCCTCATAGATTTTCATATCCTCTTTTTCATTGACCTTATATATTTACCCTAAGGTGTAACACCAATCTTAATAATTCTCTGTAAGCTAAGGTTTTAATTAATGGCTTTGAAGTGCTATGCATATTTGGGAGAAGTATATTTTGCTGGTATAAAGCACTTCTGTAATAATAGATTTGCAACAGTGTTGAATTGAAGCAGTATAACAACTCAAATGTTTAAATCCAACTTTTCTCTCCCCAGCCCCAAAGCAGTCAAGCACCAACTGAAATTTGGGCCTTTAAATTTTATATCTGCATAATTCTCTTAGAAACAGTGAAATGCAGAGGCTGTCTGAGTAAGGGCTGGCTTCTGGAGGAATAGTTTTTTGCGCAGAGAACACCAATAAGAACAGTTCATAGAAACATTGTTTACATTTTGAGATTGAAAAGGGGCTAGTTTATGATACGATACGTGAGACTGAAATGACTGATGTTCTCTTTCACCACATATGAAGAAATGAAGCACATCAAAATACCTCATAGCGTTTGTTCTGCTATTATTTAGAATTTGTTTGAAAAGTGTTTTGTAGTTACTGGGGCTAGATGCCCTTGCTGGTTGCTATGTAAATAGGTAATTTCAGGTAAAACAACAATAAATATATTGTAGGAGATGGAAGAAAAACAGAACAAGGCTATGTGATCCAAAACAGATTGGGTTTCGTTTTGCTGATGGTATCTCATTGTAATTTTTTCTATTCTTCTCACTTTACAGCACAGCAAGAGCTCTCAGTGGTGTCAGGAACACTTTCTGAACTACAAAGGGCTTGTTAGAGCTTCTGTTGTAAGAGAGCAGCTGAAAAAGCTTCTTGTTCGCTTTAAGGTGCCAAAGAAGTCCAGTGAAGGTGAAACCTTTTTTAACCTGTTGTCCAAATTGTCAGTCTGCTTCCTGCTTTTCTTATAACCTTTGGAGTATTTTCTTCCTGGCCTAAAAATAACGTTAATTAAGACTAGTTTTTTTTTTTCCTAGAAATGACTACAGAAGAGCATTTTAGCCCACTTTTACAATTAACATTTAGTCCAGTCTTCATTAGTTAAGCTTTCCCACAAGAGAGTATAACCACTGATTATATATTTAATGGACAGATTTACCAAGAGTCATAAATAGATCACCCCATTCCTTCTTTTGACTCTTGAAAAAAACGTTTTTCTAGTGTGTTCAAAATGATGTGTAGTCATTAGGATCTCATTTCCAGCAGTGCTGTGCACACAGGGATGCCATGACTGGTTCTCAGCACTAGTCTCTAACTGCTCTGAGAAATCAGACTTCAATGCTTGGCTGTCACACAAGGTTGCTCTAAGGACTGTGCAGCTATCTTCAGGATGACACCAGTAGGTTTTCATGTAGTAATTTTGATTTGCTGTGAAATTGAATTTGATTGCAGGGTTTGTCTGCCTCAAGCCTTTGCTATCAAAGCCTGATGCACTGTGAAAAGTTGTTTGAAATGATGAAGTGGTATTTTAGGGATTTTTGTCATTCCACTGACTCATCTTACAGAAAAATTCTTCTTTTCAGGTGATCCAGATCCCGTTTTGAGATGCATAGTTTCTGGATTCTTTGCTAATGCAGCTAAATTCCACTCTACTGGAGCTTATAGGTAAATATATAGTTCCATTACAACTGTTGCTTAGTTTAAAAGCTCCTTTGACTGGATAAATCTAATTATAATCCACAAACAGATGCTTCTTTAGACACCTGCAGTGAGAAACACATGGCAATTGATTTACTAAATATTTGAAATTTTGTGTTTTCAAGCTGCTTCAGTGTCTATCTCTTTTCTTTGGCAAATAAAAATACTTAAAGTTGTTGATGGTGGGAAGCTGTTACTAGTAGCAATTAGCTTGTGTTAATATAAGCAAGTACAGTTGTAGTGCAACAGTGGTGTAGCACGCTCAGTGCACTGAATAAAAGCCTGAAACACAACTTTTTCATTTAATGTAGATAGAATTCTTTCAGGACATTAAGTTATCAGTTGTTTCTTTGGCCAGGATTTAAGCCTGGTTTCATCTGTCCATTAAATGCAAATGTTTTTAATTTGCTCCAGCTCTTTTATTGTTGCCTTTTATTAACATTTACTGGGAATGAGTAAGGAAGAAACCAAATGTTAAACAATAAATAGACACAGAGTCTGAAACAGTATATTGCTTTCAAGGACTATTCGTGACGACCACGAACTTCATATCCACCCCACTTCAGTGTTGTATGCGGAGAAACCTCCACGCTGGTAAGTTAAAGCTGCTTACACTTGTTTTGTGATCTTTATAAGACATTCTCAGCATCCTGACACTTCCATGAATGACTTCTCTCCCTCAGTGGAAGAACAGATGTAGAAGATCATGGTTCCCACAGAGATAATTCAATTGGTATTTCCTTGGCAAGTTTGTGTAGGAGATATTCCAATAAATCAGGGAAACAGAGTGATGTTTAACTGTCAAAACAACCTGCAGAGGTCAGAAAGCAGAGTCAGGTGAGCCTTTTTAAATGGGCACAATATCTTGCACTACAAATTGCTCTCTGAGTAGTCTCTGTACCTAGGTAGAACTAGCGTTAATTTACTTTTATTAAACCTGTTAAGGAAGTATCTTGTCAAGTGGGTGCTGCAGTAATTGCAAAGGGCTTGCTAGGAGAGGGCATACGTGTAAAATGCATGATGTGAAATGTTATAGCTGTCTGGCAGATTGGGGAAAGAAATGGTTGTACTTTTGTATTAGCTGGGACATTACAATTCCATTTGTATGTCAGAGATGCCCAGATAACAAACAGAAATATGTTTCTAACTATCAGGTCAGCATGATAAGCCTGAAGGATTTGGGCTCTTGTCCTTCTTTGCCTATTGATGAGACTTTGAAGGATAAACTTGGCCAGCGGCATCTTATCATTGAATTGGGCTCCTATACCTGATGCGTAGGGTTTGCAGAAGCGTAACTGATTGGAACTTAGCCACTAATTATATTGGCTCACAAAATAAAAATAAGTCCAGCTCTCAGTACCAATTCTGCAGGGCTGAGTTGAGTAGTGTAGCTGAAGTAATTTTTGCCACTGACACCAGCCTGATTCGCTGCTGTTTTGCCAGTTTTTTAACCTTCTGTCACTGCTATTAAAAATAAAACACAATTTGTTTGAAATAGTAAAAAAAATACTTTGTAAGTATGCCTCCTGTAAGTTAGAAAACTTCAGAAATTTCAGTGTACTCTGAACAACCAAGGGGAAAGAGGTAAGAGTATTATAACTTACAGACTCTCTTGTTGCTCTGTAAATACTGCCTCTGGCAGCACGTATGTGAAACCCTAAATATGCTCTTAATCGTCTCTCTCCCTTGTTGCTTTATAGCAAACATTTTACTTTTTTTTTCTTTCCCCTAGGGTAGTGTACAATGAAGTCATACAGACCACTAAATATTACATGAGAGATGTGACTGCTGTTGAATCTGCGTGGCTCTTGGAACTGGCACCTCATTTTTACCAGCAAGGAACGGTACGGAATCGGCATAAAGCCCAAACGGTACCATTGCTGCATTAGCAGCTCTTGTATCTGAATTTTTTGAGTGTTGATGTTTTGTTGTTGTGTACTTAATGGTACAAAAATGAATCTGATTTTGTTCATTGTAGTGGTTTTAATATAAAGAAAGAGGAGAATTTGATTCATGGAAGCTTTTTCCCCTATTAGCCAGCCAACAGACATGATCTCAAAGTTGTGAAATAGTCTATCGCTCTGGTAAATGGAGCCTTCAACCATTTTACATGTGAATATAGGCACTTAGTAAGCACTTCTCTGAGCAGCACTTCTCTGAGCAGTCTGAGGTCTTACTTTGTACAATAATTTAGAGCAGTCTTTGCAGGCTTTGCAAATGTTTGTGCAAATCCTGAGCCCTTTTTTGAAGCACTAATTATGTCTGATCTGTTCAAACTTGAAATGGCAAAGAACAGGTGCTATTTGTGCAAACCTTTATTGCAAATTCTGTTGTGTGTGATACACAAACCTTTTCTTCACAAGTATCTTTTAGTAGTTGCCACCATCCTTTATCAACTCTGTCCCCTGTGATTCCATCCATCTAGACTTATTCACTGGTCATTCATAGAACTGGATTGGTATTAAATGTTATCTAAATGTCAGTTATGCTGGAGCTGTTGATACCACATTGCATGTTAATACTGTGCAGGCAAGATTACCAAATTGATCTTGCATGTGAATTTCCCGTGGGAGATTATTAACTACTCAGCTTTATATTCTAAATTAGTGAAGTATTTCCAAATTACTGAGAAAATGCATTTGCATATCAGACCTGTGTGAAACAAGAGATCTGTTTGTGCATATGAGTGGCCACGTTACAAAAACGGCTGATTTATACAAGTGCTATGCTATTTGACTCTTCTGAGAATCTGATGTTTGTTTTCTTTCACTTCCTGGGGTTTTTGGAAAAAAGAAAAACACTCTGGTGCATGGAGCACCTTAGGACATACCTCTGTCCTTACAGTGTACAGCAGCATTGACATCTGTCCTTGTAATTGACTTGAGAGAGGGCTGTTGTTTTTTTTTTAATGTTGAGCTTGGATAATTCATCTCAGTTATCCAGACACCACCTATAAATGCTCTTACTAAGTAGCTGAATATTTTCTGCCTTTTTTCCTATAACACATTTGACAAAGGCAGTAATGACCCCTGCGGGGTAGACCCTTGAGTCTATAGCAGCTGTTAGACATTCTGCAAGCAGGGTGTAAAAAGGAGATGAGCCAATGTTCCAGTTGTATCAAATCTGATCCTGGAATAATTAGTCCTTTTGACTCACTATTTACGTGTTGTAGCATCCCATACACAACACAACATCCCATTATGATATGACCTCTCCACAGGCTAAATTTTGGGGTGAGGTTTTCCTTTAGGTAGGTGGTGTTGGGGAATGTGACTCAATGACTGGTTCAGGCAAAACTTGAATTGCTTTTTGTAAGTGAAGAAGACTTGTCATGAATCATATTGCCTGCCTGACTGAGAGAACATGTTTTTCAAGTTAGTACTACTACTGTTGTAGATATTCTATGAAATTACATCAGAACCTAATTTTTATCATTGCCATCCTTTTGATTTGATGGAGATGAACTCGGTTTGCAGTATGACCTAGGCATTGCTTTCATCCTAAAATACATGGAAGCTCTGCAGGATAGTGCTGGCTTGGAAGAAAACTATCTTTTGCAGTTTGCTCATTTATCCTTATCAGCCAAAAGGTTTGGGTGTCTTTGTAAAATGTTTAAAAAATAGAAATATTCCTTTTGTGTAAAGCTTTGAATTATAAATTTAAATTTTGAATAAGCAAGCCATTGCAAAACACAGATTTATGCTAATTTATAGACATTCAGACCCTTTTTCTACTGAAGGGTACATCTTTGTGCTAATAAGAGATTCCAGAAATATTCATATTTTTATTCCTGTACCAAGTTAAAAACAAATTACAACTGAATAGGATTCTGTGTTAAAAGATGTTCTTCTACAGGTTGATCGTGGTCTCACTCAATTATGTTTCACTCCAAATTTTACAGGACCCTTCATGGTTTTATCCCACAATTTTGTAGGCTTTTAAGAACATAGAGGTTCAAAGGTCCAGTGCAACTACAGCTTCGGTGTTAATAAGTTAGTTAAAATCTTGTACTTCATGTACGTACTCCTGGTGTTTGTTCAGTTGTGTTGTTGGGAGCACATATATCTTTCTGTGCATTGTTACACGCTATGAGCTTGCTTCCAGTGGGAAATTGTTCCTATGCTTGCAGTTAGCACAGAAGTACTAGATGATGCTTTATACCAAGCCAGAATAACACTTTGGCATACATGTGGTTTTTGATTTCATAGGTTTATTTTAGCTGTA
Source organism: Aegotheles bennettii (assembly GCA_013398125.1). NCBI lineage: Eukaryota > Metazoa > Chordata > Aves > Caprimulgiformes > Aegothelidae > Aegotheles > Aegotheles bennettii. The sequence continues at coordinate 1,090,970 of VZRW01008838.1, read as the reverse complement.
TCAATAACAAGCAGATCTCGGGAAGGGTGGTCTTTGTATGAGAATTTATTTAATTTGGGATTAAAGACTGAAAGCATTCTAGTTAAACATTTTTCTAATGGTGTATATGCTAAGCAATTTCTCTTTTATTTTCTTGCAGCATCTTTCCTTGAAAGCGAAAAGGGCTAAAGTAGATGACCAGTGATTTGTCATGACTTCAGTCTTGTCACATCAGATGCAGAACCTACCAGTGACTTCAAGCTGGCTACAGTCCATTCAGCAGTCAGTTCATTAGCAACTTGATCTTACATCAACTTAAATGTTTAAATGCCTGCCAGGTTCTGTAGGGGTTTATGCATGAACAGTACATTGTAAACCTATGTAGAGCTTGCATTGTGGACATTTTATTCTTTGCCTATTTGACCACCATTGTTAATCTGGGCATGTCGCTCCTTTTAAATAGGTAGAAAAACAATTTAAAAAGTAAGAGGACATACAGGACCACAAAAAAACTGTAACATTCAAGAAGGAAACTGATTTCCTAGAGTGGTACGGCTGCCTTATGAGAGTGGGGAATAGGGTACCCTGCCTCCTGTTACCTAGAGCACTGTGATTACTACCGGCCAAACTGAGACTGACTCCTGACAGCAGGAGCTCAGGGCAATGAACTAGCCCTTGAAATGCAAGGGGCTGCCATGGAAACATTAATATCACGTTGGACCATCCCAATCTGGTGCAGCTTGTGCTCCCAAGCAGTAGAAGTCTCCTGCCTGAGGCCAAGCTGCCCCTGGCTCCCTCCCTGTGCTGTAACAGTCATTCTGTAGGTAGCGTTGTATTAAAATGTCTTGTTTCCATACGTGAGAGTTGCTGTTTGGGGAGAGGGAGGAAGATTAGCTCAGTATTTTTAAGAGGGATTAATTTTTTGCTCAATCAGGGGACTACACACATATGTTCACAAGCAATCATATTCACAGATGAGGCTTTACATTTACTCTTTTTTTTTTCCTAGTAAGACGAAAGATGTTAGCCTTTCACTGCTTGGAAATACCAGATAATTTCAGCAGGGGTGTATTGCAGAACACTGTTTTTAGCCTCTGCCATTCAGCAAAGATGAAATTGTTCTGTACTTTCATATAAGCAACTCAGTCCTATATATTTCTTTTCTTAAGAATCTGTTCTTTGCTGCCTGGGACTCTTCTTCATGTGTTACTGTGAGAGAAGGCTGCTCTGGACAGTTGCTGCTTTAATCAGGACTCCATGGCTACTTTTCAGTAAGAAACTGGACCTCTTTGTGTTTTAACAAGATAGCTTGGATACATGTATTTATTTTTTCCAACCCTATTGATATTTATTTTAGAAACACATTGTTTGAAAACTTTATTTTTGTAAGGTGACTGACTTGATGAATGTGTTTTTGGTATGTTAACTATAATTTTATTTTTTTTTAGAAAAAGGGGTGTAAATAGGCAAAAAATTTCTACATAGAACAAATGCCTTTCTCATCACAGGACTGCCTTGAAAACTTTCTTGAGAGCTTCTTTACCTTCTCCCTTCTGAACACCTGCAGAGAGAACATGTTCTGTAATGTGCAATTTGTGGTCTATTCAGTGTCTACATACTGACTGCCAGCTCAAAAAGATGTACCAGTCTCCATGTATGGCACCAGCAGCATGACAAACTGTGTCACTTTCCTCATTTGTTTTCCCTGTGAACCTCACCTTTGTATTACCCTCTTAGAGTGAAAGCTCTTCGGGGCAGGGACTATCTCCTAGCCAGAGCTGAGAGCAGTGTTGGCACTTACTAATAAGATTCAACTTGTAGGTTTTTTTCTCTTAAAGGATCAGAGAAAGAACTGAATATGAAGTCTTGTAAAATGTCTGTGTCTCTCTGTCCTCTGGAATTATTCTTAAGAAAAATAAAACCATTGAATCAAGGAAGCTTAAGAATGCATCCCTTCAGCCTGAGTGGTGGGTGATTGCCCAATGTACTGAGTGGTTGTATGTGCTGGTCTGAATTATGCTGGGCTGTCAGTGGATGGCCACTTCATTTGCCAGTTCTGAGAATTTCAGGTGGTTCTGGAAACTCTTCTCGAGATGTTCTTTCACCTGGCAGTACAGCTGCTACACTTTCTCTTGGAATGATGGTGACTCATGCTGAGTTTAGAACCCAGGGATGTACAAGCTTTGTATTGTGCTGCAAGCAGTTGTAGTTTTATAAGAATGAGTGCAATAGGTCTTTGTAAACAAAAGCAGGAATTGAGACTTGTCTTTTTAGCAGTTTTACAAACTATTGAGGCATTGCCAGAGGTGCTGCCACAGAACAGGCAGACTTTATACTAGAGATGCAAGCTAAGAACAAGTGTTTTTTGTATCCAGATTAAGGTACCTTTAGAGAGAAAGCACTGCTTGCATCAGAAAGGCAGAAGGTGTTTGAAGACAGATACCCAAAACTTAAAACACCTGAAAAGATCTCTCTACTTTGTAAAATTTTGGCCTACAGCTCTCTGCTACATAGCACTGTGCTTTAAGTAACCTTGATTAAGGAGATGTGTAACTGTGCCTTGTTGTTGGCTCTTTGCTGCATAAACAGTCTGTGTGCTGTTGTGGGGGAGGTTGGAGTCATTTGAAGATGGTTGTCTGGAGTTTATGAAACAGTTTAAGGATTTTAAACCTGGCTTTTAGAGAATGAGGCTAAAATATTAGGGTCTTGAATCAAAATGCTGCTTGAAATAGAATTCATGCTGGCAAGGAGACAGATTTCATTTACAATCCATTAATGTCAAATTACTATGGGGTAAAAAAGAAGCTATACTCCTGAAGTCCATCAGAAAGTTCTCTCGGTGTTTCCACTCATGACTTTTAGTATTTTCAGTTATAGAATAAGATTAAGCCAGATTAGAATTAAAATTCAGTCATAATTATTAATTGAAATATATTTTTTATTTTTCAGATTAAAAATAATTCTAATAAACTGATGGTAAAAACAGTCACAACTCCTCCTGGTTAATCTGAAGAAAGAGACCAGTAATTAAAAGACTAAAATGGAAAAAAAGAGAAATAAAAAGGGAGAGGTAACTCATTTCTTCTCAGTGCTTTAAGATAAAAAAGCCTGTATATTAGGATATGTAATTAAGCCATGCCCACAGCAATGTTCTCTAAAGGTACATCAAGGTAATGTGATGTAACTTATTTTTAAGCTGAGTTAATTTTATATATGAGTTACAATAAGCACATTACAGACAGGGATTGGGAACAAGTGATTGCATGTGTCTTTAAACCAAACAAAAGTAGTTTACTAGAATCAGATATGTGTGACTCATTCCAGATCTGGTGGTTTAGATCTCTTCTGGCTCACAGGCAAGTGCAAACAGGGAATAGTTTCCTGTTCCAGCAAATGGAAAAACAAGACAGAGATGCTACAGTTAGGAGAGAGTTGGAGCAGCATTTCTGCATGAGGGATGACAGGGCTGTAAGGCACTAGAAATGTTTCAGTAATTCTAGCTGTATTCTGCAGAGATATTTCTGATTATGAGGGAGGGCTGAACTTCTCTGATACTGTTGGGAACCTTGGTCATAGGGAAGGAGGGAAGGAAAAGAGCAGAGAAGCAGAGGTATCTGCAGGGAAGGTGCAAATAGCTGCAGTGTTTCTTCATAGTCAGTTCACAGGATGACTCATGGCTTGGTTACTGCTCTGCTGCTGAGCGGGTGGTTGCTGAGCTACTGGCTTGGTTGGTGGGAAACTAAACTTCCAGAAGCTGATTGGGAATTAATTAGCTGAGCCAGTATCACTGCGTTTGTCCCCTTTGTGTGACTTTTGTGATAAACCCCCTGACCAGCAGTCCTGGAGTCGAGGACCAGACTGCTTGTTCGTGGGGCAGGCAGCTGCAGATGGACGGCCACAGGCACAGTGACTTGGGTGCTGTGGAGATTGTGTGAGGCTGGGCTCAGCTATTCACCTTGCCATGCTGAAGGTGAAAACCACCTAGACAATACACCATCTCTGGGTTTGAAAGGTGATTCTGTTCTGAAATGTAGTTGTCAAAATCATTCCTTATGTTCCAGATGCTTTCTTTACCAAGGAAAATTAGCTGTGTCTGTTTTTTCCACTAGCCCTTTAGAACCCCTCATCTGGGAGCATCAGTGTGCATTGGTAGCTGTTGTCACCCCATTGTTCTGGTAAGCATCACTTACTGGACTAGTTCATCACTTTCAAGCAATTCTATTGAAGGCAACTTGGAACCAGTGTTTATTGCTGTAATTTCTTAACTTTGTTATACTTTATGGAATGGCCATGTTAGCAACAATTGGCAAAGAAAGTCAACAATACCACTCAGCATTTAGAGTAAGTTCCTCTATTGGGACCTAGAACAAACAAGTTCCAAGATGAACGTAAAAGTAGCATATGGAAACACTGTTCTTATATCCAGTTTCTGGTCTATTCAGTCTTGCAGAGCTTTTCTCCTTGAGAGCTTGGATGGAGTTCGTCTTCTATCAATTAATAACTTTATCTTTCTCTATAAAGCTTTCTCAGAGATGTGCATTTTTTGGCTTAAAACTGCGTTTTGAGAAAGGTGCCAGTAGATGGCAGGCATCAGTTTCAAGTAGTAGTATGTTGGGGAACAAATACTTGGCCAATTATCAAAAGTTTTCCCTATTCTTCAGTTTTAATATTAGTTTAGAGATAAGTGGGATGAGGAAGGGCAAAGGAAAAAGCTGTCAGTGTCTGTGGCATAAAATCAGTATATGAAGTGCATAGAATAGTGGGAAAGCCCAGAGTGCTGTGTGCCCAGTGGTTTAAAAACAAATAAGCAAAGTGCCCCAAAAATCCCAACCAGTAAATTCTGTAGTGGTTCTTTCAGGTACACGCCGAGTCACAAAAATGGCACCTTTAATGTAAACTGTAGCCGAAAGTTTGGCAGAGTGTGCTGGGTGGGGGGGTGTTAACACTGCAAGGAGATTGACATCTTTTGTTAGTGGATTTCATACTTTGCTTATTCAGGTGACCAACCATAGCTGAAATTAAGAGATTTGTTTGGTTGTTGTTTGTTTTTTTTCAATTTTTTTGTAACTACTTCCAGCTACAGCTCTCAGTTTTTTGATATACCAAATTTTTCAGCCTTCCTGGCTAACAGAAGTACTGTTGTAATGAGAAAATGAAGAGTTAATAAAATCCTTTGAGTTAAAGATTCCAGCACGTGGGCTCTGTGCATCCATGGAGATCCTCCTGTGGAATCAAAGCCTAAGGCTGGAGCAATGGGCTCCATTAACAATAGGTATTCCCTGGAGGTTTATTGAAGTCTCAGTCTAAGGCTGCAAGTCTTCCTCATTACTTAGACCTTTCTTCTTTCCCCACACCAGTATTTTCATATCTCACTTTATAACAAAGTTAGGTGTAGTGAAATGCTCTTCTAGTGCTGAGATGGTGAAGCTATCTAGGTTAAAACTCAGCATTGTCCTTGTGGATTTTCCTTTCTGAAATGCTGGTGAACTAGTGAAATGCCTCCTACCAGCAAAATTTTGTAAAACTTAAAACCCTGGAGGGAAACCATCCATGCACTGGGGCCAGTTCTACTCCCAGATGTACATGGGGAGCTCTGGAGACGTGAACAGGGCTCAGAGCAGTACAAGGACCAGAAGTCCATGGCCAGTATTTTGAAAATATCAGTTTGTGTCCAAAATGGTAAGTAGTGGAACATGTGAATGTTGGCACATTTGGGGTAGGGACACACATCTGAGGTAGGGACACGCCATATTTCTTTCTGTAAGTATCTACTGCTGGCTCTGCAGATGGGGTGAAGGGTTTGAGGTGCCCCAGTACTGCAGTCCGTAAGGGTGTGTTTCTCTGGTGGTAAGTGGATCCAGTCTACCCTCCCACTTGGCTTTTATCTCCTTCCTGTTCAAGCTTTGGAGCAGCAGCTGTCATATCCACCACAAAGACATTTTTGATCAGTGTTGGATTCTATTCTACACTATTATAATAAACAAAATTATGGTTTAGGGCAAAAAAAATCCCATTCTGTTCATGACAGCATGGCAGATGAGATTTCTCTTGGAGGATGCAAACAAGGCTGCCTTCTCCATTCCAAGATTGTCCTTTGCAGGGCTGTGGTTTTGCAAGGCTGTGAGATGCAGAGGTTGTATTTAGCCGTGTTGTCAATTATGAGAGAGCAAAACTTTCCTCCTTTATAGAATCACAATAATAACTTAAACCAAATACATATACGTAGTTTGTCTTTCAATTTTATTTTAATAATTCTTAGCAGTTCCCAGAGTACACAGCAGCACAAGGAGCACCATGCAAGGAAACCCTGATTGTCATTTATGGTGTAAGCACAAGAGACAGTTTTAGCTGGTTGCAGCTGCAGATCTCACCCTCACTGTTTCCATCATGGCTCTCAGGTCCAAGGGTTGCTCCCTGTGCTCTCCTCATCCCAAGATGGGTGCTGCAGAGAGAGACAGGAGGGGAGAAATGCTTAGATGGAAGAGCTTTGCAGATGGAAGAAGCCAGAGGAGGATGATTCCTATCCTTGGGGTGAGTGTTGGATAGCACAGTTTCCTGTTGCCTCTCACAGATGCTTTGCAGCATCTGAACCTCTGCCTTCACCTCTGGCTTGTCAGTCTGAGCACCTACATGATAAGGGAGTCAAGCTGGGGTTTGGGCACAGGATCGAGCTTATGGGGCTCACCACATAGTGATGGAGCCAGTTATTAAAGCTTGTGTACATGCTTCTCATTTGCAGCAGTGCACATCTCTCTTGCTATGGTGAGAGCAAACAGGCTGTTGTTCCTCCATTGTTTGGCTAAGGGTGCCCACATGGTTATGGTGAAGTTGTAAGCTGTTGTGCCCCCTAGCCTCAAGAGGACAGGTGGGTCAGATGATTTTTCCATGCAGCTGTCCAGACCCACATTATATTCCGGTTCTCAGCCTGTCAACAAAACTTGTATGGAAAAAGCTACTTTTTAAAAAATTCTGTAAGTGGCAAATTGTACCACTCAAGCCTATTGGAAATGCCAAGGTTATCACTGTTCAAAATGTTCCCACTGGTGCTATTTTGTGAGCAGGATTTGTGTCACATGAGCATGTGTGTAATGCACACTGTGCAGGTTACCATGTGGTAGATGCATCTATCATTAATGTCATTCATCTTTGCACCTTTCAATTTAAGTGCCATTTGGAGGCTTCTTGAGGATGTGCTGTACCACAAGGAAGACTTATGAGGATGAGGGACAAGGTCTGAGTGGAAAATGCTTGTTGTTAAATGAATGAAGACAGCAGTGGTCAGAGGAGGGCTGCAAACACACAGTTGGTAAGAACACCTGCTGTTCTGGATCTGCTCTGTGTTCTCCATCCAAAGGCCTCTTACAGTTGCTTCCTAATTCTTATCCCTTTCTCACAAGTCCTTTTAAGTATTTAAGGGTCTCCTTGTCAATGTGAAGAGTGGTATGCAGAGGGAATATGTATTGTAGGAGGAGATCCCAGGGACTAGGAAAACTGAAATATAGGGGACATTTGAGCGAAGTTGCCGTTAGGGTTTGGAAGCTTTTCAGGAGCCCTGGTACCTAAACGAGCAATAACTTCTGGCAAGACAGATATTTTAGGCTTTACCAGAATTCCTGCATCAGCTGCAGTGAGTGAAGAGTTGAGCTGAGCCTAACAGAGCTTTGAGCAGGGAAAAGTCATGCTGGTGGTACCCAAAGGAGCCGTGGAGGCAGGCACAGCATGAGCACCTGTCACCATCACAGCTCTTCCCAGGGTGGGTTCTCCAGGGAGAAACACCTTCAAGGAGTCCAGGAGTACCACAGACTGCTTTGGAGTGGGCTAGTTTGTGTATTTTTACAAAGGTTAGAGGATAAACCCTGTGTATATCAGCCTTTTCCCTCCAGAATTTTATTCTTTAATGAGTTTTTGGCTGGAGACAAAGAACTGGAATGTCTGAATTTTGCTGTTAATTTTGTCTCTCACTGGGTAAATCCACTTGTTTGTGTTACTGAAGTGTAAACGCGTGTGAAATTTTATCTCTTTTATGGCAGCATGAGACTGCAACGTCTGTCAGATATATTGACACCACCAAACATGATGCTTTCTGGAAGGCAAAAATATTTTTTGGTGAATGGGTTTGCATGTTTGGAGTTTTCTCACCGAAGTTAGGAAACATTTTGAGAGAAAACCCTTCTTTCTAAATCTGGGGTTAGCAGATTGCTGACATCTGATATTTCTCAGTGCTGACTGATCCTAAAATGCTATGCTTGATTTGAGTTGCACTTTTTTCTTCGCTTCAATTTATCTTTTAGAGTTTTGGGTTTATATATATCACTTGTCTCCCTTTAATTCCTGCTTTGTGATCACTGGAGGAAAAGTAGTAAAGAAAAGGAGAAGGGAGAGATGGAAGACTCAGAATATAGTTGAGTGGCAGAAAGTAGTTTGCCACGTATCTCTCCTCCCTGTGCTTTTCCATTGCAGAAAGATGCAGACTTGGAAGTTCTCCCCCTCCCTTTCTATTTGAAAAATAGCAATCAAAGCAGAGTGAAACTTCAAAGCATGGATAGAGGTTTAGAATCTTCCTTGGAAAAAAGATCAAAACCTTTTTAATGAAAAGTTTTCTCTCCAAACTCTGCTCCATGCGTGTGCACGTGCACACTCACAGCCCTGCCACTCACTGGGCCTTTATAATGAAATGACAGTGCTGTTCTTGAGGCTTCTGACATTTCTTGTGTCTTCTGTGTGCCTGTGTTTTTTTGGCTGGAGTGTTGGTGTGACGAAATCAGGGTGGGAAATGTTGCGAAAGCTCCTTCTGTCAGCAGCTTGCTGTTAAAATCTGGGTGCTTACATGATGCTGAATAGGCAATGTGGAATTCCCAAGTGGAGCAACCCATGGCAAATAGGTAATGAAAAATGGCAAGTGGTTCAAAATGAATGATTATAACGAGTAGCTTTTCTAGACAGCTTCTTGTCTGAGCAGCAAGTAGGGTTCAGTGGTTTGGATGCTTTTTTAACATCTTTAAAGATTAAATCCCTCCATCTGTGTAGTGTAAACTTTCATTAGTTATTTACAGCTACATGCATGAAAGGGCTCTGGGCTTGAGTCAGGGATCTGCAAGGGCTAACTGCTGGACGTCTGGCTCCTGCAGTGGACACCACAGCCTTGTGTAGGTGTCTAATCTTCCATGCAATGCAAAGGGACTGTTGATGCCAAAGGATAAGGTTCATGGCATTCAGCTTGCTGATTGGGAAACCCACTTAAGATAGCCAGGGAAAAGTGAGTTTGAGGTGGTAGTCCAGGTGGGAGCTCAGCTCTTTGGGGTACTGTGAACTCTCATGGAACTGAGTTTCTAAAAGCCTCCTGTAAGGTGATGTAGACATACATGAACCAGTTCCAAAACTGGAAACCCAGAACTCAGACACTAGTGGGATGCTGGTTGCCAACAGTGATTCAGCTCTGCAGGAGTTATATGCACTTCTGAGAGAGATGGACAGAGTTACACCACTTCACTGAGCTTTGCCAGTAAGCGTGCAAAAGGTTGTAAGGATGTTGAGTTCCTGGCTTTAGCTCATGGAACCTCAGCACCACACTCTGCTGAAAACAGCAAAATTATCATTATAGAATAAGATAGATAAGCAGTTAATTCCTACTCTGTGTTTGATGCATTCACTTAGGAGACTGCGGTGGGACTTCTAAGACCTCTTCAGTCAGAGGTGGTAAAATCCAACATCTCCAGGAGGGAGTCTGGGGATGAGAAGGTGGGGCATGCTGCACCCTCTGAGTACAGATCAGCTACCTCTTGTAAAAGGTAACCAGCATCACATTGGCCTGGGCAAAGGAGTGTGGCTGTGCTCTGCAAGCAGCACCCCAGGGAGCAGAGAGACCCAAATCCTTGTACAAGTATTGTTGGTGTATTCGGTGTGAGAGGGGCATTGGTTAAACACCTCATCAGGGCTTTGAGACATGGATGTAGCTGGGACCAGACAGTTACTACAACCAGAGAGCCCATCCCCGTGAGCTGGGCAGGGCAGGGAATGCTGCTGCACTGGTCCAGACCTGGGCTAAGGAGAGACCAGCACAGGCTCTCGGGTTAATGGTGAAGGCTGGGGAGTCTGTGGTGCTGGCAGCAGGGACAGCCAGGCTCGGAGGCACTCAAGTAACAAATTGAACAGTGAATATCTTAAGATGACTCTGGTTTATTGTCCAGATCAGGTCAGCGGAAAAAATATTGGGAGACTGAACAAAGAGACAGGCTGCTTTAGCAGATAAATGGACTGATCATTTCATATTGAGGAACAATCTCTAAAACATAGTTTACTGCGCAGCTGAGGGCTGAAGCATTTGCTGATGCCAAGAGCTCCTTCTTTGACCCTAGGCACGCGTGGAATTAAATGGCGCGATGTTTTTTGATGGTTAAACTCCCCGAAGAAGACACTCCATTTGTTACCAGGGCTCTGATGAAGTAAAGTGTGGTTTATATGTACAAGGCCGGCCTTCAACTCATCTCAGAATGAATGGAGAGGTAAAATTGAATTTTACACTCCTGCTGCTATGATTAATGTATGGGCTCTCGGATCCAGCGGCCGGCCGCAGGAGGGCAATGCAGGCTCGCTCTGCGGGCGCCGTGCAGGAGCCTGTCTGCCTGCCTCCACTTATGCACAGGGATGCCAAACAGAGGGGAGGCTGCATAAATGAATAGCTGTTAGAAGAATAAACCTGTTATAGCAATAAATTCCCTGTGTATCCATCTTAGCACAGCCCTCTGATATGAGGCTGCACCTGACAAAGGAATAAACTTGTTAGATGAATAAAAGAGCACATATACATTAAATCAGAGAGTCTAATGCCAGGAGACTGAGAGAGGGCTATGCAGTGCTGGCCGTGCAACGTTTGTGCTGCACCTCCCTTAAGAATGAGAAAACAGGTAAAGCTGCTTGAGGAAAATGCTCAGTGTTCAGCAGGGATATGCAGGGCTGTTTCTGGTGGCCCTTCAGCCCTGTTGCTTCATCCTCTAGGATGGCTTGGAGGAAGGCACAGCAAGACCTAGAGGTTTTGAAAACTTCTCAGGTAAAGGAGGGACAAGCTGCCCAGCAGCCCAGGGAATGTGTATTGTCCTCATCCACTTTAGGAGCAAAGGAGTGGGTGAGACCTGTTCATAACTTCATTTGGGACTGAGTGGCTTCAGCATAAGCAAGTTGGGAGGCCAAGACCTACAGAACATTCTTGCATTGAGGAGAGGTGCTGCCTGCAGCACTTGCCATTACACTCTTCTTCCACTCCCTGGGACTGATTTTCCTTCTGGACAGAGAGGGTTGTTTGCCTCTGATTCCTTTCCCACTAGTCCTGATGGGGAAACAAGCTTCTGTGAAACCCTTCAATGCTAAAAGTTGTTCCCCGTCCCTCCTACATATTTGCTGTTCTGGGGGAAGTCCTGCTGCTTCACCTACAGTGTGATCATCACCTCCTTCACCTTGATCCCCAGCTTCCTTAGTGAGAGTTCAGCTGGGTGGTCTACAAATAAATCCTCCCTTCTGATTTATCCCTGGGTGTGGGGGATGATTTGGCCTCACTCACTAGGAATCAATAGACTCCCATCCATGTGGCTCTAATGGGACTGAAAATACAATTGTGTAAATAGTTGAATCTTCTTATGTGGAGGTTGTTTTGGGTTTTTTCTTGATAAACTGAAATGTAAAGTATGACGTGAAACATTTTTTATTTTGTACTTTTCTGTTGGACTGCAAAATTGGAAATACTCTTTCATATCTTATGAATTTTTTTATTCCAGATGAATATTTTGTTTTGCTTTTAGTTAATTTTAAATTTAGGTACATTTGTTAAGATTATCTCACTAGAAAATGCTTCTCAGCTGAAGTTGTGAAGAGTACTCTGCCCTTACCAACTGCTGGGTGAAGCACATGGGGTAGAGAGCCCCAGACTCTGAAATGAGCCTGCTTGGAGGAGCAGCTGTTTCTGTACCTGGGGCTATTTCTCAGATGTTGAGCATGGAATGACCTGTGTCTTTTTGGGCAGCACCTTGTTAGTCTTAAAACCAGCTACCTACTGTCAGTGACATGACTGGAAAGGCTTCTTCATCCTCCACCTGTTTCAGAGCAAGGTTCAGTGTGATTAAACACCCTGTGCCTTGAAGAGGGCTGTGTTTTTCAGGCTTCCCCCAAAACACCTTTGGTCTTTAAGTTGACATCATTTTAGAGAGACACATTTGGAAGCCATTGACAGCACTGCTCATTTTTCCATGCCACATGAAAGTAATTTTGTTTTGCTTTCTGAGCTACTGAGGTGGGAGGAAAAAGTTTTACTGTTGGTGAGGAAGGTAAACTTTGTGCTTCAGAGCCTGTTTGCTCAACTAGTGGGAAGGTGTGTGACTTGAGCAGACAGAGTTTGCATAGAGGAATCTTTTGAAAAGGTTTTGGCGTCAGGAAAAATCCACAAAGAAACTGTTACTTCTTTCTTTCTGGTGTAACACCTTCAGCACTCATTTCTCTGCTCTTCCACCTAGCCCAGCATAAGCCTGGGGATAAGATGTCTACTCCGCTTGTGGCCCTTTCTACTAGCAAAAACATCTGTGTCAGGTATGATTGAGTTATGACCAGCAGTATTAAAATCATCACTCCATTATAAATGGAACTTTTGGTAGCTGTTGGTCACTTGTCTAGTATCAAGAGGTGCAAAGTATGACAAGCTGCTTTCTGGAGCCTACAACAGGCCATTGCTTGCTCCAAATCCAGGCTGGGATAAAATGCATGCCAGCAATGGAGGGCTGAAGGTCTCTGTTCCTAGGCCACGTGGCTCCTGCAGTCAATCTGAGCCTATCCATCCTGGGTAGGGTGGCATGGTCAGGAGGTAGGTGGCTTCTGTATATCTGCTTCAACTTAGCACCTCTCCTCCACCCGTCCCAGCATGGAGCAGTGGCCAGCGAGCACCAGGCTGACAAACAATAAATGGCTGGAGGATAACAATGAGTCAGGTGAAAAAAGGAAATTGTTTTTTTGACAATCTGCTGTTGGGGGAAGGGGAGGGGGGCAAAAGACCCTATAAGAATGAGAAGCCTGGGAGAAAGGGGATAAGTTAACATTAAATGGGCATGTGGTGACAGGGGGGGAAATGGTGGGACAGCTGGAAATGCAGCAGGAGTCTGGAGAAAATCAATACGAGATAAGCGTTCCAGGGGTTGTGCTGTTCATCAGGTGACAAAGTTAAAGGCAGCGAGACACTAAAAGTGAGAAAATATCACTGACCCCCAGCAGTATTGATCAAACAGCTGAGACACTCAAGGCCAAAGTCACTAATAAAGTGAGACATATCAGCAAGAAGCCCATGAGAGCAGATGAGTTGGCTTCTGAAGGTCTTAAAAATAAAAATAAAATGTATCTGCAAAAGTTCTTGTTAACCATCTTCTTTGTCTTGTTAAGTACAAAGGGGACAAAGCAGCTTTGTGGAGAGGCACAGCCAGGGAACAGAGATGCATGAAGATTGCTATATTGTTAAAAGGGTTTTGAAAACTGAGTGGATTTTGTAGTGGAGAGAAAAGAGGAGGAGGGGAGGGACAGCAACGCAGCAAGCTGCGGCTGCCAGGTCTGTCAGGACACCTGCAGGAGCCAACCTACCTCTGCTCAGAAATCTCAGACTGGAGACATGCCCCAAAATTCAGGGTGCAAAACTAAATGGGTGTTCCAACTCCCAGTCACTTCACAATGACTTTTCAATGTGAGGAGACAGTGTGAAAAGGGAGAGACAAGTAATTGCAAAGAGTAAACGTGTTTTAAAGTGCTGTCTGGGAAAAGTAACAGTAGGGAGGAATAAGGCTTTGCTAAAATGCCCCTTTTTTCCAGTTTTTAGTGTGTCTAGAAACAGGAGTGTCCCAAAACTAGCCAGAAATAGCAGAAAGGGTCTGTTTCAGCTATTTTGTTGAGCTATTTTATAATCATCCTAGCACTTGCATCATTATATTGTTCACACGAACTGTTGACTTTGTGCATTTTCTTTTACCTGCCTTTGTTGTGGTTGTTAAGATCCTGAATACTGGGAAAACAGTTACATGGGGCTTGTTGTTCTTTTGGCTCAGAGAGAAAAGGGATAAACCCACCCTTTTGCACGTTTCGTGAAAGATGGCTTCCACTGGCTCCTGTCTTTCCTCTGGCTTTTGCCCATCTCCCTCGTGGAGTAAAGAATGAAAGGAAGATGAAATAAATATTAATTTACTAACTGAAGGTGTACATGAGATCCCTATTGTAATGATGATGTAGTGTCCTAAAAGCATGTGTGCTGTGAATTTTAGCACAGGAACTGACAGGTCTTCCTGAGGACATTGGGGGGTGAAGAGACGAGACCACAAAGGAAGCTGACAGAGAAGGGAATTTATGTAGCTCAGCTGCAGGGAAGAGAGGTTAAAGCAATTACTGGTTTCATCAGATTTCTAAGGGTTAATAGAAAGAACGGCACCTTAAATTAATATCTGAAGACCCTCAAACCAGAAGACAGTGTTTGTTGTGATGGATAGAGTTACCATTGGATTGGAATTTGGTATTGCAAATTTTAACTGGGACATTGACCATTTATATGCATCAAGGACAGGTCAGCAAGTAAAGACAGATTAATTTAATTAAATCAATATGCGATCACTAAGCCTTATAATAAAACTTTAAATAAAAACTTTGGGGAGAAAAATCAATTACCTTTGCAGAATATGAGATAGAACAACTGTTTGTTCATTAAATACTTCTTCAACAGTTTAAAAAATGTTTGACTTCTTCCTCTCCCCATTTCCCCATCCTGCCACATGATAGAAAAACTGGTGACTGGTACTTCAGTGTTGATTTTATTTTCTTTGCTGTTAGCTCTTCTAAGCATTGAAGGTTTGAACATGTAGTGGCAAAAGGAGGAAACCCCACTGCAACCCTTTGCACTTCTATCCCTTCAGAAAGTTACAGTTGTGCCTCTCTTGGTGTTTCCAGGTGTTTTCTTTCAACCAGATTTCATTACCTAAACTACGAGCAATGATCAAGGTTTTTGAAAGGTCTGTGATCTTAGGGGTGCAGCTACTGGTTGCACAAGTATTTCTTGCACACCTTTTTGGGTTTTATTCTCTGCTGAACCTGTTAAGTTTTAGAACCTTGCTTCCTAGGAAATCATCAGCTGAGATGCTTGAGCAGACAGGAAAAATTATAGAGACCAAACATCTGCCAGGATCACCCTGCAGCAGCACATGTGTGGGAAGGTACGTGCTGCTCACCTTCAAAGAGCATCACTCCTTTTCAATAGGCTTTTTCCAAAAATACCTGCACTTGACTTGTTAGCTTTGCTAGCAGGATCACAGAGAGTGTTTGTTATTTCTACTTATGAAACAAAGAGGCTTTCCTTTCCTTTCAAGCATCCATGTATTTGTGCAGCTGGGTTGTTGCTGTAAGCATGTTGTGTCAAGACTTTACAGCTGTAAGGATTCAGAGCCTTACCTGGCTGGGAATTTCTCCTGTCTGTGTCTTGTGACATAACCAAGCATTTTGGGCTTTCAGCAGGATCACCTCACTTGAACTCTGTCACTGGACACGTGAGTAATCCAGCAGATCTCCTGCTCTTGCAAGGACCAAGGCCATCAAACCCTCTCCAGCTTTCTCCCTTCCAGTTCATCAGTATTCCTATAACTTCTGGCTTTTTTGTAAAAGACACCCCTATTAGACAGTTTGTCTACAGGTATGGGGAAGTACAGGTGAGAGTGTGGATGCTGCATGCACCCATCTGGACCTGAAGTCCATCCCTTCTCCATAACTGCTTACTCCATCCTTGTCCCCCCCTCCCAAAGCAAAGCTGAGCCTCGTTTGCCTCTAATGCTGAGGCTTTCCCAGCGCTCCCTCATGAGAAACACCAGTTCCTCCTGACTTAAACTAATGGGATGTGAGGACCTGGGCAGTGCCTGGTGCCTCAGCGGGGCCGGCCCAAGCAGTGGGATAACAGATGATGTGCCAGCACTGGAGCGCCTGGGAGCGCCCTTAGACCAGCACTCGTCCCACCCGTTGGTATGGTAACGGCCCGATATTTAGTGGAAGGCGCCATCCATAGCTCCATCCAGCTATTTGTACTTGTCTAATTATTATTACTCTTTGCATTTTCTTCCAGTGGATGAGTAATGGAAGGGGGTTAGAGGGAAGGGAAGGTGCAGGGGAAAGAGAGCAGTGATTTGTGGGATAGGTATCTCATCTCGGAGAGGAGGACATTCATCTTGCTGAGCATCCAGGGGCAGCCCTGGCTGCTGGCATGCAGTGTTTACGGGCAGATGCCTGTGTGGGTGTCAGCCCACGGTGACTGACGGGGCTTGGGTGGGGTCTGTGGTATTATTTAAGGTTGTTTTGATCTGTGGGGGCCAGTTATTTGTGGTTTTATTTCTAAATATTCACCAACAAGCCAGTTGTTTTGAAAGCGAGCCATCTCCCGATGAGACCTGAAGAGATGTAAAAAAGACTTGTCAGATCTTGATCCAAGCTGTTGTGCTCATCCTTGATAACTAAAATCTCTCACTTTGCATAAGAATTAGTCTGAATAAAGCTAGATTAAGCCATCACTTTCTCTGCCTAGAGCCAAAGACAATTCTAGATTTGTCAGGGCAGAAATTTTTATCCAAGTTGGGACAGCAGATGTAGCTTTATACTAAACTTCCTTCAGCTGAGCATGTTGGTGACTGCAGTAAAGCACAATTGCCCTCAGGGCACAATGGTTTTGTTAGGACATTTCACAATCTTGTCTTGGTTGGGTGTAGTGATGGGTGAGAAACAGACCCCTGATGCATCTTTTTTGTGTATGTGTGTGTGCATTTGCCTGCCTCCTGATAGTCTTGCTTGTTTGTTTTTTTTCTCTTGACCTAGAAGTTCCTAGAATAGTGCTGCTGACCTCCCAGAGGGATCCTCTTTGTGTTTTTCTAGTCTGATTTGGAGTCAGTTACCCTGTTGTAGTGGAGCGCAAAGTATTTTGGTTCCCTGGAGATTTACAGGGTGGAGAGAGAAGAGATTTATTTATTTATTTATTTATTTATTTATTGTGAGGATGGAGAATAGGGTATTAACTCCTAATACATAGAGAGATGTATAAATGAGAAATCTGGATGTGCCAAAATAGAAGACATAGTTCAGCATCAGCTCAACTAAGCTTTTGTTAATTGAACATTTTCTTTTATTTTTCATACAGATTATCTGTGGTGTCTTGAAACACTGCACACTTGCAACAAGTAATCTAAATCACCATATCAATAGAGTTGGACTTCTTTGGCCACAACCATGTAGCAAAGAGCAGCTTGTACCTTCTGTAACAGAGTTTGTACTCGATGCAATAAATCTTCCCCTTGGTTTGAGTGATACTTAAATGTCTAGAACCAAGAAAGCTCTACAACTTGTTGTCTGGCACTTGCTATTTCACAGGTGTGAGTTACACATGGAATATTTATTGATGTAATGAAGGCATTCTATGGAATATTTATGGATGCAATGCAGGAATTTTATCAAGAATCACTTTTAGTCCATGGATCATATACTTATATGCATCTATGCAGAGCTCTATGCTGATTTTTGTTTTGTTTTTATTTTCTATCAATTTTTTTTGCCAACTGGTTCCCAAGAGGAGGTTTCTTGAATCCCACACAAGCTCACATCATGCCCTGAACTGTGATTATAGAGAATTTCATGCTTATATTATTCTCTGTGACTGTGTAGGATCTTTGGGCTGTTCTGATAGCAGAGGCTTCCACTGTTGATGCAGAGCCATGTTCAGCAAGATAGGGCCTTTGCAAGACAATCAAACACTTCTCACTCTGGTCCAGAGAGGGCAGTTCTATCAACCAATAGCTGATGTGTTACCATTCTGGATGCTCTTGGTTTCTATGCAAAAGCAATAAATATTTCCTTTCAGTAAATAAGCAGTTGTGTGAGAAGAAAGATGCTGGGCTTGGCCCCAAAACAGAGGGGTTCCTACTCAGGGGTCACACCAGCTTTCTGTGTGTACTGGTGGTGTCTCAAGTAGATACTTTAAAGGATGTTTGGAAACCAATGCAGCCAAAACCCAACCTGATCAAATACAAGTATTCCACAGTGAAAGCAAAACCCTCAAAGACCTTTTCCTGCCTTCTCTCTCTTCTGGAGGTGTGCACTGTATTCCCCATAACACCCTGACCTCTCGGGACCCTAAATCCACCCTGGGGAGGGCCACCCAGGTGCTGTGCTGGGAATTTGTTGGGATGGGGGTAGGAAGCAGTTTTGTTCTTTGTCCTTTGATAGAATATTCCAAAATTATTGAAATTTGTGCTGGGGAGGCACCAAATCAGGATTCCTCTCCCTTGAGCAGACTGTGCTGTTAACTGCTAATGGCCTTGTAAACCAAAACCATCCTTTCTTTTGGGGACAGGAAGAGTTTTGAAGCTCCAGGACAGTAAAGGTGTATTGTCTCTTGCAATCAAAAATCAATGTGCTCAACCATAAGATCTACTAAGGCTTGAATGTTTATTGGTAAATGAATGAGATGATGCTTGTTGGCTCAATTTCCCAGTGGTTTCAGCTCATAGCTGAGCATCCCTTTTCTCCCCTTGCCCTGGTACACAGGCAGGGCCTGATTCAGAGAACACAGGGGCCACGTTTAACCTGCCTTTTCAGTTCTGTGATCTGGGAAGGGAAGAAACAAAAGACCTCTGCTATAAAAGGCCCCAGCAGAAGCCAATCCAAGGGCACGTGATGGTAACGGCCAATTATGATGGTATTATAAAAGATGGCATTACAGCACTCAAAGTATTGATTGAACCTTTAGCCATTGCAGACATTGAAAGCGAGAGAAGGAATGAATGCAAGATCAATATATGCATCTTTAGACCTATTTATCTCTGGGTGATTTTTCCATTCGCCTTCCTGTTCAATATGGCATAATTTACCTTCATAAAGTGTTCAGCATCAGGGGTCCATTATCAGAGTAATCAGTTTTGATTAGTAGAGAAAGGGTACAAAATTGTTTAGCCTCTAGATAGAACTGTGAAGAGTGAGTAAACTATGCTTGACAGCACCTAATGCAGTTAGAATGTAGACTTAATTTGATTCCAATTCTTTATGGCTTTCCATGATTTCAAGCATCTATTGGTTTGTTAGAAAAATATAATAGGAAATGGGCCGTGGCAGGTGGGAGGGGAGAGGGAGGAGAGAGATAATTTAAGTTTGCAGGATGCAATTTTCCTCAATATAAACATTGTAATGCAATTTGATGCCCGTTGTGTTTTGGTGCGCCAGGCAGGAGTTTTTATTTTGCACATTTATTTTTAGCACTTTGGGTCTATACAGGGGGTAACCCCAGCTGGATGGCTGGCTGTTTATTCCCGATGCTACCAGCTGGGCTTCAGAAATTCTGAGGTGCAGGACAGAGCTGGGAGTCAAGCCTCTTGTCTTTCCTTCCTGGCTCTTTCCCTTGTCCATGCTACAGTGCTAGCATCCTGACTTGTGTTTGCTCTTTTTAAAATGAAGTGGAGAATCATGTAAAATCCATTAATGGGGGCAGAGCCTGTGGAGATCCTAGTGAAGAAAGCATCCTGCTTTGAAGTCAATCATTAATCAGGATGTGATTAATGCTACTGAGTATATCATCAGTGTAAAAGAAAAGCCAATTAAGATTTTACTAGGCAATGACTTCACTCTGCTCCAATTCTCAGGACAACCAGCGGAACAGCAGTATGGTATTCTGGAAAGTATTAGCTGATTTCCCAGACTTCTGTAACTAGTTGGTTTGACTCCTCAGCCCCATCTCAGTTGTGCCTGTGTTACCATTCTCACAAGCAATGTCTCTACTTCTCCCAGCTGGAAACAGAAGTTAGTCAGTTAACAACATGACTCATTTTTTTCCATCTCTGATTTAGCTTAATGATGTTTGGGGAAGAATAGGGAATCTGCAGCCTGTGTTGCTCCTTTTGAACTGAAGATACTGATGTTGCAATTGAGATTAACCCCACCACAAAGGCGAGCATCATCGCTTAAGGACTTTGTGCTAGGATAAGAATGACCAGATGTGTCTTAAAGTTTGTAAAATTAATGAGTATTCTGGTAATTAAATGGAAGATTTCTGTGTATCAGTGTAAGGTGAGGAAGTGACCTCTGTACAGCATGGCCAGTTTGTGACCATCAAGAGAGAAGGTTTGTATTCTTTCAAGAGGCCAAAGACAAGAGACTAGACTTTACAGACACACCTTTGATACACTGAGATAAAAGGGCTTTACCCTGCATTTATCCATGCTAATTTCTGTAGGAACATCACTTATCTCTTGTTTTCTTGCTCTGTCTTTACCAGACAAATTGAAGTGGCATACTGTTTAAATGCAGGGAGAGGTGAGATGAAAGGAGAAAAGCTTCTGTGCTTGTGAAGTGTGTTTCTTCACCTACCTCAACTGAAAGATCTGTAAGGCTCCTGGCCAGAACCCCTCTCCCCTCTCTGCAGCCACAGGAGATGGGTGTCCTCTCAGTGCCTCCCTGCCCCAGCTACCCTGCTCCATGCTCCGTCATCCTCTCTTGTACTTGACCCTCCAGGCTTTCATGGTTTTTTCCTCAAAGTATACCAAAGAGCATACTGCAGCCTGATGTACTAGGTATCAGGGGAGGCATAAAGCTATGTGAATTACTGTGTATTAATTTTTCAGCTCACTGTGGCAATTTTGGGAGCTAAAGGATTTAGGATTGGTCACAATAAATAAATAAATAAATTAACATTCTTGGCCAAACTGGGCAGAAGAACAATTTTTTTCTGACCATTTAAACCCCTCTGTCCCCCCCTCCCCAACTTATTGGTAGGATTTTTGATTGAAATGATTGAGAGAACAATTTGAATTCACAAAACACTTTGGTTGGCCTGAATCTGTGTTTATTTAAGGAAAAAAAGAAGAAAGGGAAAAAACAAAAGAAAAAAGTTTGGTTCCTTTTCTTTTAGCTTCTGTGTAATCCCACTCCTCCAGTGCTCTGCCCTTGCTGCTGGTATAACATATCTCCTCTCAGTTTTCCTCTCTCATCCGGAGTTGCTTCCACCAGAAGGAAACCCAAGTGGGCTCTGTAGCTTTCAGCACCTCCCTAAACTCACTCTTCTCACCACTGGTTCTCAGACTTTGCTCAAATACACCAGGAGAGAGTCCTGAGGTAGTGGAGCGGGGCTGATCCCTGCACATGGCTGTGTCCCAGGGCATCCTTACATCCCTAACTGTGGTGGGAAGTGATGTGGGTATCAGTCATGTCAGGGTTCAGAGATTAGTCCTACAGCATGTGCCAAGCAGGGAAATCCACGCTTTATTAGATGTGTTCCAATCCCTGCCACCTCCTGCTCTCCTCTTACAGTAAACTGACACAAGGATTTAATTTCAACCTTGCATTAGATAAATAATCAATTAAGGTGAGAGGCGAGGGGATGAAGGAGCAGAGCAGGGCAGCTGGTAGGTCACTGCCTGCAGTGAGATGCACAGCTGTATGCTGGGTCATCTGCAGCTGTAAAATTTTATGTGAGTGTAAAATTGACGATAAAACCGGAGTGTGCCAACTCCCACCATATTTAACTGAAGCTTTTAAGCCCTTCTCAGATACCCATCTTGTTCTAAATCCTTCCCCACCATCACTTTTTTTCCTCTCTCTGTCTCCCTCTGGTTTTGCCTTCCAAGAGAAGGTGAATATTTAGAGAAAAATGAGACAGAAGTTGTCCATTAAAGTCCAGCAAGGGACCTGCCTGAATCTTACATCTGTAAAGCCAGGCCTGGAGCTTGCACCGAGTCAGCACATGGCTTTTGGTATTGTGTCTGTCTCTGCCCATCAATGCGAGGGTTACTTGCCCCAGGTGAATTGATCAATAACCTTTTACATGGCATATTTATTTTTTGAACTTTATCTATAAAATTAGAGCTGGGCAAATCAATTTGTGTAATAGGATCTGTAGTCACAGATCCTTTGGTATTTGGTTTATACCCTCTAGTGACCAGAGGTTTTAATACCTTTTAATGCTTTGGAATGGAGACTGCTCTTGTGCTTTTACTGAGTCTTGAGATATTGTCTTGAGATATTTGGTGTTTATAGCCCAGGCTCCTGGAGGCAAACAAGTGCAGGAGAATCTTGGCTTTTGTTTTAAAGTGTTTCAAGTAATTGTGGTTTGAGAGAATGGCTTTAAAATGTGATCTGGCTACACTGTAAACACTCAGGAACTAGAAAGCAAATAAAAACTTACACAAACCATAACCCCTGTTATTTTTTTGAGCTATTTGTGCTTTTTTTGGCAGGTGGACAACTTATGATATGTGTCTGTATATCTAAATTTAGATATATAGAATTTGTACTTTTATCATTTGGAAACTCAGGTCTAAGCAAGGAATTGGCAAGCAGCTGCCATCTACTACAACAAAAATATTTGAAACTGCTCCCCTCCTCCTGTGTTTCTTCACTTGCTGCAAATCCAGTGAAAGCCCAAGCAGCAGAATGCTGGGCTGTGGAAATGGCTTTTCATGGTGAATTTATTTCCACTTCATGAAGCTGGAAGTGACTGTAGGAACTTAGGCAACTGGAACAGAGGAAATGCCCTTCAGGTTCTAAAGGGATGGACAAGAAGGGATGTGGCACTGAGTGGTTTGGATGATGGTGGTGGTTTGTCGGTCAAAAAAGGAGGAGAAATGACTGTCATTACCTGAAAAATCTTAACTGACTCTGTGTTTTGGGTTTGTTGTTTTTTTTTCTTTTTTTCTTTTTTCCTTTTTTTTCTCCTTTTCTCTTTTCTCTTTTTTCTTTTTTCTTTTTTTTTCCTTTTTTCTTTTTTCCTTTTTTTTCTCCTTTTCTCTTTTCTCTTTTCTTCTCTTTTCTTTTTTCTTTTTTTTTCCTTTTTTCTTTTTTCCTTTTTTTTCTCCTTTTCTCTTTTCTCTTTTCTTCTCTTTTCTTTTTTCTTTTTTTTTCCTTTTTTCTTTTTTCCTTTTTTTTCTCCTTTTCTCTTTTCTCTTTTCTTCTCTTTTCTTTTTTCTTTTTTTTTCCTTTTTTCTTTTTTCCTTTTTTTTCTCCTTTTCTCTTTTCTCTTTTCTTCTCTTTTCTTTTTTCTTTTTTTTTCCTTTTTTCTTTTTTCCTTTTTTTTCTCCTTTTCTCTTTTCTCTTTTCTTCTCTTTTCTTTTTTCTTTTTTTTTCCTTTTTTCTTTTTTCCTTTTTTTTCTCCTTTTCTCTTTTCTCTTTTCTTCTCTTTTCTTTTTTCTTTTTTTTTTGTGTGTGTAATGCCGTTGTTGTTGTTTTTGGTTTTGGCAGGGGTGGTATTGGATTTTTTTAAAGTCAGGAAAATGGTATAACTTTATTTATGTCTTGTTTGCCTGGACATCCATGTGCCTGTATCCCCGGTGTTTTAGGAAATTCATCTTCAGTATAAAACTTCAGATTTCCTTTCCTTAGACTGGGATAACTCAGATTTCTAGACACAAAAGCAATTTCAGACAAAGTCTAAGAAAATAGATCCTTTTTAATATCTCAAGGTCACCAGCTGTGTTGGGCAAGGGTCACACCATCGTTTGTCAGCAGTGTTACTAGGCTTTAAGCACATATATCTGGAGCTACGTGATTTAAAGGGGTAACATTTTTCAGTAGTTAAAAGATGCCAGCTGAGTAAATAAACCCAGACCATCACGTACAAGTTCTCCTGCTTCACAAAGTTCATTAGTGATAACGAGACTCTTGGCATTTGGATAATAAATCTGTGATCTAAGGGCTGTTGTAAGCAGGTTGAGGAGCTCAGATGGTGACATTAATGGTGCCAATACAATAACATTTGAAAAGAAACTTCTTGGAGGGGAGAGGAGAGAGGAAGAAAGGGCAGCCAAAGGCGAGAGCACAGGGGAGAACTTCATCATTGCAACCCTCTGTGCAGAGTGTATCCACCATCTACTTGTCACATGCTGGTTGTATCTTTTGTGGCTGTTCTTTGAAATAGCACTGTGAAGGGTGTCTATGAGAGAGCTAAGAAATGGGTATGTTACTTGTCTGAACCAGTTTGTCTTGTCACAGCTAAGATGTCCAGAAAAACACTTGTAGGCACCGAGTCAGGGGCTGCTTGTGATTTTTCCCTGTTATATCATCAATTAACAGCTCCTCCATCAGGTATAAAAACTGTGTGTGCCTACTCACTATACTGATCTGATAACATCTGACTCTCCAGTAGCCCTCTCCTTGGCCAGCACAGCAAAAAAAAATGATGTGGTTTTGAAGCAGCCCCTTTTTAAGGTTTCTTTTGTCCCCTAAGCTGCTGCCCAGCCTGAAGCAGCAGCAGAAGGGAGAAGATGGCAGTGGGTGAGCAGGCAATGTGCTGGCAATGCTGAGCATGGCCCCCCCAGGGCCCCTCTGCAGAGCGGTGTCAGCTGGAGATTTAAAGCCAGCTCTCCTGTTTTCATCAGGAATTGTGAAAATGCCTTTAGACTCTAATTTTTATTGTTCTGGAGAGCAAGTTACACACTAGCACAGACCAACTGTTTTTTAGCAATCAGCAATAGTGAATTTACCTCTAAAATGCTCCAGATTCAAGACTTTTATCTCAGGAAAATCTTATTTGCTTAAATGCTCCATGCTCTTGTATAAGAGCTTTACTGGGATTCAGCTATAATTTAGCAACTGTATTTAAAAAAACAAACAACCCCACAACAAACCTCAATCCAGAATCTAAACCATCTTAACCTCTTCATGGGAAAAAGCAAAACAATGTGTGACTAAATCTTTCCTTTGCTTAGGAGTAGTCACAAAATAGTTCCCATATTTCTGCTAGGTGCATAAGGATTTTGCTTTAATAGGAGTGAAAATTTAGAAGTGCCAGAAGCTTGGTTTACTAGAGACAAAGTAGATGCTTTTAGTAATTGCTGTGGAGTGTTTAGAGTATCTGGGAGGGTATCAGCTTCACCCAGACAAGTTTTCTGTGGGTAATATTCAACTTTTTGACTCTTGCCTTCTACGTATTGCAGCTGAAATAATCAATTTAAAAATCTGGGTCTCTTCCTCCCCAGATTTGAGACCGAGTGTAAATTAGCAATGTAGGTGGCAGTTAATACATCAACTTTGTACAGATCCAGTAATACCATTGGACTCCCCTCCCCAGTTTACAAGTTACTTTTGGCAATAACAACCTATGTCAAATGTGAACTACTTTCTGATCAGGTTACAGCCTAGGAAGGAACCTGAATTAAGTTTCTCTCTCATAGGACTACGGTGGAAAATAGAATCAAAATTAGCAGGTAAATTAATAAAATCTCAAGGACAATAACTGAATAAACATGTCAGGTTTTCCTCTTAGAAAATTGCTTAGCAGACATCTCTCACTTGAGGAGAAGTAGTGAGGAGAGCATGTGTGGCATCCTTAACTGCTGAGACTGGAGAAGCAGTGAGGTAGAAGCTGGTTTGCAATGTCAAACACCAGGTTCTTGGTGTAAGTAATCTAAAACTTTGCACACCAGAATGTATTTTCTCAAGCCAGTGTGACTGATCCACCTCTTTCTGCCATGCGATTCCACTGACCTCAGTGGAGTTTGCTGTAATGCTCTGCTGCCCATGGCAACATTGAAATTCCCAACCTGAGCCAAAATCACATAGCTTAAGAGCCAAGGTGAGTGGGTGCAATGCAGCAGCCTTAGTTGATGAGGTGCTGGAAGATGCACTCCTTCCCTTGTCCTCAGTGTTTTAAAATGGAAATTGGAACAATAATAAAAAACAAGCAATACTGCTAAGTTTAAGAATGACATGTACACAGGCTGGCATGCAAAGCCTTCTCCAAGGCAGTGCTGTTGTAAGACAGTTATTGTATGTCTTTAGGTTATGATCCCACACTTAGAGTTATTATCCCCAGACCATCAGGCTGTAAGTCAGCCCGCATCCAGCTGGTCCGGTGCCTCTTATGCTCTGCAGGAGCTCTCAGCAGCCTTTGGTGGGGCCCAGGAGGACTTATGGTATTATAGGCCAGGAGCAGATAGCAGGACGTGTCCTATATTTTTGGGGACTGAGGAAAGTAAGGGGACTCATAAAAATAAAGGTATTTAATAGCACAGAATGAAACAACAAATTGAAATTGTGCTGAAATCCAATTCTGGGGTTTTATAATCCATAGAAACTTAATAACTTCAGAGACCTGTGCAAGCTGGAAAAAAAGGAAGCTTTTCTTTCCATTCCCAAAACACAGATAATTTAGAACATTTTTATGGTGCATTTCAGGACAATGGCTTGGGCAGTGTGCTTAGCTGCTTTGCTTGCCTCATAAAACCCAGTTTATACAGTCCTGGAATCAATCCTGTTCTGTTCTGGGCTTTCCAGAGTAGGGACTGCCAGTGGAAACACTTTATGATATAGAGCTAATGTGTCAGAGGGACACAGACTAGAACTGTTGCATTCACCTCCACGGTCAATAGGAGGCTGATATTTAGACATAAATAACCCTTGCTGTGGGACAGGGAGAACCTCCCCCTGCAGTCCGAGGTTTGAGTGCATTTGTCTGTTCTTCAGGACCTGACCTTTTGACTTTATTTACACTAGCTAGCACAGCTTGAGCAAGAGAGAGACCCCAAAATAGCACAAAAAAAGAAATGTTAAGCTGACATGCCCCATATGTTGACTCCATTGTGCCAGGGATCACCACTTTCTGGTGTTGAGTTG